>CM076584.1:760224004-760592273 GCA_034641835.2 Pinus albicaulis | reverse complement strand
TACTTATGAAGTAAAATGGTGATGAGTGCATGAAGGGGTAAATGATGAAAATTTCCGGGATTAATATGGAAACTTAACATTTTCAACTAGTCAGTCATTGAGCCTTGGGTCCAGTCCCAACAGAAGTCAAGGAAATGCCGTGAGCCTCTTTGAATGATAGTTTAGAATATCAAATTGCTATGGGGAGGGGAAATTAGTTATTTATATCCTGGTGAAATATATTTACAATGATGTTTCCCACGTTCTTCTACCTACCCGGTCATATCTTCTAACATTTTTTCCTTTTATTTTAATCAGGTGCATTTGAACTAGCAACCTTACAACCTTTTATTATTTTTTGAAAGCAGTAAACTATCTATTTCTACAATTATTTCATCCAAGAATCCAGATTAAACTGTTGGATTCTTTTATTCTCTACCTAACTACTGAATTGTCATGATTAGACTATATGAAAATTGTTTATTCTCTATCTACAACATTTGAAATTGAAAGATGACAAGTCAAGATTAAATTGTTCAAACTCATCATGATTATGGCATTTATTGACACTCTGCCATAATCAACTGCAAAAAGTAAAAGTAGTGGCACTTAGACTTGCACACTTTCATGTTTTATTCATCTTTTTTCTTTTGGGGTATATTATTTTTTCTATGTCCTTTGATCTTTCTTTCAGGACCTTTTACCCTTTTTTTTATTTTTATTTTTTTTACAAAATATGGGAATACAACTTGCAGAAAGAAAAGTATGTACATATTTACAAGACTACCATTAGTAAATTCAAAATTATGAATCCTATATTTATAAGTTACTAACATTGGCTTCACTTGGGGATGGCATTTCCTGATGGAATGTAAAGAACTCTAAGATCAGAAGCCTTCAACTTTAACCTTGGTGATCCTGTAATTGCTTTCTGATTTCTACAACAATTCATACTTATGACATTTTTTACAGCAAAGCTTAGGGCCTTCTCTTTGGGCTTCAAATTTGTAGATAAAATATCCAATCAAATATACACACTTTCAATGAATATCTACAATGATAAAAGTCAATCAATCTAACTGTTGAGTGTCTCTGAAGAATAGTAGTGTTTCAGCATCCTACCATTCACTGGTCCTTCTTGAAGTTTAGTTCCATCCAAATTCTTGATTAAAAAGGAATTGTTACCTCTGTAACCGTATATCATATAAGTTCCTTGCCATAGAAAGTCAAACTTTCCATGTTTGCCTTTATCTTCTCTCCATGAATCCCATCTCAAAACTTGATCTCCAATGAAAAAATCATCTTATTTAACCCTTTTGTCAAAAATCATTTTGATTTTATCATGTAAAACTTGTGATTTTTCATAAAATTATTCCCTAGTTTGTTGAAGATGTATTGTTTCATTAATTCTTCGTTGAATAGCATTTGTTTCCACCTGTGAATCTTGAATGATATTCATGACTAGAACACCCAAGGAAGAGGGGAAAATTGCATCCATTCCATAGACAATATGATAAGGTGAAGTTCCAATAGAATTATTTATGGTAAGTCTATCAACCCATAAGGCATAGACTAGCTTTTTGTTCTAGGTCTTTTTGTTTTCTTGAAGTAATTTTTTGATGATATTGATTAAGCTTTTGTTTGATGATTCAGCTAAACCATTAACTTGGGGATAATATGAAGTGGAATGAACTAAGGTAATATGGTATTTATGACAGAAAGAAATCATTTTCTTGGATTTGAATGCAGCTACATTGTCAATAATAATCTTATGTGGGCATCCAAATATTGATAAAATATTACTTTCTATAAATGAGATTATAATTGAATCAATGACTTGCCTAGTAGGAATGGCTTCTATCCACTTGGTAAAGTAATCTGTAGCAGTTAAAATCCATTTATATTGGCCTAAGTATGGAGGGTGGATTTCACCAATGAAGTCTAACCCCCATTGTTGAAATGGATTTTCAGTAGATATGGGTTTAAGAGGTAAGTGCAATAGTTTCTTTTTCCCTTCAAAAATTTGGCATTTGTGATAAGAGGTAATAAATTTTTTAACACCAAAAAATAAATTTTGCCAATAGAAACTAGATCTCAGTATTTTTCTTACGATCTTCCAAGATAAATGTTCTCGTAAGAACCGTGATGAAATTCATCGAGAATTTTGTCGACCTCCGATTTTAATAAACAATTTAGTAAAATCCCACTACTTTATTTCCAATAAAGTGCATTATTTAGTATACAGAACCTCATTTCTTTTTGTTTGATGAATCTTACTTTGGTTTTAGTTAACCCAGGAGGAGCTTGTAAATGTGTGAGTACAAAGATAATATTCGAGTACCATGCTGAGTCTAGATAGGCCTCACTGATCAATGGAGTTGCCATCTCCTCCTGGTCATCTATTTGTGCAATGAAATTTATATCTAAAGAATTACAATTGGATTCAGCCATCAATCTGGATAAACCCTGTCCTTTAATGAGCTTTATTGGTTTTATTTCCAGATCGTACTCAAGGATAGTGGAAATATACTTTCCTCTCTTACTATCAGGTCCATCTTGTGTCAGAATATCTTTGATTACATTGTGATTAGGGACATATCCAATTATGTGGGAATGACGTATGTAAACTCTCAAGTCCTTTATGGATTTAACCAGGCTAAAGCCTTTTCCATTATATTATATTTCGTAGGTGCATCTCTAAGGGCTTTACTAAAAAATGCAATTGGCTGTTCAAAACCTTAGTTTTTTTCTGCAGAAGAACTGCAGCTATGGTATGTTTAGATGCAAAGGAAAGATTATGAAATCCTTTGTATAATCTGGGTTGATGAGGAGTGGTGCTTTTGTCAAGGCCTGTTTTATGGTTTTGAAAGATTGTTTGGCTTTTACAATCCACTTTATTACAGAGTCCTTTTTAAGCATATTGTTGAGTTCTTTTATGATTTCAGCTAGGTTAGAGATAAATCTTCTTAAAAAATTGATTTTACCCAAGAATTCTTGAAGTTATTTTATGTTTCTTGGTGGTTGAATGTTAAAAATAGCTTCAATTCTTGTAGGGTCTATTCTAATGCCTTCCTTGGAGATTATGTGTCCTAACAGTTTTCCTTCTTCTAGTCCAAAAAGAGTCTTTTTAGGGTTTAAGGATATACCATATTTTCTACACTTGATAAAGACTTCTCTGAGGTGATCCAAGTGTTCATCATTTTTTTTTGAAAAGAAATTAATATCATCAAGATAGATAAATAAAAATTCATGGATCTTCTTAGCAAAGGCAATATCTATGGCCCTATGAAAAGTAGCTCCTGCATTTTTCAATCCAAAAGGCATTTTCTCATACATGAAAGTGCCCCAAGCAGTGGTAAATGAAGTTTTAGTTTGATCATATTTATGATCTAGAATTTGATTATAACCAGAGAAACCATCTAGTAAATAAATTCTTGAAGAACTTGCCACCCTCTGCGAAAAATGATCCATTTTAGGCAAGGGGTAATTGTCTTTCAAGGAAGCTTTATTGAGATTTCTAAAGTCTATACATAGTCGAATTTCTCCTGTTTTTTTTCTAGTGGGCACTAAATTAGAAACCCAATCAGAATACCTGACTGGTGCAATTATTTGTGCATCAAACATTCTTTTAACCTCTTTCTCGATTAAAGGTAACAAAAATGGATTAATCCTTCTTTGTTTTTGTTGAAAAGGTTTTTGATTTTCTTTCAAAGGAATCTTATGTTGAATTATGTCTTTGTTGTAAGTTTTTAGATCTTCGTAACCCCATGAAAAAACATCTTGGTATTCTTTCAAAAGTTATATATATTTAACCTTTTCTTCTGATGATAAGGACTTTGATAATTTGATCATTTTTGGTTTTTCATTTGTTCCTATGTTACATTCTTCTATATCAGATTTGACTGGTTCCATTTTTGGCCTTTTGGGCACATCATTGGAATCAAACAAGTCTTCTAAGGGAGTTAAACCTCTGGGTAAAATGTTATGTTTTAAATATATCATCTTCCATCATTTCTTCTATATCTACTTTTTCCAAGTCATCCATGTCACTCTGAGTAAATATAGTAGGTCTATCAAAATTATGTACATCTAAATAATCTATTTGACAAAAAATTGAATCCATGTTACAAGATGAATCTATATTACAATTATTAACAATTTGGAAATGCTGAAATTCTTCCTTGTTATTCAAAAAGTGATAGATTTGTTCATATTTTGAGAAACTTTTCCAATATTTTAGATTATCTGGGACAATAGATCTGTGTTTGATTTCGGCAGTGTATTTTTGTATTGGTGAAAATGGAAATTTGCAAGTGCTGGAAAAGGTTGCTAAAAAATGGGCTTATAGATTCTATTTTCTAGGAATGATAGAAAACTTGCTTTCTAACAAATCCTCAACCAAATCATGTGCTGTGTCCCTGTATCTGACTAATCTACGATTATGGACAGAGTATTCTACATTTATTTGTTTGATAACTAACTCCAAATCTCCCATGATCAATATTCTTTGACCTCCCAATTTTCTAATGATTTGAAGACCTACGATTAAAGCCTCATATTCAACCATGTTATTGGTACATTTGAAATTCAATCTAAAGGCATGCCCTTGGGAATGGCTAGTTTCAATGTTGGTGATCCATACACCAGCTCCAGCTCCTGATTTATTCACTGATCCATCAAATTCCAAATGCCATAAAGCTTCATGACCAATATAATCATCCATTATTTAAGGCTTTATATCAGTGAGTTCAGTTTGGATATTATTATGATTAGAGTTACAGAGAATAAAGGAATCAAGATCAATAGGAGTTGAATAGATAAGGTAATTAGTAGGTCTTTCAACACTGTTGATCATAAACTTCATTAAGGTTTCTCTATAAATATTTTTGGGTTGTCCAAATGCCGAGATAGTGGCATAACTCATGTCAAGTTGTAGAGATCCCTGCAACTTTGCTCCCCATGAGCAAGAAAGAAGCATGCCATATTTTGGTGGGATATCGGCTACCACAACATCCATGATCATGCTTTTACCAGGATATTGGACCAAGTTTACACACAAATATGTAATCAATCCTATGCATTGGAATTTAGATGAATCAAACGAGAATAAATCTTTATATGGTTAGGCTATGTCTAGATCGAGGGTTTCCATTATAACTTTGGGAATTAGATTATGGGAAGCTCCAGTATCTAGCATTGTATTATGTAATATCTGATCATGGATAGTAAGAATTAAGTAAAATGGAGGTACTGACCTATCTGAATGATTACCATCTACATTTGGAACAAAGATCAATTCAGGTCTATCATCACTCATATTAATTGTATCCTCATTTTCATTTACATTTAATGTTTCGGTAATAATAGATCTATACAAGTCATTTTTAGCCAATTCAATTAAGGGAATGACTATCTTCAACTTAGATATTTCAGATTGAATGTTACATGTTGACTGAGATTTGATAGCTTGAATTATTTCATCTTTTGGAACTATTGTCTGGGCTGATTTTTCTTGGGTTTCAACAGTTTTACTTTTAACTTGAGATTTTCTTTTATTTTCTGTTTGAGTTTCCTGATTTCGACTATATTTTATTATTTTTTCAGGAACAGTTTGAGTGTTAACAGATGCTTTGTCAGATTTGGATTTCTCAACAAAAGAATTAGGATTTGATCATTTTGAGTTAGCTGGATTATTTTTTGGATCAGTAACTATTGTTGAATTGGTGGCCTTTGTGGTATTAGCCTTTTGCGCATATTTGGAGGATTGAGCCACTTCATCAGTGATATCTAAAATATTATGACTAAGCTTCTTTTCAGGACTGGGTGGGTTCAAATTTTGTTTATTTTCTCTGGGAAGAATCTGCAAAAATTTTGTTTTGGGAGTCTCTATATTCTTTTTGTTTTGATTTTTTTGAGTTGGAGCATGGTTTTTTGTAGTAGGCTCATTTTTTTTTTCTCCTAAGGTTATATTAACTATGAATTTCATTGATTGCGAAGTCATTACCTTGCTTATAGTCAAAGGATTCACCAGATTCCACTTTGAACTATTGTAGCTCAAAGAGTTCCCGATCCTCCTAAGTGAGGAAAAATGTATTTCTTTCATCTATCCCCATTACTATGTTGATGTCTTCCTCATCCTAAACAATGTTTTGAGAACTTTCAGCAAATTTCTTTTGGAATGGAGGCCTAATGTTTTGATCTGGGGAGGGTTCTCTACCTTTCCTAGGATTATTGTTTTTTCTGTAGTTGGGATTTCTGATTTGGGATTGATTATCCCATTGCGGTTTCCTCTCAATGTGGTCTAATCTCTCAACTACTTTTTATAAAGTTTTGTTAATAAAATGAAATTTACCATCTAAGCTTGAAGTCTCTTCTTTGATGGTGACCCCCCTCTCATTTCTAAGTCTGGATTTTTTGGCTAGGATATTGATTTCCACACCAACAACATTCAGTTGCATTTGTTCTAGGGTCTCTGCATCCCTTTCTCTAAGTTGGTAGGCCATGTCTACATCAAAACAATTAGGGAATTTGAGCAGCATAGAATACAGAGTGGGTTTAAGGTCTGTAGGAATAGAATTGTAGATACTGTTGTATCTAGTGCAAAAGTCTTGGACAGACTCAGTAGGAGTTCTTTTAACAGCATCAAACTCAGATAATATTTGTAGGGGATTCTTCTTCTTTTCCCATTTATTTAGGAAAGCTCTATGAAAGGCATATAAGTCTGTTATACTACCAACACCTAAATTTCTAAACCATGTTTTTACTTCTCTAGTTGAGCTTTGTGCAAACAACCTCATTTGGACATCAGATTCATCTATCTCATAAATTTCCTAAAAATAATTCATTCTGGTGATATGTTGTTATGCAGTAATTTGTGGACAATTATCAAATAATGGGATATCCTTTTGATAATTTTGGGGCATGCCATGGAGATTTTGAGGTAAGACCAGGGGAGCATATCTGGTTGCCATGGCTTGGATTTTTGCTAGACTGGGAGGTACAGTAGTAGTGGTAGGGATAGTGCTGATTATAACAGTAGATGTGTTGAGGGCTGTACTTGAAGAGCTTGGAAAAGAGGATGAAAAATAAGTGGTATGGCTAGGAAATATAGATGAAGTGCTTATGAAGCTAGTGGGTGCAGTGGTAGTGGATGTAGTGGACTGAGTAAATGATGGAAATACTACTTTAGGTTGCAAAGGCAACTCAAGGATGAATGATGCTGTGGATGAAATGGTGGTGTATTGAGGGTATGATGAATATATGATCCTAGGTTGCAAAGACAAATCAGGACTAACAGGCTATGTAGGTGAACTGACAGTGGAATTTGTAAATGAAGTGGCAACATACAGATTAGAATCTGCTGCTGAAAATATGGTGGTGGATAATTGAGAAACTGGAGGTTTAAATTGAGACAAAAAATTGGCTAATTTAATAGCTTCATCAATGTATTTAATTCGTGTAACATTAACCCTTTCTACTAGACTTCGAGTTTCAGTTTTGTCTGATTTTATTGAGGCTGAAATAATTTTCTGTTTCTCATTCACAAAAGAAGTAAAAATAGGATCTATAATAGTTTCCTTTAAATCATATTCATATTTATTTCTAAATAATGAATTTTCAAAATTGAAATCAAATTTAATATCTGATAATCTTACTAATTCTTTGGGTAAATAATAAGCCTTTCTCAGGGGCACTTCAGTTTCTAAACTAACAATCTGTTTTTTGTTTTTTCGTATTTGGTCCAGATTGTCTACTATATCTGCAGGGTTGGGATCAGGGTTGGATCTAGTATAATAGACTTTCTTTGGAGCCAGAATGATTATTGTATGAATACCCACAACCTTTAAATGTATCCTTAAAGTAGAAAAGATATGTTTTAAAAATCTTCCTCTAAGTTTAAACTTAAAACTGGAGAGCAGTTAGTTCTCGAGTACGGACGCCAGTATGTTACCACCCTAGTAATTCTCAGGTTGTGGGATGAGTATTTATAGTTTAAGAAAACAAGGAGTAGCCAAGAGCCTCTTTTTAAATTCAGGATCTAGCCTTCCTAAATTCCGGAGAGGGATCTCTCCTCAAGATTTAGCTCTTTTCTTGTTATAAGATTTTAGGCTAGTTATAATTGGATGATTGGTTTGTTTGAATGTTTGGTGGGAATAAAAGGTACTTCAAGGTAAACCACAGAGGGATCTACCAGACCATTGGGCTATGGAGTCAACTTCTTGGCAAGCAGAGCTAGGAAATAAGGATAAAAGAGAAAATTTACTAAAGGCAAGGTAGATGACCTTCAAAGGGTTTGGAATAGGCTTTTTGATGAAATGGCAAGATTTGAACAAAAGGGAAATTAAGAATCCTTAAGTTACAGAAATGAAGATGAAAGAAAGGGGTCAAACAGGGACTAAGATAATTTAAGAATTCTCAAGTCCGGTTATCAGCAAAAAACATATCAATGAATAACTAGTAGAAAACAAGGAGCTTTTGACACTAATCTTGTGTAAATCCTCCTAGTTAATCATTCAAGACAGAAAACATGTAAATGTATGTATGGAACTTAGAAAGATAAACAGTGAAAATAGGAAAATACTTGACTTATCTGATCAGCACAAGAATCCTGAGTTATGATGTCTGTTTGACTTAGTTCCAGTCTGCTGCTTTACAAATCAACTCACACAAACTCCAATGTATTCATCAAAAATGTCTATAGTAGTCTTGAAAAGTTTTATTCCACACTTAATACTTCAAAAAGAGAAGTATTTATACAAATCGATCATTTACAAAATATCTAAGAGATATGAGAATATCTCTAGGTAAAAATAAAAATTATTACATGGAAAGAGGGATAGCTGCAAAACAAACTGGCAAGTTGTCCTCTTATCAATAAAAAATAGGACTAATTATTTGAACTTATTGCTTTGTTGTAGTTGCTGGAAATGCTTGCTGGCATTTGGAAAAATATCTTTGGAAGATGACTTGTAATACACTCTTCAGTCCTATACTTTATACTCTGATACTCTTTATGCTTTTTTCTTACTGCTTTACTGCTATAAAATGAGGAAAAACCCACAGTAAAAATTGTTTTCACTGATACTCTTTGACTCTAATCATTTATCTGATACACTTTCAATTTGATTTTTACCTTTAGGTAACAGTATTGTTCTGCTTTTCATGTAATTTTCTGCTCTTTTTGCAAACCTTTATATCAAATCAGTGAATTCTTGCCATTTTTATGCACTCGAAATTCTCATGTTCTTCAATTTCCTGTAGCTCTCATTTGCATCTGTGTACTTTGGAAAGTTGGGCTTGATAATGAAAATGTGTTTAATTTCATTTTGTAGAAAAAATAACTTCTCAAAATACTCAAAAATAACTTTGCTAGTTGGGGACCCTTGTGGTAAAGGTTTGCTGACCTGCTCTTTGGCATAAGCCGTGATTTTCTTATCATAATCCTTTTGTGCCATTACATTTTCATTTAAGGCATGAATGTCTGGAATGCCTGCTTGTGTTGGTATAGTATATCTGGTCCAAAACCTTGTAATTGATAGATTTATGTCTTTACATTTGTCCCCCAAATTGTTCATCATATTCCTTTTATTCAAGACTTTCTTGATTTGTAGTATGCTTTTAGTCCTATCCTGAATTTTTAGCTCTTCAAGATCCTCTCTGTGTTTGGTGTTCAAAAATGTAATAAGTTTCAAAGCTTGAGAAGGTTTGTCAGCCAGTTCTTCTTTGGTTTTCTGAATTTCTACTTGTGCTACCTTGAGTAAATCCCTCTGCTCATAAATGATTTGGATTGAAGGCCACTGTAGGTGTATGCCTTGAATTATGTTGTTCCAAAGATAATTCTTGATATATGACACCTGTTCAGCGAGACTAACTTTTTGTTGTAGAATCTTTACCTACTCCTGCAATCTGTTGGCTCTCTGCTCATGTCCCTTGGATGTAATCAATGCATCTCTATTTCATGTTTCAATATTTCAGATGGTGCATTTCAAGTTGATTATCTATTTATTCTTTAGGGACATGTCTTCCATAGCCTTGAATATGTCAGCTGTTTCACTTGTTTGATTTACTTGTGATTTAGATGATGAAGTGGCAGAAATATCTTTAGATGTAATTGACACTGCAGTTGCCAATACTCCTTTTGGTGCTAAATTTTCTACCAATGTGGAAGGAACAACAGTATTGACAGTTGAAATGACTGTAGGAATGGAGACTTCATGAGATTTTTTCAATATTTCATTTTCCTTCATTAGAATTTCTGTTTGATTCTCCATTTCTTTGATCTGAGCAATCATCTTTAAAACTAGTTGCATTAATTCATCTTTCTCAGTTTTCTCATGTAGAATTTCTTTAGCTTGCGGGTGCTCACTTTGTAGAAGTTTAAGTTGCTTTCTCAAGGCATCAATATCTTCATTCTTTTGCCTTATGAGAGTTTTAGCAACTTCAATATTGGAGGGATCCACTCCAATTTCTATCACCAAGTCTTCTAAGGATTTGATCCTCAAATCCTTAGCATGAAGAGATGCTTTATCTAATTTCATTTGAGTTTGTAAATTAGATACTGTCTTTTGAAGCATGGTAACATTCATGGTTTTGTTGACCACCTTTTAATACAACATTTCTGAATCACTTCTATGAAACTATATCTGGTCAAGTTCATGTATGGTATTTGCATTTACTTCAAACTCTATTTTCCTGTAATCTGTAGCTGACCTTGGGTCAATAACCATTGGCCGGAGAAAAGACATAATCATTTATTTGTTGAATAATCAAAAGATGTCACAATTCTGTCTTTATCTCTTGGTTTTTCTTTAAGGAGTTTAGAATAAACCTCATTCTTTTCTCTGATATGCTTGAACTTTACTTGGATGTCAGAATTAGTTTCTTCTGCTGCTCTAGAAGAGGAGGGAGCTTCTGTATTTATCTGTGTTTCAACCATTTCTTTTCCTTTTACCTGTAATAGTACCTGCTCATTCTGAATTTCTTTAATTGTTTCACTGAAAATTATTGTGGCCTCATCATATGTTTGTTGATCATTTTTGTTTTATTAGTCTTCATTGGCATCTATTTATATGGTCTTTTCTTCTTCTTCAGTAATCATTCTAGCCTTCTTGCTGCAAATTGTCTTAAATTTATTTTCTATAACTGTTTCTACTAAATAGCCATCTTCTTTTCTAGGTCTTTTATTAGAAATTTCTGCTTGTTGGCCAACTATAATCCTTTGTGTGTTGTCCATCTGTTTATCCTGCAGGCTATCTGTTTTCATATCCTGAATATCATCAATTAATATGTTTTCAACCCATTCAATCTGATTAGCATATTTTTCAATTTGTGGCTTTGAATCATGGAGGAATGGAGTTAACTTACAATTTACCCTGAGGTTACTTATAACACCATGAGGGTCATAATTCCAGTAAAATATTCCCTGGAATTTAAATTGTGATAATTTTTTGACTATGTCTCTCAAAGCATCTCTTCTATTAACTATGAAGGGGACGATTTGACTTTTCAGCTTGAACTGTGCTTTCTTTTTGGAGTTGATGAAATTCACTGCATCTGCATTCAATATCTATCATAAATGCTCCAAAGAAAAAATCCTGGTAGTTAGAAACTTGGATAATTTTTAAGGAGCCAGGAGTGCACCATACACTCTGATTTCTGTGTGATTTTCATACAAATACCAGTCTCCTACCTTACAATTTTCAGATAACTGTAAAATTCTTTTGATTTCTTCATTAATTCTTGGTGGCTCAGCTTTTTTCAACAAACTCATGGCAGGTTTAATAAATAAATCATTGAAATCCTTGTAGCTGTATTCACTGTTGTTTTTCCTAAGTAGAGAAGTCCAGAATATCATTGAAAGAGGTTTACCTTCCACATCCATATTTTGTAATGCAATTGGGAAATTTTCTACTTGAAAAAATAGGAAGATATGTAACAGATATGATGAATATCTGAATACTCCTTCATCAGGTAATTTAATCAACTGATAATGCATATTATCGGCAATGAATTTGGCAAAGCTGAAAACTAGTTCTGGATGTTGTCCTAGAGACAAGGTAGAGAGGAAACCTAGAATGGAGGCATCTGTAAACTCATCATTAGCATAGCCTAGTATGAATGAAAGCATTGAAATGATTTGTCTTGAGCCCTCAGGTAAATAAAAATTATCATAAGGTGGATTTACCTTAGGAAGGTTAACATGATTAAGCATGAAGTTTTGGAGGATCATAAACTTCCTAGGGAAATCCAATTCTAAATACATCTGAGTCAAATATTCAATGGATAATGATACTGCTCGTGGATCATGGCTTAGTTGGAGCATATCATTGATGCCTTCAGCAGTTATGTAAAACATGACCTCATTATATTTATTCACCATACATCTCTGATCAAAGATATAGTGTAACTGACACAACCTAATGAAATCTTGAGCTGGATGTGTGATGGGAATCACGTATTTAGGAAAGTTGGAGTCCCATATAGGTATATCATTTTCCACTTTCTTCTCAAATTTCTCATAACACCAGCTATGTAATTAAATTAGATCGAACTCTAAGGTAGCATCGATAATTCTATAGTCTAAATCAATCAAGGGACTGTTCTCTTCATAGGAGCCAGGTGGCTGTAAAGGTCTGACTACTTCAGTGGAATTTGCAGTTAGGGCAGGAGTAGGTTTATCAATTTTTGAAGGTTTAGGGTTTGGAAGCTTGCTAGAGGCAGGCTTCTGAGGTTTGGGACCTCTAGTCCTAGAAGTGACCTGTTTTTTTGTTATTCTGAATAAAAATGAGCAAGATTGTACTATTTTATTAGTTTCTTTTGGGAAATAGAAGGCTAATTGAGCTGCTTTGGGAAGAATTCAGAATATGGGCAAGGGTTTTAGGATGAAAATGCAGACTTGCAATGAGCAGAATACTGGAAAGGGATTTTAATGGATTTTTCAGAAATTAAAATGTATTTTAATTGCATAAATAGCTTTTGGATGCTCAAAAACTCTTTACAACTTAATTAGGTGGAAGTGGAAAATTCTGAGAAAATTTTGATAGGGTTCCCCCTGTTTCTTCAGGGTTTGAATACTTTTAGATGGTTTATATTTTCAAAGTATTTTAATTTTGTTCTTCTAAATTAAGATTTTGCAGGTTGAATTACTGAAAAATACCTTGAAGAGTTATGGTTGTGGTCGAAGAGGGTTTCTAGGTTTATACCGGTCTTCAAACTGGTCGCATTTTCTTGGTAGAAGGCGCTGAGAGTATTCGGCGGTGAATTTCAGAGTGGAAATGTTTTAGAATGACAAAATGGTTCGAAAAAAGCTCTGCAATGGTGTCTGTGAATGATTTATCAGAGGGTAAAGGCACAAAGGTATGTAAAACAATGAAAAACTAAGGTTAAAACCTTAGGTTTTATCGATATGCGAAGTATTAATTACATGTCAAGTTGAAATGGCGGGAGTGGTTTTTGCATTGAAGGTGAAACCATTAATGGTTATCGCATTTCTCTTGGGTGGTAAGTGGTTTTTCACTTTTGGAATGCGATCTAGTAGAAATGAGACACGTAGCAGGTGGTGGTTTTATGAAACAACTTTTATCGCATTATTTTTTACACACTATGCCCGATCACTTTTGTTATGTGATATTGAATATGCACTGTCGAATTTGATTGAGCGATGCGAATGGTCGAGATCTTTCGGAAAGTTGTAGGGAAATAGTAAGGTGGGGCCGGGCTTTTATGGTGCGTCGCTGATCTTGAAAGTTTAAGATCTACGGTGTGAGACAAATGCGATATTGGGGATAGGTAGAGCATGAAGCAATGGAAAGTGGGACCCGAGTTCAATATCATATGTTGATTTTGATAGGGATGATCGGACGGTTAAGGTTGAACCCAATGCTGCGAAAATGTAATGGATAATGGGTTTTAAATATATAAAATGAGTTTATATATAGAATGAGGCGGGTTAAATAAAGGTTTAACCAAGGTTCAGAATTTATATGAAATGTGAGGTTTCACATATTATGAAGGGGAAAAGGCCTTAAGGCAAAAATAAGCTTAGGCTTTTTAACCTTGGGTTAAGGGTAATCGGGGAAGGGTATAATGATGTAAGTATTTTTTGTGAATTATTTTAAATACACAGAATGTAAATAAAATGCACCTTTTTGTATTATTTAACTTTATTATATGGTTTTAGACTGCAGAGGGGTCTAAAAACCATAGGGGAAAGGGGTATATTTTTATAGGTAGTTTTGTGTCAAAGGGGTAATTTCGGGATGTTATTTCAACATGTGATTAATATATTTGACACAAAAGCATAGAATAAGGGGGTTTTCTTGGGATATTAAATAAAAATAAGTTATATTATTAGGACTGGGATATTTGATAGGGAGTTAATAAAATAGGCTAAGTGTAATATGAAAGGGGACAATGAATACTCAAAATTTCATAAGTATAACTAAGGAAAGTGAAAATTAGAATAAAGCTTAATTTTCATAATTCCTTCGCTTTTACTTAGTATATCATGTTTTTCGAGGGTTTTTTGAGGGTGTTATGATTTGTAAAATGGGGAAGTTAATTAAATAGGGCCTTTATGCATTTAAGCATGAAAAGAGTTCTTACCATGAAGTAAAATGGTGATGAGTGCATGGAGGGGCAAATGATGAAAATTTTTTGGGATTAATATGGAAACTTAACATTTTCAACTAGTCACTATTGAGTCTTGGGTCCTATTCTGGGCTGCAAGGTCGAAGGGAAATGCCCTGAGCCTCTCTGACTGATAGTCTAGAATGTCAAATAGCTATGGGGAGGGGAAATTAGTTATTTGTAGCCTGGTGAAAAATATTTACAATGGATTTCCCGCTTTCTTCTACCTACCCGGTCATATCTTCTAACATTTTTTCTTCTATTTTAATCAGGTGCATTTGAGCTAGCAACCTTCAAACATTTTTTTTTTTGAAAGCAGTAAAACTATCTAATTCTAACTTATTTCCTCCAAGAATCCAGATTAAACTATTGGATTCTTTTATTCTCTACCTAAATACTGAATTGTCATGATTAAATTGTATGACAATTCTTTAATCACTATCTACAACATTTGAAATTGAAATATGACAAGTCAAGATTAAATTGTTCAACTCATCACAGACTATGGCATTTATTGGCACTATGCCATAATCAACCGCAAAAAGTAAAAGTAGTGGCATTTAGACTTGCACACTTTCATGTTTTATTCATATTTTTTCTTTTGGGGTATATTATTTTTTTCTAAGTCCTTTGATTTTTCTTTTAGGACTTATTACCCTCTTTTTGATTTTTGATTTTTTTATTTTTTACAAAATATGGGAAAATAACTTGCAGAAAGAAAAGTTTGTACATATTTACAAGACTACCATCAGTCAAGTCAAAATTAAGAATCCCATACTTATAGGTTACTACTGTGGATCCACAAAAGGCTTTGGCCTGCATAAATGGAGGACAAGGCATCCATAAATGGATATGTTATTGAGTATAGATTTTGGTCTGCATGACTATTTTCTCTCTTCAGTTGCTTAACTGATATTGTTGTGCTACTTAGC
This sequence comes from Pinus albicaulis, assembly GCA_034641835.2. Lineage (NCBI taxonomy): Eukaryota > Viridiplantae > Streptophyta > Pinopsida > Pinales > Pinaceae > Pinus > Pinus albicaulis. The sequence goes on along the minus strand of CM076584.1, from coordinate 760,576,734 downwards.
ACAAGGGATTTCCTATTTAGGAATCCTTCTCCCTTATTGAGAGGCCTCTTGAGGTATTTTACTTCATTTCTCCACATTCAGGATCAAGGCCAAGCCACCTCCTTTAGCTACAACGTTATTCCTATAACAGGAAACATTGTGTTGCAGGGTGTTGCAGTGGAGAGTTCCACAACACCATTTCCTTGGCTCATCTTTCAGAGGATGGAACTTCTATTCCTCTGGGAGGTTAGTGAGCAAGAGTCAGGAGCTGATTGCAGATATTTGGCATCAGGCCAAGCACTTCCCATCACCTACAGCGCAATCTCTCTCCTTGACTGCATTATTTCTGAGTGTATTTGCAGTGGGGATTTGCACCACTATTTTGGAGGGAGAGATCTTCAGTGATTGGATCAACCTTTCACCTGAAAGATCCATTGGATGAGATTCAGCCATCAGTTGCAACATCTTTCGCTATCTTCATCCATTTCCAGTTTTGAGCTGCAGCTGCTACCCTGCAACTCCGACATTTTGGCATATTTGCATATTTCAGCCAATCCTCCCAGGATTGTCTAGAAATTGCCCTTGGGAGACTATATCTTTGCTCCCCATATTGTATGAGTTGTATATTGATATATTCATGTATTGACATTAGTTTGCAGTAGTTATTCTTCATAGACTGCGCAGTCATAGCCATGGCTTTCTTCATGTAGCAGTGTTTTTCATTTATCATGTACATGTTCTATTGAGGCCTTCATTGCCTAGCTTGAGTGATTGTTTCCTCAAGGAATTGTACTCCTTTTTTTGCTATAAGCTCAAAGAGATGGCTATTTGGTCCTTTTTATGATAAAGCTAATAAAATAATGTTTTTTCTCCATTTCATTCTCATGTATTGTTGCAGTCCCTTCATTAGGCAATTTCTAGCTGCACTAGGTGAGGGGAGATATCTTTAACCCACCCAGAAAGATTTGTTTTTGATATACTCTTGGATATAGGACTTAGATACTCAGATCTAAGGGATCCAAGTGCTGGTTTCAAAACCTATAGCATCCATTCTTGGAAAATGCGTTTTCCATTGATGCATTTCTGACAGTTCCCATTTTGGGATATTACACCAAGAATGAAAACAAAGAAGATATTTAATAATGTAAATCATGAAAAAATGAGTACAGAAAAACCAAGAATGAAAAGAAAGAGATAATTTAGTGATGATAATCTCATGGGATTGCTTGTGATATTTTACGAGATTGTTAGAGAGATGGTTGGAGAAACTAGCTTATTATAATTTATAACATGTTTGTTATTGTCACATCATGTTATATAAAGGGACTGTTTCCTACCCAAGTGGGTAACCCCTATGAGAAAAAATTTCTCCTATTATTTCAACTTGCCAGCCAAGAGCCTTATGATAATCCATGGATACATAGCCTCAGACACCTCATATCCATGTTGTATTCAGTGCTTTATTACATCTGGTCTACTCAACCAAAGAGAATGGTGTTGAATTTTCGACAACAGCAGAGAAAAATACTATTTTCTGCTAGATAATTACTACCTAATGATTCTTCACACAGTATTCTTATGCTACTGATATTATTATGAGTTGAGCTTGGTTGGCTTCCATTCCCCTAATTACCTACACCTGATTGAGTTGCATATCCATAACCATTTGGGATAATTCCTTGATGAGCCCATTCTCAGACATTTTAATTTCTTTTACTTTATTTTTTATTTGAACTTTTATTTATATCCATATTTATCTTCAAAGGCATCAATAATTGATTGTAAAGAGTCAAAGGTTTTATCCGAGAACTCTAAGAACCAATCTAGTGTCTCACGAGGTCGCGTCCCCCAAATTCTTCTCAGACTACCCCCACTCTGTCACTCAGCATCTCGAGCCTAACTGGGGAATTTAATATAGAGGTGAATAGGTCAGGTGAACAATGCCCAAAGACTTCTCCCAGGGACAGAGTCATGGCACTGGCTGCAGCTTGTAAAGGTAAAGATTTTTCTAACCTGTCTAATTGGATGACAAGCCACCATAATCAGTGGATTGTTGTGATATCTTCACGAAGTGAATCTCCAACATCAGATAAACCTATATTTAAATCAAACATTAGATAAACATCTATTGAAATCAACCATTAGTAATGGCTCCTCCATCCATGATATTACCTACAAGGCTAATGCCACATACTTGGTCTACAAAAATAAAAAATCAAATAAAGCAGTGCATGTCCTCTTCACATCCTTGCTTTGCTCCATCAACACCCATTGATTACAGAGCCATGAGATTCACACACAATAAATATTTCTTCACTCATGAAATTTATTGAAATAAAGTCCATTATAATTTTGATGAACTATTGTGACTTAACCATTTACAAATTCCAATGAAGGGAGGTGAGGGACTAGCGGGTCAATGTTTTGACTGGTCACCGCTTGGTAAGTCCTACACTCAATAGTCTTAGCCAACAGGGAAGCTCCTACCACATGAAAATAACACGCGAGTGGAAGCACGACCTATCTCAAAAATTATATGGATCAATGATACAATTTGGATGAAGTTTTCATATTCTTGCCTGGTTAACCAAACAAAATGTCAATTAAGTGGTTGTGTTATGTCTCTAGCACTCAACCATGCACAAAAACTTCAATTTTCATTCACAGAGCTAAAGGATTCATGATACAGATACGTCTTCTTCTCACATCTTCATTTACTATGCTTACAGGTTTACCCTTAAGAATTATGAAAGAACTTAATTAAAATATTGTATGCTGATATCAGTCATGAAATCAATGAATATAATTTTTTCTTGTGTTTTCTCTTCATTTTTGATGTATCCTAGGACAAAATAGACGTTCTTAACCTCAAATTTAGAGTATTTCATGAAAAGACAAGTCATTCCACTAAATCACAGTCAGTTTTAACTGGAAATCGCTAGAAATAAGTGTGTGTGGGGACTATCATACTGCTATCAAGTTCATCTCCAGAATTGTAGGACGAAAATTGGTTGTAAGGGATGCGAATAGATTCCATCATTTTAGGTAGGGCTCATGCTCATGTGGTGATTATTGGTGATATAAGAGGAGATTGCAACATGCAGTGTTGTATTTGGACACATTTGCTTTAGTGATGTACACAAAGACAAAACGTCCAGGACAAAAGTGATGTGTACTCTGTTGCATGACATGAATGCTACATATGTGAAGCACAGTATAGGGTATTATATCATCTTGCGAGAGGCCAAAAACTGAAGGGTATGCTATTAGATGCATAATGTAGACTCTAGTTTAAGAGTTTAACCTTGAGGACTTAATGTGCTAGATATTCAAAGACGTGCCCTTCAAGAATGTTGATGCAAGTGTGCCAATTTTATTTAAAGTTCTCGGTTGGATTATGAACCCTTTTGTAGCACGCAAGCATAAACTATAGAGTGGCCAAATTTGGTTTGTGACTATGTGAGCCTGTTAATGTGGATTTGCACATCAATTTTATGTGTTGTCAATCACCTTTTGCATTTTATATGGATGTCCAAAAAACATGAAGTAGCTCCATTGTTCCCATCTACCTTGTCTGGCTTTAGATGGAAAAAGTTGTAAAAATATGCTCAATCAAGGTATCAATAACTTATGTTCTCCTCTTGTTTTTCCTCTTCGCATTTCGAGAAAAATCCTTGTCTACTTCTTCACTTGGTACAAGTTTTGGTAGGACAGGAATAACCATAAAATCAGTAAAGGAAGAGGTATCGGGTCCTGGGACGAACTCCATGTTCTCCATTAGGGAAACCAGACACTCCGGAGCTGAAAAGACATCAAAACCCAAAAGGCCATTGGAGAAAATGCCGAAAAAAAAACATCAAAACCCTATGGGTAAACTAAAACACATCGAAACCAAATAGCCATTGCTACAAATGCAAACTAAAATTTCTCGCAAATATAAGGGCAAAGTAAACAAATGAGCATATCAACTAACTTAAACACATTGAAACCAGATACGGGTTGTTGCATGATGCAAACCAACACTTCTCAGTCACATGTGAAAGATTAAACAAATGGGCATATCAGCAAACTAAAAAAAAGAGAAACCAAACAACTATTGTTGCAGATGCAAACAAGAACTTCTTAGAATAACATAGAAAAAATAACCAAATGGGCATATCAGCAAACCAAAACAAATAGAAACCATATAGCCATTGCCGCATAAGCCAACCAAAAATTCTCATGGCTAATAAATGCACCATAAACTAAACATATGTATGAAAGTAACAAAACCAACCTGCAACAACAAAACCAAAGAAACTTAAAGGGCATTGCATTATCATTGGAAAAACACAAGAACTTAACTCATCTATGGACATTTTCCATGATTTTTAAGATGGAGTAAATGTAGGAAAGGTGATACTTAAAGGGCTCCCACATGCTTTAGAAATTATATATATATTGGTTTATAAACATTAGAGGTGGAAAAATATCCTAAGCTCTAGAGCTAAGTTTGTTCCAACTTAGCTATATCTTGAACAACAAATTGTTGTTGACATCAAGGATATGATAGAAATTTGGTGGGTTGTAGGGTAGTCTTGTTATGAAATAAATGTAATGTAGTTACTAGGTAGGGAGGGGGAACCATTTTGGTGGAACTTGGCCATAAATGGGACATCTATCCATGAATATTTTTTTAAGAACAAATACACCTAGTGGATTATCATTGTACGGGAATCACTTTAGGATCTAGGCTACTATGCACACACTAAATAAATGGATATTAGTAAAACCCACACAAGTATTATAGGTGCTTTTATATAAAGAGGTGTTCTTGTGTTCTCATTGGTTAGTTATGGGCAAATGACAAAGTAAGAGAAGTTATAGGTGCTTTTATAGAAATAGGTGTTCTTGTGCTCTCATTGGTTAGGTATGGGCAAATGACAATAAAGTAAAAAAAGAATTTGACTACTGGACAATTAGAGGAATGATTCCGCACAAAACCGAGCGTGGTGCTACAAAAATTTCTAGGCTAAGGGCTTTTTAAGGGGTTCCCCCACCATATGGCCGGAAGAAGAGAATGGTCATTCCAGATGCTCTGAAAGTGTTGAGGCTTCAACCAGATCACAAGTATTATCTGCTAGGAAGGCTTTCCAAATAAGTTGGCTGGCATCACTATGACACTATTACGGAATTAGAAGGGAAGAGAAAGGCAACAGCTTAGGTATCATATGAGAGAAGGAAGCAATTGGAAAAATTGAGATCAAAAGAAGTGGAGTTAGCCGAAAAGTAGCTTGCCCCAAAGATGGATAAGATAAAACTTGACAACATATTGGTCAATTTCCTTGACCCTTTATTGGTTATTCAGAAGGAGTATGAATAAACCACCGTTAATATCAAGGTAACCCCTAGAAGATCAAGGGCTACAAGTTGTAGTTTTAGTTTGAACATCAACATACCACAACCATGCTTACAACCAGGATATATTTTTTGAGGAGGAGAAATCTCGTCGAGATCAACATCAAGAATCCATTGCAAAAAAAAAAGTACAACTTGTGGTGGTTCCAGATGAGCATAGATGAATAGCTACAATAGATGTTGAATGTGGAAATTATGGAGGAAAAAGATGAAATTCATCTTCCTTTTGCATTCGAGCAAGAGGAAAATCAATCATCTATGAAAATTCAAAATTTTCAAGCTGAGCAAGATCAACCAAATTGGGGGAGGATTTTGGGGAACCTTCGTAAGTGAATGGGGCCTATGTGATATGGCTGCGAGCTATCTACCCCCACACAATCCGATATGCAAACAGTAAACATTGTAGGCATAGGGTTAATTAACCCCACACATAGGGATTAAATAGTTTTTGTTCCCACGCCGCATGCTCAAGGAACTGAAATCTCTGACCGTCAATATGTGCATATGCAACAAACAAGAAATCTATTCAATTTCCATCGAAGCGTGTCGAAGAACCATGCCTCGAACGCATTTAAGGTGCGCCTCTCACCGTAAATGACCTCGAACCGAACAAAGTCAGTGAGCGCCCTAAAATGAAATGACATGGCGTGCCTGACCAAACGAAGGCACAAGGGAGAAAATGAAAAACGGGTCGCACGAACGTGCACAAGGCACCCATGTGGTCACAAATTATGTGAAATATCCCTCACTTAACCATCCTTGAAGACTGTAGAACGTTTAGGTCAAACCTCTAACAGATACAAGTACTGTCTCCCTTAGTATTTGAACCTAAATCCATTCTAATTTCTCTAAAACTGTGTTAATCTTGAAACTCCATATGCACAAAAAATATATTGGCAAACTAACACACTGATCCTCAACCGCCCATCACCCTTTTTCCTTTTAATGATGTTTTAAACCATTTTTTAGGGGTTTATTCTTCGAAATCACCTTGTGATTTCTTGATTGTGTGTGTTTGGGAACCTTTCTTGAGGTTATTTCAGTTGATCTAAGCCTTTCAATCAACCATAGGACCATTCGAACAAAAATCTAGAAATTATATTCAAAACCTTTAAAACCGTAGAAATCCTATCTTAGGGAGAACCCCCCCCCCCCTTGAGTAGGACAAGATCTAGCCGGAAGTCAAACGAGGGTTGGTAATGTGATGGGTATTGTCTTTCTATACCATGCTTGAGTATGAATCATGGAGATAATATTTGGGTGGATCAGCATCAACATCAATTACTAAGCTTAGACTGATCTTTGTAATAGCTTGAATATGGTTAAGATATAGCTTAGAGAGTGTTGAATAGGGAAACATAAACTGCTATAGAGATCAACTTCATATGTTCATGATACAGGTAGAGATATTTTACTATGGCTTGTGTAATGGTACACTCATATCAATGCTAATCTTAACCAATCATAGAAGATCAGCTATTATATAAACATTAGCAATCAAACTATGTTTCTACTTAAGGTTTATAAGATACACATGTTGGCATAGAGCTAGTAAGGTATGTACTTATTACTATGATTCCGGTCAGTGTTAATAAGGTATGAAATGAATAGGGAAACAGAGATCATTACGTCATAGCAAGGAGCTTAGCTTGAATATGGAGTTCCTATACACTGTAATCTAAGACCTGTAGTAAGGATATCATGTTTATACGAATATGTGTTATTCCATTACGCGTACTTACATCAAGAAGAGCTTGGTCAGTGATTTAATGGACTTGATTCAATTGTACTAATAGCATAGTGAAATCAATAAGCTTATAGATTCAATAGAGCTTACTACTAGCTTAAGTAAGGTGATATAGTGGTAGTTACTAAGCTTAAGATGGGCATCATAGGTACGATACAGTCTCTTATATATACCAATCTACTTTTAGTTCCATATAACTGTCATCATTGTAACTAATACATGGGAATCATAGAAGAGAGATAAGGGTGAATACATTACTCATCTTAAGCTAATCCAAATCTTTTCACTAATCAAAGCTAGAAAGAGCGTATTCAATGATATCGAGCTAGAACAGGAAAAAGCATATCTCAATATTGAGCTTACATTACACCTATGTCTACATTAGCTATTGAAATACAAGATGATTTATTAAGTAAAATATTGTATGCTATTACTCTATCCTTAACCTGTATGATGACTATGGACATTGTAGTATAAACTAGAGTAACACTAAAATGTAAAGCACATGAATCCGTTAAAAAAACATACAGAGTTTCTTACAATCAAATAGATGAAAAAACACATACAAAAAACTAGATAATAATCATGAACAAGCTTAATATTGAACTATGAATTATAAAGGAACTTACAGAATGTGACACTACAAACCTGGTCAAATACACAAGCAAAACACCCATATGACCTTGGTTTGACAAGCTACCATGATGCAAGAGGATTTGTACCGCGCCGCGAAGTCATTCAAAATCCATAATTATATATAAAATAAATATAAGTAATTGACATAGTATTTTTACTCTAAGTATGGGCTCTTATGATAATGTTAGAACATATGTTGAAAATGTCAAAAAATACCTGAATAAGCTCCTCTTCATTTCAAGAACAATTTATTGGAGTCGCTTGAACTTGGAACAAGCCTCCCACGATTTGAAAGAGTAGAAACTAAGTCAACAATGACTTTTTTTTTACTACGTTGGATCGAGGGAGGTTTGCTCCAATATTAAATCATTCCAATAAATTATTCTCTAATAAGCTAACAACGTTAAGGTGGAAGCTCTTATGGCACGCCCCCCCCCCCCCCCCCCTTAGATCACTCTCAATTCTCCAATACCCAATCTATATTTCATTTTTTACTTTCATGAGTAGAAAAAAAATAAAAAAAATTCAATAACTAATTAAAAAAAAATGCAACAAAAAGTACGCAAGAAAACATTGAAAGTGCTTGATATAAAAATAGTACGATAAATGAGTTTTTAATATAATGCAAAAAACGTTCCAAGTATGGTAACATTTGTCTTATAATAATACAATATTTTACATTATCAAATTTTCCTTTTCTTCTTCCTACTTCTAAAGCTCCTAACTACATCATCAACATCATCGTGCTCTACTCCTGTTTCGTGCCTTTCCCGCAGAGCTGACCTAGTTGTGTAGTCACGATGTCTGGTCTCATGCAGTGATGGGGCATTGCCTACAAAAACAGATAACATAATTTGTCACTTTTTAAATATCATTGAACTAGTTCTGTAATATCAATAATTTTTTTTTTTAATGAGATTATTTACCTAGTGCACCAGTTGTCACTGTTGGGACTGTTGCCCTGTCTTCCTCTCTGGTGGTAAGATCCCCAATTACAAAATTCTCTGTCATTTAAACAAAATACGTTATAAGGAAAACCATCAAGGTATAATTAGAAAAAATTATAAGTGTAAATTAATTACTGTCATGGCCCTCACTGATAGTAGCATTTCCGGTCTAGTCCCCACTACAATGATCAGGTTGCACGTGAGGAACATGTTCTTCTGGTAATATTTCACTCTCAATGCACTGCTCTAAAACTAGGCTATTTGGCTCGTTGAAAGTGTTGCTCTCTTGATTTAAAAAAAGTTGTTAGACATTAAATTTATGGACGAAAACAAACATATTGAAAAGTTAAATTTTTACCTTATCAGGCATTCTAGATCTTGGGACCTGTCCCAAGCTTCTACAATATTCAACTACGACTTTATAGCTAGAATGGAAAGCGATATTTTTATCTTCCTCTGTAGTTGTCATTCCAAAGTCATGACCCTACATTACATATGATTGTGTATTTTTAATGTTATTTGATAGGATTACAAAAACGTTGGAAGGCGATACAATTAATTATAATATTTTTAGCTACTTACAATTCTTACGGCTAATTTCAAGTAGCCACCCTAGCATAGCTTGTGATGGCCATTTTTTTCAATCCTAGCTTTTGTTACCTTCGAGGTGTCAGGAAACCTATCATCAAGAGATTGAAGTCAGGTATGATGTAGCACACTTTTATTTTAGACATAGAGAAAATTAAAGCTATTGAATTAAAGTTGTAATTTACCTTGCGGGTCCAGTTAGCATTTTTCCTTCTTTCTTTGCCCTTTTCTCTTTTTCGTCATTGATGAGTGCTCTCCACTCACTCTCTAGAACTGTGAGAGGATGCTCGTATCTAGGGTTAAATTGAAATTGCGTCCCATAGGTGTCCGTGGTATATTTCAAATATTTGCCAATTACCTGAGCCACCACTGTTCTGTCAAATGTGCCCACCCCAAAAAGGGCTTCTAGATAATCTAGAAGTTCTTTTTTCAAGTTGGAATTCTGGGAATTCCACCTTGTGCGTATGGTTGGGCCAAAAATTATCAATGCCTTGCTCTCGAAAAACCTGTAGAACTCATTGTTTCCTACACAGAAAAAATATATTATCATTAATTTAAAAATAACAATCATGATAAAATATGTTTTAGATAGAGTACATGAAATAGTTAAAATATTAAAAATTACCTGGGAGTTGTACGTGCTTTATAGTGACACCTTCATCATTCACCAAAAACTTGCCATCAATGGTCTCTGTAGAGGTGACACGTGTAGCTCCAGGAAACGCAATAATATAGTTGGCCATATCAGCCTCATCACTGCCAACAAGTTCAGCGGTTGGCTGGGTGTCTTCTTGGGTAGGGTGTGTTTCTTGGCTGCCACCTAAAGGCATAGAAGGTGTACCAAAGGGTCGCTCGGAAATCACTTGCCCTTGTGTCCCACTACCACCAAAACTGGGTGTAGCAGGTGTCAGATAAAATTACATACAAAATAATTTTTTGTTAGTTTAGTTAATGTAAAAATTATAAATCAAACTATCATAATTCATCTCATGCAGAAAAAAAAAAGTTCTATTATCCTCATTGCTATTTCAGGTGTTTGAGGCGAAGCGTCTAACAAACGCTCAAATTCAAACTTTGCTTTTCGTGCCTTTTTTCGCAGCAACAGGAATGGACATGGGGATGAAGAAAGCTCTTCCTCATAGAGGGAATAATCAAGTGTACCATGGCCAGGTGTCTACATATCTGAACAAAATTAATATTATTTCAATTATGTAAATAACTAAAATACCTAAAAATAGAGCAATGCTAGCACTTTACATGTTCTTCCGCTAGCCCCTTTCCGTGATCATCCTGTCTCAGGGTTGTTCCTGTACTACCCTGATCAGTCTGCCACATTGCAATAAAATTAGAAATGTGAAAACATGAAAACAATTTCTAACTTGAAAAGACAAAATGAAAAATGAAATAATTTCTAAATTTACCTTTCTAGTACATAAAATTTGTGCATTAAAGAGGCCCTAGAGTGGTTGAGTATAATTTAAAGTAAGGGTTGTAAGCCAAATTTTTATACTTACACCTTGCTAGTAGACAATTTCTGCAAAGTAGGTAGATTAGATGAGGCTACAGAGATTTTCAGTGAAGCTTGGAATGGTATCCACAAATGGGGTAGTCATCATAACTATATAATGGAAAATATGCAAAATAATAATAGCTCTAACTCTTACGTGTTGCAATCAACCAATTTGGCATATCCACATCATTCCCCCAAATAGTTTCCTAGATTCTATATTAAGATGCAAGCACACCTGTAACAAACAGAAAATAAGTTCACCATTTTAAATGGATTAACCCTAAATTTTCAAGAAGACATCGAGCCCTTTGAACCAGTTTGTTCATGAACAAGCGAGTTCAACTACAAATAGTCCAACCAAGTTTGCCTAGAATTAAATGAGATTCGACCAAAATGTCAAGTCGGCTCACCATGTTGGCAAGAAAAGTTGACATGTTGATTATTTTCCACAAATAGTGAGTAGTGTTATAGAGCATAAAAAAAGTTCTTTATTTTTCTAATATGTAAAGGGATTCCCATAAGTCCATTGCCAAGTGTAAAAAATAAATTGTTGAGTGCTCAAATTCATCTTGAACAAACTAGACTCCAAATGATCTTGTAGATTTTTTGAAAAGAAACGTTGTTAGAAGGTTGTACCAATTGAGATCAATTAATACTCTCCATGGTAACAAATTGATCGTTTCCTTGTCAAACAAATCCCCCAGATACAATATCTTTTGTGATTAGTTTCTTACCTACAATAAAAAGATACTAAACCATATAGCTCCATGTCCAATGGGAGGGTATAAATAGATCTGACTGCTATATGCCACTCATTTCTATGGCTTGCAAAGTCCCAATGTAGGTGATTGGACACTAAATACCATGCCTGCCAAATTTTTTAAAGGATAGTTGATCCAAAGACCTTGAGAAACACCACCAATGGTTATATCATAGATTCAAAATGTACCTTTAATAAACCCTATAAGAGTATCATTGTAAATGAAATGTTGAAAAATAATTCATCATATGTGACCACTCATTGCATTGACCATTGAATTGTCAACAGTACTCCCTAAGCTCACACATCAATCAAACCAGGGCATTTTCCCTCCCTAAGTAAAAGTACAGATGCCTATAAAACTAGGGGAAGATCTCCTTCCTTCCATTCTTCCCACACGAGAATTTTTTGTAATCATTTTCATCTTCCTACAACTAGAAGAAAGGAACAAAGAATAGGAATAGAAATCATGTAGTGATTCCACCTGATAATGATAAGTTGTAGGCTTCAAAATTTAGAAGCTTGATTTCAAACTTGTTCAAAACCCATTGCTACATCTTAGGGGATACATTGGTAGCAAAAGAGATGCAAAGTATCTTACCATATGATTAGGATTAATAGAAAATCCAAGTTGATATCTTCATTACCAGGATAAGAGATTATACCTTTTCCTCTCTCACCACATCTGCAACTACTTGAACAGAGAAATCCATACATCATGTGTCCTTTAAAAGAGTTCCATGTGAGATTCAAGGTGAGAAGAGAATCCTCAATTAAATTAAGATGCTGGTTACACAACAATCACTAAGAAGAAGAATGCCTTGAATGTTCCCTTATATTTGGGCCACTTCATGGAGATATCCTAATGAATTTATTGGAAAGGATATAAATGAGCTAGGAGCAACTAATAAATAGCCATTTATCTTTTAATTTTTTTATTAGTTGTGGGTGGGTTTCTCTATTAAAGGTTAGTTGAGTCTATGATATCTTTTCACTGAATTGCAATGCTCTTGTTACCAATGTGTTGATTACCAAATCATTAATTGGAAGGTGGTTGGAATCAATGCATAGATATCTGGTAGTATGTATCATTTTCCTGCGCCTCTGGTTCTCCAACATACCATCCTCCTTTTTGGATATTAGCACATCAAAAAAGGAAATTTAACATCAATCTCCACTTCTTATCCATAAACAGTGGGCCTATGGCCCATCTGCTTGAGCAGCATGGATTTTCACTCTCTACAATTAATCACCATCGAGTTCAAGCTCCTTCAATTATTTTTCATTAAAAAACATGAATGATTTGTTCAGATTTGGATTGAAAGGCATTATTTATTTTCTGAAGTTGCTAAGGACAATCCCCAACAATGGTTTCAAGTGAATTCTGTTTTAACTGCTAGCAATAAAAAAATACTCAGAATCTCTAGAATTTAAAACCAAGCTCCCTCAATCGATTCTATAGTTGTAAGATGTCTCTTATTAGGGCATAACAAAGTTGTTGTAATTTTGGGATTCTTCTGAGCATCAAAGTTTAAGTTTTATCTTCATTGTTTCCCCTCCCTCATTACAAAAAATTTGTTATTTCATATAAAATATATAGGGACTAGAATGATACCCATATTATTGTGTTGAGTTACCATACTATCATCATGCTACTTAATGGCACTCCTTATGCTTAATCTACATACTAGTCATTTTCCTAAGCTAACTGCATTGCTCAGCTTCATGCTAATTATTGACACATCATAGTAAGAGTTAATATAAACTACCCATGTTCGAAGTGGAACCCTTACGTATACCTTAACAATACAGAGTAAAGAATAACAAACTACACTAATATGGATCCTTAACATACTCTAAGCTAGTAACATTGAATACATAATCACTGCTATATAACAGACTATGTGTTTACATACAATATTGAACCTCTACTAATCAATGGCTCTTGTTCATGTTATATAAGTGATGTAATGAAAACAGGAAACAAGGTGATTATTGGTACTATTCATGAGCTTAGTGCTTATACTAGTCTAGATAGGTATTCATTTCTCCATAAGATTAGATAAGGGTCTAACACAGCTTATTCAACAGGCACTAGTGGAATGTATCACTATCTTATATTCACTCATTATGAGCTTTAAGACTAGTATGATTACAGTTTCATATATCTGTAGAATATGCATAACACTACTACTTATGGAGTTCTATTACACTATGCTTAACTATGAACACTTAAGCTTGTTTCTCATTTGTATTGGATTTGTTAACCATGTGTTATCTATGGGAATAGTTCAGGTCATTGATTCGAACCATGTAAGCTTGAATAGGTTTTTCACTCTTCATATTAAACATCGCTATATTGAACACTATGTTACTTATACCGATATAAGATTTGAATACACTCTATTCTATGAGCTTATGTTGTGCTTATAATTAAACTGTATTGATTAGGGAAACTAGATAAATGTAACCTTCATAACCAGTAGTGGAATCACTTGTATTACATTAGCTTACTACCATTGTAATTATGAGCTTAGAGATTACATGAATACAATAGGTGGAATCCTTGAACATAATAGAATGGTTACCCTTGTTAATAATGTGTAATATGAAACTAGCACATAAGCTAAGTGGTACTACTATTACTCTATACTAATTATGTAATATATACAGGCAATCATGTACAGACTAGTGTGTACAGAACATACGTCATCTTCTAGTATCTATGGTATTCAGAGTCCAGCTTAGTGTTAGTGATAATTGTTTACATATTAGTTATAGAATCTTAAGAAATAGTGATGTTTGTACTCGAATACTATGAATAAGGTACGGTAACTATGTGTGACTGATTAGGTAGGGTTAGATTGTATCATCTTCATATGTTACATATGGCATTCCTTTTTATCTAAGCTCTTATTATTCAATGATCATGGAAAGGGTTATAGGCTTATCCATATTGAATATGCTTAAGCTCATAGAAGTGGCATACGTCGTTACTTGGATATGATGAAGATTATGGGAATAGTGTTGATACCAGCTTGTGGTTACATGATGTTGTAGTTCAAGCTAATACTAGTCATTGTGTTTGGTCATTGGTTGTTACTTACTCATAGTACACCTAGCTTAATCTGTATAACTATGGGGCTGAGTTTGATCACCACTTCCTATATATGGGTAAATGTTCACCTTTTATTCCATATTCATTGCACTCATATGTCAACAGTCTTATACATACCCAAAAAGGGACAAAATGGTGATATATAGAACCCATTACGTATTATGCATAATGAATGGTTGTATTTATATACTCTCCATGTTAGATCACTTGCTAGTACTGATTAGCCGATGAGATAGAACCATAGAAAATAAGGGGAAACAGGTGCTATGCATGTAGTCTAATCAATGGGTTACACTTCTACCATAACTATAAGCTAATCAATGCCACTATTAGCTATAAGTAATTCCATAACAAAGGTAAACACATAGGATAAGGTCATGAATAAACTTACATTACACACAGCGTATCCAGTAATCAATGAAGAGTGGTATAGGTGTATTATGACTAATAATCACAATGGTCTTAGTAGTATGCCAATATGTAGATGCTCGTAATAAAAGCCTTTAAGCTAAGATGATATGGTAATAAAATATAGCTTGGTTTAAGTATTAGATGGACTGAAACAACCTAAACACAAATTACACTCATGTTTCTATTCCGCTAATATTATGGGATTACTTATTCTATGTAACTAACATAGGCGATACAAGGACTATAACACGTTCGAGCTAGTTGTAAGCCTTCGATTAAGCCGTAACTAGTGATCATTGTATACATATATAAAGGTAATGGATTTTTATCATCATGTATTAGCTATAGGTAAAAAGGCATATGTACAACGATTCACTTGTATTACTACTAATGCTATGATTACACTATATCGTGCATAGTATTACTACATAGTAGTGACCTATATTTAGAGTAAGTTCATTTACAAACAATCAGAATAGATTAGTATTGATACTATCTTAGAACATAGAGCTAATTATGTAGAATACGTATCTTTATACCTCATGTTTGGTTTGTGTTATGAGTACGAACTCCATTGAATCTCCAACTTTCTACGAGCCATGATTTAAGCAATGGAATAGTAACAATGATGATTAGAGTCATACCACCATTGATATGGAATTACTAGTAATATGTGATTACTCAATGGAATAGCTCCAAGTTAAACCCTATTGATATACGACATTAGTAACAAGAAATGGCTAAGATAAGTTGATAGCTACCTTGTATTCCCTAATTACTGGATATGATGAGTACTAGATGTATTTTCATAATAGACAACCATTGTTCTGTACTATGCAATCCATACATTTCCCTCTATTTGACACCATTGGTATCTCATACTGGAATATATGATAGTAAGTGAACATTCATGGTTGATGGAAGAGTAGTAAGTCCATGGTATTCATGATATTATACACATACCCAATTCCAGGTAGAAGGAGGAGATTCATGGTTGAATGCATGTGATTAGAATGAATCGATAGGACTACCTACTTTCATGGGGTTAGTTCATCACACTTATCTAAGAGCTTACGTGAATCAGAGAACCAATACCCTTTGAGCAATGATAACATCAGTATTACAACTAAAGATCATTACCTAATAAGAGTTAGTACCATTGTCTTACTCATATTCATAGAGCTATCAAAGCTCATAGTTTGTATAAAGCACTCATAAGCACGAATCATCATGTAGTACTAATACCCTTATCTGGAATCACATATCAAGCCTAATAAAATCAATATAGTATTCATAGTTAAGCTAACCAAGATATACTAGTAGTAAAGCTATCCTTATATGTTATGTAGATCATATGATTAGATTGCAATCATTGTAGAATCTCTATATGGGGCAATAGTGATGTAAGTTCCAAGTGCAATGGGTTTACTACTATCCATAACCAATAATCAGCTTGTATTGTGTTACTACCAATGTTCAAATTACCTCTACTATTCAACTGTGTTAGTAAAGGTTAGTTAGATGAAACGATTCACATTGTTTCCGTAATGAATATAAGTTGCTTTGTGATTCACATGATTACATAGGGTCAATATTTGTTATAAGCTGCATGTTTATGGTCTAATGATGATGCTTACTAAGCAGTTGTGATTACAGCTTCTCTAAGACTAGTTATGAGCTAGATTATCACAGTTAATATCTAATCTATAAGTAATGGGAATATTACATCATAAACATTGATAATCACTTGTACTATTAACTATGATAGCTAATCCATGGTAATTGATCACATTCTCTATGTATAATGATTACTGTAATTACGTTATGATATTTCTATAATATAGAGATGTTGTACTACTAGGTTATGGAGTTCATAGATATGGTGATTAATTTTTTATGTTTGGGGAATCTCGTTGAAGAGTGCAAGATATTATCAATCTACAATCCAATTAAGAGGAAGGTGAAGCAACTACCTCCAAATTTCAGAATTCAGCTGATACAAAAAGCAACCATGTGTCTAAACAAGGGTGCTGACTCATATAAAATTGTAGTAGAAATAGAAGAGAATAGCATTATTTATGCTCCCATAAACTCCAAAGTATATACCCTTTATACTGCAATTTATGATTCCAGTACTGGTCACTGGAGAATGGCAGACAACCCCCTACCCAATTCAAAACTTGGGTCAGATCCAAGAGTGTGGTGTAAAGGCTTGTTCTATTGTATCACAGAGCTTCCATATGGAGTTGTTAGATTTGATGCCAAGAGTGGCATTTGGTCTGAACTTGATGCAGCCATGCCATGATTTGTTTCTAATATGGTCCTTGCAGAGAGAAATGGTCACCTAATCATGGTTGGGAGAGTGGTTAACAACCTTAATAAAGATATTGAAAAAATATAGATTTGGGAATTGCAATCTGTGGGCCATGATATTAAAGCTTGGACTGAGCTTCAATAGATGCCTCCAAGTATCTATTCAGAGTTCATCGCTCCTATGAAATTTTATTATCCATTGGTATGTTCTATAATAGGGTATTGGTTGTGCATTGATACACATTTAAGCCCATATGCAATTGCTTTCAATTTATATAAGAACACATGGAAAAGCCTTCCGATTGATCCTCTTTTTCTAGGAAACTGGAACTTTCATTTGTTAGGTTTTTGTTATAAGCCTGCATTATCAGGCTAGCATCTATAGACTTATGCAAAATAATACTAGCTCTAACTCTTACATGTTACAATCAACAAATTTGGCATATCCACATCATTCCCCCAAACAGTTTCCTAGATTCTATATTAAGATCCAAGCACACCTGTAACAAATAGAAAATAAGTTCACATTACCATTTTTCCTACTGATGGAGGAAGGGCCTGCAGTAAGAGTAAGGTCTGGCTGTCGGAGAAGGAGAATAGAGTGTGTCGCAGGAAAGAATTTGATTTGTTAAATGTATGAGAAAATTGTCAAATTTTATCCATATTTCTTTAAAAATGGCATACTTCTGGAGTTTCTTGCACGTTTTGCGAGCGGTTCTTTGCAGCAGGAGGCGTATAACTATTTTTGCTGATTTTTCAACAATGGTACTGCTAGGGTTTGAGTCAATTATGGAGGTAGAAAGTAGCTGTAGTGATTAATTTAAAATTTTGAAAGGCTCGCGGATAATACACCTCCACTGTTTAATACACATTTAACTTTGCAAATCCAAAACCTTTGAACCATAGGTTAATGAATATGCCACCATGTAATTCATTTGAAATGCCTCTGTTGATATTAAAATGATAGTTTATGGTAGTGCTCCACCATAATAGGTATTAAAACCTTTCAAATGACAATGTATAAAAACTTTGGAACTTAGGTTTGATTTAAACATTGTACTTTCGGTTTATTAAAATGATATATGTGGAAAATTGATTGCAAAAATAAAAAAATCTCTATTGCTAAGAAATATGGAATTTAATAAGGATGCAAGTTATGTGGGAAAGTAAACAATTTGAGCAAACCAATTTTGCAACAGTGAAGAAAAAAATCCAACAATGGGAAAAAATAATTTCTCTTTAGAATAAAAAATATCTAAAACCTACAACATCAAAAAGGAACTAGTTAGGAAGAAGATATAAGTATTTCATATTGTATATGGGATCATCTATGCTTTTAGTGGTAGGGTAGTGGAAATTTATTTTCATTTTTGGGCTATGACTTCCATCTCGTAATAATTTTTTTTGGGTTAGCAATAATGGAATCTCATTTATCATTAATTATTTTTAGGTTTACAACCCCCTTTTCCTTTATATTTAGAAAATGCCAGTGTTGAAAATTTGTGATTTTAAGGACAAAGTGAATGATTCCCTTATGAGGATGCTATTTCAGCTTCAGTCCATTGTTTTTCTATTTTCTGGTGAACAAGTTATCCTCTTGCTCATGATTGACATGCAAACTGTTTGTGTGGCCAAGTTTCAAGCAAGCCTTGGTGAACGTGCCATGGAATCCACTTGGAGGGATTCATATCACGCATGGCTACACATCAGGTTACATAGAGCCTCTGTATTTCACATTAAATTCATGATGGAGGGAGACGGGTTATGTGCGATTCTAAAGGATTTATGACATATCAATTGTTTAATTGATGTAGGTCATGGGGCGAGATCATACATAGGATTGGATATGGTTTTGAATTCCTCTAACAGAATATTGAGGTTCATTAAATTTCATGATGGAGGGAGACAGGTTATGTGTGATTACAAAGGATTTATGACATATCAATTGTTTAATCAATGTAGGTCAGGGGGAGAGATCATACACAGGATTGGATATGGTTTTGAATTCCTCTGACAGACGATTGAGGTTCATTTATGACCTCACCATTATGCACACTCTTAGGATGGCAGAATCACAGGAGAAGCATTACACTTGGTGTTTGGCAGGTCCTTTGCTTGCATTTGATAAATTTTTCATTTCATATGTTGAGTTATATATCAGTTATTTTCATGATTTAGTGTGGTGAACTTCACTGGTGAGTTTAAGGCGAAGGGCTCCAAGTCTTGCAACTCTATCCCACTGATGTACGAGCCTGAGCTCTACCATCAGCATGCTTGATTTTTTCCCTTGACTTCTTCTCGCTTTTCAACATTCCTCCCTATATTGTTTCCTGATATCCCCTCCATTCCCACTGTGTTCTCTCTACTTTTTCCCTTGGTTCATTGGAATGATACCCCTATAATATGCATTTATGTCGATTTGGATCATTGGTTCATCACCAAGCATTGTTTCATCACTATGTGTTGTTTGGTATCATAATTTTATTTCAATGGTTTGCTTCCTATGGTAGTGGCATTGCACAATCCTTCATTGAATGTGGTAAAACACCTGGTAAAGGGAAAGGTAAAGCACATGAATCCATTCATTATGTTTTGGAACATTACAGCATGTCTGCATATGTGTATACATGAACATATTTGGCCCCTTATGAAATCAATAAATATCTAATTTCATGATGAGTTGTGGAATAGGACACTAAAATATGAGTGTATACCCTTTAGATGTTGAATATGTCATGAGTAGAAACATTTATATCACCACTGAAGTTTGTTGGTAAATCAGATGAAGTCCCCTTAATCGGTGTCAAATCAAGAAAATAATAGGTTTAAAACGTTAGGTATAGTCATAACCCTAAGCATGGCTCCTCTCATAAAATAATGAGGGATTGGGGGCTTAGAGGTTAAGGGGTTAGGGATTGGAAGCTTAGGGGTTAGGGGATTTAGGCACATTTAGGGGTTAAGGGAATAATGAATTAGTGGTTAAGGGATTAGGGATTCAGGTTGGGGGAATAATGAGTTAGTGGTTAAACGGCTAGGTATTTGGGGGTTAGGGGATTTAAGCACATTTAGGGGTTAGGGGAATAATGAGTTAGTGGTTAAGGAATTAGGGATTGGGGGCTTATGGGTTAGGGGATTTAGGCGCAGTTAGGGGTTAGGTGAATAATTATTTAGTGGTTAAGGGATTAGGGATTAAGGGCTTAGGGTTAGGGGATTTAGCAGTTAAGGATTTGAGGGGTTAGGGGTGAGGGGTTAATGGGTTATGGGTTAAGAATTAACGGTTTAGGTGTTTAGGGGTTAAGGGGTTATGGGTTTAGGTGTTAGTGGTTTAGGGGTTTAAGGGTACAACAAAGATAATGATCATTATAGGGTACAACAACACTATAAGGTTTATAGGTTGATTGATATTGACACGGATAGGGTAAGCTTCAATAGTGAAGTTGTTTTTGATGAGGAGGTTAGACCTTTCCAAACTTCTCCTAAATTTTGAATTACTTAGAAGCTGGAAGGGGTTGAGGATTCAGGTGTCAAGCTTCAGGTAGCTGCACTTGAAGAGGGGTGGAAGATTTTGAGCATGATGACTTTCGAACATTCTGTAGAAGATCCACAGAGTTTGAAGAGCTTGTTAGGTAGGGAAGCTACATTGAATACCATATTTTTATGAAGGGAAAGCTTGGAGAGCGTAGAGGGTCCTTCAGTTGGTACTTTCAGACATATGTGGACCATTGAACATGACATCAACCACTACTGCTAGGTACTTCCTTCCGTTTGTTAATTATTTCAGTAGAAAAATGTGGGCATATTTTCCATAATTAAAATATGATGTGTTTAATGAATTTCAAAAGTTAAAAGCATTAATAGAGAAATATTTAGGTTGTCACAATGCCTCTATTAGATATGATACTAGTGGGGAATTCTACTTAAAATATTTCAATAAATTTTGTGCTAAACATGGGATCCAAAAAAAATATACTACACCTTACACTCCACAACAAAATGTATTGGTTGAGAGGCAAAAATGTACTATCACAAAGATGGCTTGGTGTAAGCTACAGAGGAAGTCTCTTCCAAATAGGTTTTGACCTGAGGCAATGTTCACAATAGTATACCTATTCCAATTCCAACAACAATACATAATTCCAACCCTCACACGACCCAACCCAACCCGCCCTGACCCACCCAAACACGTTTCCCTAGGTGCCCTCACATGACCAGAACTGACCCGACCTGACTTGCCCGAACGCGTTTCCCTAGGTGCCCTCACACGAACCAACCCGACCCACCCCGACCCACCCAAACGTGTTTCCTTGGGTACCCTCACATGGCATGACCTGAGTTGACCCGCTCGAATGCGTTTCCTTAGGTTCCCTCACACGACCCAACCCGACCCCACCCGACCCACCTAAATGTGTTTTCCTGGGTGCCCTCACATGACACGAGTTGACCTGACCCGCACGAACGCGTTTCCTTGGACAGCCTCACACGACACGACTGGACCCGACCTGACACAACACAGGCATACACAACTTAGCATTTTTGATATGACCACCCTCACACGACCCGACCCCAGCCGACCTAACCCAACCCGACCGGCCTGAACATCGAAGGCACGAGGGAGCAAACAGAAAATGGGTCGCACGAACATGCAGTACAAGGCACACAGGCAGTTAGTAAAACTTAGCATTTTTTGTATGGACAAACTCACATGACTTGACCCGACATGACCCGACACACCCAAACACGTTTCTCTAAGCACCCTCACACGACTCGACACCACCCGACCCACCTGAACGTGTTTCCCTGGGTGCCCTCACACGACCCAACCTGACTGGACCGGACCCACCGGAACGCATTTCCATGGGAGCCCTCACATGACGACCGGACATGACATAACCCGAACGGGTTTCCTTGGGCGCCATCACATGACCCATCCTAACCCGCCTGAACGTCGAAGGACCAAGGGAGAAAATGACAAACAGGTGTCATGAACGTGCACAAGGCACATGAGTGGTCACAACTTAGCATTTTTTATACGACCTCCCTCACATGATCCGACCCGAACGCGTTTGTTGTGGCACCCTCACACAACATTACCCGACCCGCCCGAACAAAGGGTGCACTAGGGAGAAAACAGAAAACAGATTGGAAAATGTACAAAAGCAACACGAGTGGTCACAAGTTAGCATTTTTGAT
This sequence comes from Pinus albicaulis, assembly GCA_034641835.2. Taxonomy (NCBI): domain Eukaryota; kingdom Viridiplantae; phylum Streptophyta; class Pinopsida; order Pinales; family Pinaceae; genus Pinus; species Pinus albicaulis. The sequence continues at coordinate 760,554,138 of CM076584.1, read as the reverse complement.
ATGGCCACCATCACACGACCCAACCTGACCTGACCCGCCCAAACACGTTTCCTTGAGCGCCTTCACACGATCCGACCTGATCTAACCCATCTAACCTGAACGCGTTTCCTTGGGTGCCCTCACACGACTCGACACTACCCGACCTGACCGGCCACATTCCTTGGGTGGCCTGCCATGACCCAACTTGACCCGACTCGCCCAAATGCGTTTCCTTGGGAGCCCTCATAGTACGGCACGACCCAACCTGACCCGAACCAAACGCGTTTCCTTGGGCTCCATCACACGACCTGACCTGACTCGACCTGCCCAAACGTTGAAGGCATGAGGGAGAAAATGATAAACGGGTCGCATGAATGTGCACAAGGCACATAGGAAGTCAAAAATTAGTATTTTTGATACAATCTCCCTTAGATGATCCAACTTGAACATGTTTCTTGTGGCACCCTCACATGGCATGACCCGACCCACCCAAATGAAGGGCACACGAGGGATCTGAAAATGGAAAAAGGATCACACAAACGTACACAAGAAACATAGGTAGTCACAACTTAACATTTTTTATACGACCACCCTCACATGACCTAACCCAACCCGACCCAACCCGCCCAAATGCATTTCCTTGGGCGTGCTCACACGAAAATACCTGACCAGACCTGACTCGACCCAACCCCCCCGAACGTGTTTCCTTGGATACCCTCACAATATGGAATGACCCAACCTTACCCCACCTAAATGTGTTTCCTTGGGCGGCATCACACGACTTGACCCAACCCACCTGAATGCATTTCCCTTGGCACCCTAGTCATGACACGACCTGACACGACCCGACCCGGTCCAACATGTTCCTTGGGCACCCTCACTACATGAACCGACTTGACCCAACCTGTTCAAACATGTTTCCTTGGGCACCCTCACGGTACAACATGACCCGACCCAACCCGACCCAAACGCATTTCCTTGGGCGCCATCACACGACCCAACCCAACCCGACCCGCCTGAACAAATTCGAAGGCACGAGGGAGAAAACGACAAATGGGTTGCATGAACGTGTACAAGGTACACAGGCGGTCACAACTGAGCATTTTTTATACGATCACCTCCCTCACATGATTTGGCTCAAACGAGTTTCTTGTGGCACCCTCATATGACATGACCCGACCCGCCTGAACAAAGGGCGCACGAGGGAGCAAATGAAAAAGGGATCGCACAAACGTGCACAAGCAACATGGGTGGTCACAACTCAACATTTTTGATATGAACCGACCCGACTTGACCCGACCCACCCAAACACATTTCCTTGGGCAGCCCCACGCGGCACGACCTGACCCGATCACCCGATCCGACTCGCCCGAACGTGTTTCCTTGGTATTCCTTACAATACGGAATGAACTGACCTGACCTAACCCGAACTTGTTTCCTTGATCGCCATCATGACATGACTTGACCCGACCCGTAACGAATGTGTTTCCTTAGCCGGCCTCACACGACACGACCTGATCAGACCCAACCTGACCCGCCCGAATGCGTTTCCTTGAGCATCATCACAAGACTCGACCCGACCCGTACAAACATGTTTCCTTGGGTGGTCTCACATGACACGACCCGACAAGACCAAACTTGACCCGCTTGAACATGTTTCCTTGGGTGCCCTAGTCATACAACCTGAAACATTGTTCCTAAACCATAAACCCGATCACCTGACCTGACACATTATTCCTAAACCCTAAAATATAACTCCCAAACATTGTTCCTAAACCCTAAACCCTAAGATTGTTCCTAAACCTATTGCCTCCCTAAACGTCACAATAACGACACTTGTTTTCAAAGCATTGTATCACGAGATTGGCTTGATTGTCCACCAATCTACAGAGCACTTGTCCTAAGCATTTGCGTACCAACGCTTTACTCCAAACATTAATCTGGCACTTAGTTCTAAGTGTCACAAGACAGAACACTTTTCTCCAAGCTAGTCACAATACCAACACTTTCTCCAGGAATGTCTTAATCTAGACACTTATCTCTATGTGTCTTGTCTGAGCACTTGTCTCCAAACGTTGGTATAGTAACAATTGTGGGCATGATTTGAAAATTTGATAAAAATTGGGGAAATTTTCGACATTTGGTCAAAAGTGTCGGAACTAAAGTGTTTAAATTTTTGACCAAATGTACTAGTGATGTATTCTTATAGTCTTCCCCTTTAGGTTGAAATTGAGCTTGAATAAATTCCATTAGCATTTTTCCTTTCTTGAATCAAAGGTTGATAATATTTTGGGCACTGAAGTCTATTTCTAGGCCCAGTTATATGTATTAATTTTCAAGGCTTCATTTTTTGATTTGAATTCCTTGAAAGATTTCTATGGTGATATTTCTGTCTCACTTGAAGTTGAGGTACACCTTGTATAATCTGTTGCTGATGAAGTTTTCTTGAAGTTGTATGAGATTGTATGGGATTCTCCTTTTAATGCAGATGTGATAGGCTCTTGTATGTTGACGGTGGTGCTACTCTGAATCTTGTCTATTACTTAGTCAGGAACTAATTTTAGCCTTCTTCTTGCATACACACTTTTAAATCCTTCTTTGAAGATTTCGACTCTGAAGGACACCCTTATTTCTCTATTCCTTTTAGTTATCCTTTCCTAATTTTCTAGAGTCTACAATGTTGATAATGACCTTTGGATGTTCTTAACCGACGATGTATTCTTTACCCATTCCAACTTGTTCTTGTACTCTTCTATCTGCGGTCTTGTTGTATGAAAGTAAGTAGATTCGCTCCTACCTTAATTTAGAAACAATTCCTAATGGATCATAAGATCGAGGTGAAACTTAATTAAAATTGCATCTCCTTCAAAAGATTTTCATACTCTTGTTGTTGTTTTGGTGTTACAAATGAATCATCCAATTTGAGTCTTTAGTTTAAATTGATTTTTTTTAGCAACCACGAAGAATGTACCTAATCCATGTTGATCATTTGGATAATAAATTCGAGATCAAAAATCCTCATTAAGGAGGAATTTGGGAAATTTGTATGGTTGTAAATCACATCAAAATATTATCTTAGTGTAATTTTCATAAAGATAAAAATATCTTAATTTGAATATTTTCTATCATTCCAAATATTTTACGAGATTTCTCAGATTGATTAAGCTTCTCCTGTTGTTGTTAAGAGAGGCGATAACTGAGATGAAAAAACATTTCAACGAATTGTATGTAGGATTAAATCGTTTCTTTCTTCATGACAAGTAGTCTGAGAAAATAAGCGAGCTGTTGGTCTCCTTTCTCATTAAACACGCAATGGAAATTTATATTATTTCATTGAAAATAAATAAACATATAAATTAGAATAGAGGAATATTTGAATATTTCTTCTTTTTGAAATCTAAAGAATTTCGATGGATGGATTACCTTGAGAAATTAGTTGAAATTGAATATAATAGAGAGCTTGGCCTCATTAGAGAAGATAGATAGAAATCCTATAGTAAACTGTTTATGTAACGACGTTATACTAACTTGAGAAGGTAGGATAGTATAGTGGTTATTTTTTTGGTTCTCTCGAAAGGAAGATACGGGATAGGTAGGATTTCTTTCGGAGAAAGGCAACATCTTGTGCTAGAGAAAAAGTTCTAAAGTTAGGGTTCCTTAGCAAGGTCTAACTTGATATATTTCAACCCGAGAGATTTAGGGAGAGAATGGGGTACATTTTTCAGCTGAGGGCTAACATCATCTTTTTGATGGATTGGGGATTTATAGTAAACAAAACTTCCCCATTAGAATTTATTATGGCTCTTTAGGTGGGTAGATAAAGGCATGGCATTTTCCTTATGAAATCGGGAGCACAATGGGTTGGAGGGAAAATATAACGTGGAAGATTGGAATCCTAGAGGTAAATTTCATCGAGTTTATTGATCCATTGGTCCTCCGACAAACATTATATCTCGAAGATATCTATGTCGGAGAGTGTCTCTGTAAATTTGATAGTCTCTGTCATCCATGATGGAGGTCTAAGGAGGAAAAATCAAGAGATTGACATTTTCTTTGGAATATTTTCCTTTGGGAGGCATAATGGCTATGGATGATAGTGAGAAAAGGGGAGAAAATATGCAGGAGAAAAGAAATAAGATAATAATAAATAACATTGAGTCGGGCGTAGCTTCAAGTAATTGCGATGTTTTTGGTTAAAGTTTAATCACATATGAGTGGAGAATAAAGAACACGTAATGAGAAAAAGTGTTTGCGGGGAGCGGTGGCCTTAATAATGGGAAAATTTATATTTCCATTCGGTGCGACTTTTAGCGGATAGAAAATCAAATTTGCAATGACTTTATGGAGGAGACTTTTAATTGGGCGTGACGGTGACGTGTGTGTTGCCTTAACGGTCATTTCAAGCAACTAAATTTGAAAATGGTTTTAGAGGGGGAGTGTGGTGATTTATGTTTTCATGCTTGGGGGGTTTGAAATCTTGTGGGGATGACACATATGGTCAAGGTGGTATTGGGGAAAAAGATTCTTTTCGGACTGGTGATAAACTTTGGATGACGAGTGGGGGCCGAAGAATCATGAGACATCAAATATAAATGAGTGTGGTGAGATCGTGAGATGAGGTGACTTAGGCAATGGCTTTGAATGGTGGGGTCGAGTAATACATTGTGCGGAGGAGTCAAATCAAAGCGGGAGTCCATTTAATATTTTTTTGCGCTTTAGACTATTTAAAAGTGGATTTTTGTGTTTTTTATGGAAATGTGGAATTTTTTAAAGGGGTAGGGTGGTTTTCAAAGGAGAAAAGGGAAATTTAGTGGGGGGAAGGGGTTAGAAATATGTTTTTGAGGTTTAGGAAGAGAGGAAAGGTGAAGGGATTTCAATTGTGACTAAGTTTTTTATGATTTTGAGATATGAGTTAAACCATATAAATAACTTTTTCAAATGAGTGAATTAAGACTGAAGCCAAAATCAAATCCTTTATATATAGAATGAAGCTTTCCTCTTTCTTTATCATTTCCCTAACATTTTTATTTCACCTTATTGTTTGAAGTATACAACACGTCACATTTTATTAACATGGATGCCTACAAAAATCATAATTTTCCTAACATTTTTAACTTTTATTCTTTTGCATCCATATCCTACCTTATAATTTCAAAAATAATTAGGTTACTTAGTAATAAACAATTTAAATCCAATTCAATCATGCTTAAACTATATGATTGAATTTTTGTCCCAGACTATTGTGGCATTTTGAACAGTTGCACACAATTTATTTGTAGAAGTAAACTAATCTAATAGTAGTGGCATTTGAATGTGCAACACTTTCATAATTTATTTTTTTCCTTATTTTTATAGGGGCTCACATCTTATATATTTTTAGTTATAACATATACCCTCTTTTGATTTTTTATGTTATTTCCCTTCTTCTTACGAAAATTATTTGTAGATTGAAATCGTTTCTGAAAAATTCAATAGATAAAATAGGCTCAATCACCTTGATATCCTATGAAATATAGGACGATGGCACTTCCATTCATTGGAAATTGTAAAGAACCGATGACAGTGGCCTTATCCATTGAGCCAGCACTATCTGCATTCCCAGAAATATGTAATATGATTCAGCACTACCTTCAAACATATTATGATGATATGTGGACCGTGGCTTAGGGCCTTCTCTGTGAACTTCAACCTTGATTGGAAAAAACATCAATCCAAACTATGTTAACTTTGAAATTTACAATGATGTAAAAAGAATCTTTAGACTAGGAAAAATAATTTTTCAACATCCTGCCATTTACAGACCACCAGTCATCTGTTGCATCCCCAGAATTTGTGAGGGGAAAATGCGTGATCTCTGACCAGGCATTTATAATATATGGTCCCATCCATAGATTGTCGAGTTGTTATACTTTCAGCTTTGTCTTCTCTCCATGCATCCCACTTTAAAAACTTTGTCACCATTAGCAAAATCAAGCGCCTTAATCCTATTGCCAAAATTTTCTTGATATTTTCTTGGATGATCTATTTTCTATTATATACTTCTTCTCTTATTTCTGTTTGAATAGTTTGATGAATCCTCCTGAGTGGATCATTTCATTCCACTTGTAATTCTTGCATCATTTTTCATCCTTTGGCTATGCTATAGAAGATGGAAAAATAGCATCCATGCCATAGAAAAGCTGGTATGGTGACATACTGTTGGACTTCTTAGATGTAAGCCTATCGGCCATAGCACATTGACTAACTTATTATGCGAAGACTTTTTATTATGTTCGATGCTTCTTGATGATGTTTCAAGGCTCTCATTGGATGACTCATACGGAGTCCATTACCTTGTGGGTAATAAGGCATTTATTTGAATGTCCTAAGAAATATATGGTATTTGTCACGAGAATTCCAATCATCTTTTTGGATTTAAGATCTCTTGCATTGTCAATGATGATTTTCATGAGGAAACTGAATCTAAAGCAGAATGTTGGTTTCAAGGAACTTGGTAATAACATCATCAATGGCATTTAAAGGAGGGGATAAACCATCACTTAGTGGAATAAAATTTGTGTTGTTAAAATCCACTTATGTTGACGATAGAAGGGGGATGGATTTCACCGGTAAGTCCAAACCCCATTGTTGAGATGGGATTTCAACGAAATGGGTTTTGTGACAAGGGCATGAGTTTCTTTTTACCTTCAAAAAAATGAAAGCAATTTGTGACAGGTTGTGATTCCTGTATGAACATCGAGAAAATAGTGTGGGCTTGATAAATCAAATGCTGAGTTTTGTGCTTGATGGTCTGTCGATACGGATGACCTACATAGTCTCCTTCATGAAAATCATTTATAATTTTTCTTGCATCATCCTTCAACAAACACTTAGGTACTAGACCACTAGAATCATTCCAATAAAGGACATTAGTAATGAGGCCAAAATCACAGTTACCCTTAATTCAAAAATATAGCTTTGGTTTTATTTAAGACCGGAGGAACATTAAATTGAACAAAACATAAAGAAGGTTTGCATACTGGGGGAATTTAAAAATTCTTGATTGATTTGGCAAAATTAACTGGTCTCTTGATCATCCAAAAGTTGCCACCAGAATTTATGTCCCAGGAGCATAGAATTTGGATTAGAACTGATATCTAAGCAAGTCCACTTTGCCTTTTATTAACTGTATTGGATTGTTTCTGAATCTGTATTCAAAATAATGGCAATCCATTTTCCTCTTTTGCCATACGGTCCATTCTTTGTTAATATGTCCTTTACCATAGGATTAGGTACATAAGCGATTATGTGTGAATGCAAAAATATAAACTCTAAAGTTTTTAATTTCTTTGACTAATTAGGAAAGTATTGTTTTACATGATGTTTCATTTGAGAGAAGCATCTCTTAAAGCTTTGCTATGAAGGCTATTGGATGCTCAAATCCTTTTATTTTTACTGCAATAAAAGCCATTTATGAGAGTGTGTACTCGAAGAAAAAGAAAATATCATAAATATTTAGTAAAATCTAGACTAACTAACTGGAGCTTTAGTTAATGCTTGTTTTAACATGTCAAAAATATTTCCTAGCCTCTATAATCCATTTGATTTCAAGAATCTTTCTTGAGTATATTGGTTATGTTTAGAAGTTTAGAAAGATTTGGAATAAATCTTACGAGAAATTTGATTTTACCTATGAGATTGAAGTTCTTTAATGTTCTTGGGATACTAATCTTTAGGATTGCTTCAATTCTCTTAGGATCAATTCTAACTCCATATTTTGATATGATATGCCCTAAAATTTTACCTTCTTGCAAAACAAATAGTGTTTTCTTAGGATTTAAAGATATGCCAAAATTTTGCATTTCTCAAAGACTTGTCTTAAATGTATCGATGTTCTTAAATTAGGATTTTTGAATACAAAGTTATATAAGCCATATATCACAATAAAAAGGTCAATCTCTTCCAAAAAATAAATGTCCATTTCTCTTTGGAAGGTAGCTGACATTCATTAGTCAAAAGGCATTTTTACGTACATGAAAGTGCCCCCATGAATTAGTAAATGTTGTTTATCTTGATCTTCGGATCGACCAAAACTTCATTATAGCCAAAGGAACCATCTAGCTTGACCATGATATCATGCTTGATCTGCTCCACCTTTGTAATATATGGTCCATGTTAGGTAAGGGGTAATTGTCTTTCAAAAAAACCTTGTTGATTTCTAAATCAATTTTTCTTTGATTTCTTCGGTTTTCTTTTAGTTGGCACTATGTTTGATACCCATTTAGAATATCTAAGAGGAAAATTATTTTACCATCTACATTCTTTTAAATTCTTTCATTAAAGGTAAAAATACGGATGTATCCTTGAAGTTCTATTTGAAAGGTATTTGTTCTTTAATTGGAATTTTGTGTTGTATGATTTTGGAATGTAAACTTTCAATTCCTCATAATTCAAGCAAAAAAATCAATGTATTCTTTGAAAAGGAAATAGATCTTTGTTTGGTCATAGTAGGTAATGTTTTTGACATTTTAATCATATTTGGATTTTCTTGATACCTATGTTACATTCCTCAACCACACATCATGGGCTCAATTTTTGGGCTTCTTTTCACATCATTAAAATAGAAAGGTCTTCTAATGGAGCCAATCCCGGAAGAATATTATCTTTTAGATGAAGCATTTTCAAAATCTTCTTTTGAAGGATCTATTTCATGATTTATACTTTAGGCACACTTTTATCTAAATAAATTATTGATGATATCTAATTGATCATTGTTTCAAAGGATTATATACAACTATTTGATTTTAATACGTTTTTCGATTTTGTTTGATTTTGTTCATGATTATCCCGGATCTACTTATGTTTCCTCAAACCCATCTTTTGATAGGAATAAATTTTCAATATGTTTATCGCTTCCAAAACCTTCAGGTATCGCATGTTATTTGGTATTTTAGGGTGATGTTTTATTTCAATTGTGTGTGGTTTGTTTGGAAGGAGTATCTTACAAGTGCTTAAGAAACAACAAAGCTAACATCTATAACATTTTGGAGTTCTTGGAATTACTACTAGATCATATTCCACAAAATTATGTAGAAGTCAAGCACTACATTCTACATAGGCTCTCAATCTAGGGTGTTTAGCAGCATATTCTCCTTTCGAGTTGTTTAATGATTAATTTTAGCACCTAATTTCTTTATTAATTACTGACCCTAACATCAAAGCTTCATATTGACGAGTATCGTTGGTGCACTAAAAATTAAGTTTGCTTATAGGTCTGCCTTCATAATGAAGTTATTAGATGGACTAGATAACCAAACTCTGCTCCCGAGAGCCTTCTTTACTAAAGGCTCCATCAAGCTCATATTCCCGGAAGAGTTTGAGAAGGATGCGATTGTTCAATTTAAGATTGGGTTTTCAAGAGTTACAGTATCATTTCCAAATTTTGCTTCAATTTCATCATTATTGAATGTGTAAATCATTTAAACTATTCTTGTGAGCATAATATGAGGTAATTATGAGGTTTTTCATGACCGTCTTACCATATATTTCATAGTTACCTATACAGGCTTCTTTGTTGACTAAAGAATGGTATTGTAGCATAGGCCATATCTAGTTGAATATTTCCTTGTAACTTTTTCTCCCAAGATCGTGATAAAAGCATGCCATATTTCGGAGGAATGTCGGCTCACGACATTTCCATAACTAGGCTTTTGTTTGGGATTTGATACAATGTCACACAGGTCTTTAATGAGACCCTAAAAACTTTGCTTTCTTTGGAATCAAATGAATATAGATCTTTGTAAGACCCTGGCCATGTCAAGACCCAAATTTTTGTAGTATAGCCTTGGGCATTAATTTGTGTAGGCCCACGAGTCTAGCATGGTATTGTCTGAATTTTATTGTGTATGTTTAGGTGACATAGAAAGGAGGGATTGCTCATTGTAATTTAGCATACATACGGACCAAATAAAAATTGGTTGATTATCATTAATTTTGAGATTATTTGCGGTTCCTATCTTTAGAACCTCCATGACCTAGGTTCTATATGGTTTTTCTTTTTATTACCTTGGTGAAGGAATGGAAATTTTTATTTGGCGGATTTGGTTTCAATATTAACTTGATGGAACTTTTACATTGTTGTTGGGAATATTAGGTATATGGGCAGATTCCTTAGATTTAGTGGGGGCTTGATGATGGTGGATAGGAGCTCAATTTGAGTGGGTTTACAAACAAAATCACTTGTATGTTTGGTAGGAACTCTGAAGGTTTATTTCCGGGAGTTTTCATCGAGTTTCTTGGAAGAATTTTTTCGTTGTTTTCTTAATATCATAATCAAAAGTATTTTTAGAGGTTGATTAGTGTTTTTCTTAGCGGTATTGTCCAAATTTTCCTTGCTCCTAAGATTATATTGTTGTGAATTTCCATAATGGTGTTTTCAAAACCACTGTTTATATTCTTGATTCATCGATTGACTCTGTTTGGGCTAATGAAAATAGTTAGTCCTCTTCATACGTAGAAAAGTGGTATCATTATTTTGTAAACCAAACATATTTATTTGGTTTTCCTCTTCCTCTTGAGGGATTTCTTAATTTTCACAAACATAATTGTCTAGAAAGGAGGTCTAATTTGTTAGTTGGGTCTCATTTTTTTATTTGTAGTTGATTTCTCCTATTTTTTTCATTTCTATTTTGAGGAGGATTTTGATATTCCTAGGGATGTTTCTATCGTCATCATTCATTCCATTTCTAATTAAATATTCCTATCTTGGCATCATTGTTAGAGGTTGATGCTTCTTCCTTTATTGTAACTCTCTTTTTAGTATTCATTCTAGCTCTTTTGGCTAACTTGATTAACCTCTACTGTTAGATTGTTATGATTTTCATTTCTTCTAAGGTGTCGAGTTCCATTCTCTCTTAATTGATGGGTTATTTTTGGTTCAAAACCATCTGAAATTTAATTAGTACTAGAGCTTCGGGTGGTTTTATGTGAGCATGAATATATTATAAAAAGTGTTAAATAAGGAAACAAATAATCCTATACACTTTCTCAGTTTCTCTTCTAATGTTATTGTATTATGTGAGAATTTGGAGGGGGATTTTTTTAACTTGCCATCTATCTAGAAATTGACGCTTTAGAGCTGATAGATTATTCATGGAAGTAGTTTGGTAAAGCTCTAAACCATTTCCTAACTTCACCTCCAAGGGTTTGAACGAATAACCTAATCATAACATCATCAGGCGTCAATCTCTATATCGATCAAAGAAATCATTCATGTTATCTACATTACGCTAAGAGTAATGGGTTGGGTGTTATCAAGCTGAGGTCATTTACGATTGATAATATTGAGGCATAGCCCCTAGATTTTGAGGAAGAACCAAGGTAGTATAACATGTGTTGAGAGTTTTAATTCGTGAATTAAATGTCATTAATATTTAATTTGTCAACTGGGCTCGTAAAGCATGAGCTGCACTGCGCCCTTCTTGATTCAAAGGTTGTAGGCTAGATCTTAAATGTTTCATTTATGATTATTAATTCATAAATGAGACACATAAATAAACACGAAAATTGAGAAAAAGAGATCAGCTTCACCATTCCCACATAGGATTGCTAATTAAATTTAACTTGAGAATTTAACAGATTTTCTTAATTCATCTTGTGATTGAACTAAAAATCAAACTCCAAAAGAAAATATCTAAACTTTCAACAATCTTCAATTTAACAATTTAACACTTCTTTGCAAAAGTGCAAAAACCCTAATTATAGCATTCAAAAAGTCATACTTGGGGAAAGCTGATTAATCTAGATACACCTCACGAATTGATCTTATGCTTACATAATGAATTCTATAGTCACTAATGACTTCCTTACTCAAACCCTAGGACAAGACACTTTATACCAATTTTACTACTTGACATCAAACAAGATATTGAAACATTAAAACTGCTTGAAATGATTATTTCACACACTTATCAACCAAAGTGGAAAACTCAATCTTTCATGCTTGATCTATGACCTACTCTATGGCAAATTCCATTCATCAAACCCTAGTTCCACCTTTAAAATTGTCTAAGATGAACTCACACTACTTAAGCACAAAAATTATACTCAAAAATTTAGATTACAATTACGATTAGTCATCAGTCCAAATCATGAAACCAAACTCTAGAAAATTTACTCAAAAGCCTTCAGCAATCAACACTCTGCTTTCTTAAGTAACAAGATAAGATATGCTAATATAAGCAACGCGCACACTATTCTATGATATCGTAATGAGAACTAATTCAACCTAGAAACTAAGATTTTGATTAATAGGCTAATGCAAATCTCAAAGGGAAATCCATTTTCCCACTTCAATCAAATTGTAAGGTAGCTAATTTAGACAATGCTCCAGCAGTCTCAAGACAACAATCAATTCTAAACTAAGTTGTAAATGCTAAAATCACTCATCATACTTCACTCTTATGAGCTATAAATTCCCAAATTTCAAAGAAGATTAAAAACCCTAATCTAGTATACAAATACAAAAAAGACAAAACCTACCTTACACATAGTTCTACAATCTCACATTCGAGTTGAATCCATAAACTAACATTCCTATCAACTCAATACCTCTACATCAGGAAAATGGAAATGAGCACTGGCACTTGAAAAATAATTAAGAAATCTTGAGTTAGTAATTCAAATCAAACACATTCTAAAAATCCTTCTACAATACTACTGCGTGGGGAAACCAATGAGATCCTACTACTCAACTTAAATAACATAAATCAAATCTTATATAAGTTTCACACAACAAATGGTGAAGGCTATGTTTTTATAGCCGGTGTAGAGGCATTAGTTCACACTCGCTTTTTAAATAAATCAATTTCATTCTAGTTGAAAGAATCAACAAATCAATTTTAAAAAAATCAATCTTTGGATCTGGATTTTCGATCTACCTATGGTTTAATTGTGTATGCTTACCTCCGATATTAATCTAGCAAATAATGTTATCTGGGACAAAAAACACACTTCAAACAAAGCATCATGGAAAAATGGAAATTATGTTTGAATTCAAAATGTTTTAAAAATATGGGATTATCATTCCATTTTTTGAGCTCGCTTCCATTAACCAAAAAAAACTATGAAATATGATGCATTCAATCCACTTTCCACCTAGTTTTATCGATCTTTAGAGGTTTATTCTCCTTCTGGGCATTTCCTATCGGATATCCATGATTAATTCATTTAATTAAAATCGACGAAATTCCTATTAATAAAAACAGCGGTGGTAGAGTTTGGGTGTAATTCTTGTAGAAATTATATACAAGATTCATGTATATATCCAGATTCTCCTAATCTAACAATATTTTATCTTCTTTCTAAATATAGAATCCTTCCACTATTAATATTTTGCGGAAATTAAAATCAATTCCAAACACATGAAGCAATAAAAACAATCACACATAACATAGTTGTTTAGCTGGAAAGCTCGAAAAGCTAAAAACCGCAGCTATCATATATTATGTATCATGGAGATCACGTAAAAATCTCATACAAAGCTTAGTACATCAAGCTCTCAGTACAATCAATCGTCACACACTAATCGGGAAGAAATCTACAAATCCATGCACTGATTTCTTCCCACCTCTAATAGCTTTGCCTCCTTTGACGCAATCCCCTCGCAAGAATAGTCTCCGAATGAATTCTAATTACCCTTTCCTTGAATTGTGCAAATCCTCATTGGCAACTCAATGTGTGTGTGGTGCAATCGATGCATCACTATAGACACAGATGGTTAGTCCATCTTGCCCACTTTCACCTATCTCTCCACCTGGTCTCCACTAGGCTCGACATGCACTCATAGTTATCGTTGTATTTGTTCAATTGATTAATGAGTTATTATTTGTGAATTAATTAACTAATTAATTCCTCCCTCTCACTAGTGTATCATTCAGTTAGACTAGATACAACTAGCTCAATTGAGTTTAGCTCCATTAAGCGGAGTTAAAGCCCGAGATAACTCCATGAACTACTCTTCCAACTCGTCATAACTTTTTTGCCACTTTAGTTATAAGCTGAGTCCTCCATGCATGAACCACCATTAAACCCTATGAATTGTGTAATCCCTTCAGCCCAATGATTTTCCAAATCTATACACTTTGAAATTAAGTGCTCCAAGAGACTAAGTTGTTGTTTATTGTTGTCTTATTACTAAGAGCTAGTAATTGTCAAAAATTTTATTTTTTAGATCGATGATCTATAAATAGCCTTCACCCAATATTCTAAAAATATAATTTCATCTATTTTTTCCAACTCGACCAACCATCCTAGCAAATAGCATTCCCGCAACTTTTGAAATATGATCACCATGTTTAAAAATAGACATAGTCTAAAAATAGGCTTGCACTCTAAAACACCCTATGGACCCACTTAGTGAAGGAGACTCATTTTCACTAATCTCATCATCTTGTTGAATCTCAACACTCCCTCTCAACAAGATAGGGATTATCCTCTCACCCCGATCAGCCTCTATGGTATTCAAATTCCCTCCTGGTGAGTGCTTTCAGTCGAAGTCTCATACATCCCCGACCTTCCGTAAGGAATGTACTAAAGCAAACATGATCTTCCGCCGCACACAATCTACGATATGATGATACTCGGATATCAATATGTTTAGATATATCATGAAACATAGGATTAATTGATATTTTAATGCAACTCTTATTATCACAATGTATCAACTGTCGGATATAAATGTGAACCAACAAACCAACCGGGATCTTCCTCATCCGGATAACCTCACATGCGGCTTGACTTGCTACCATGTATTACTGCTTCCGTTGAGCTGAGTGCCATGGATTTTTGTTTCTGTTGTACCAAGAAAATTTTTGTAGATCCCGATACCAAAAACCCCCCTCCTAATGTGTTCTTTTTGTCCCGATTAGGGCTACACTGCCCAATCTACATCCGTGAAGCCATGCAACTCCACCTCATCCATCTGTCGTACCATAAGCCATATTCATATGTGCCCCTAAGATACCTCAGGGACATGCTTTCTTGCCTTCCAAAATATACTTTTGTAGGCTTAACCATCGCTTGTGAAAGGCTGGTTCACTCGCATAGCATATGTCCGGTCTTGTATTAACTAAATACATGAGCAAACCCACCAAATCTCAATAAAAAACTGGCATCCACTACCTCTTGTTGATGTAGCATCCTCTTTCCTCCAATTTCATGGAAGAGGAGTGTCAATAAGCTTGCGACCCTTTGCATTTGGAACTTCTCCAGTATCTCCCGACATACTTGCTTTGAGACACGAAAATAGTTCACCTTCTCATTGCTTTCATATTACCAATCCAAGGAAATTATGAAGGAGGCCAAAATCCTTCATCTCAATCTCCTTTGCAAGATCGCCTTGCATGAGTGTATCGACTTCTCATCACCCTGTTAGTAATAAATCATCAACATAAAGAACAATGATTAAAAGCTTACCCTCCACCACAATTTGGTACAATTTTTGCATCCGCCTCACTCTTGGTATAGCCAAGTCCAGATGAAATATTTGTCGATCCATGTGTACCAAGCATGAGGTGCTTGCTTCTGTACCCATACAATTCTCTTTTGAGCACTGCACACATGCGACCACGTCGCTAAAAATCTCAAATCCTTGGTCACTCAATGTACACCTCTTCCTTCAATGATCCCATTAAGGAACATGGTCTTCACATCCATCACGATGGAATGTTACAACCCATTTGTGCTTAGAGAGAAAGGATGGTCCTTATGGAAGAATACCACGCAACAGTGAGAGTATGGTTTTTTCATAATCAACCCCCCTTGATCGCGTGAGAAGCCCCAGGAAACAAATCTTTCCTTATACTTCTCGAAGCTCCCATCGAGCATCTTGCTTTTCCTTGTAGATCAATCTTGATCCTACAACTGATTTACCCGTTGGCCTTGGAACAATATTCCAAGCATTGCTTTACGACAATGGAGTCATCTCTGCTCCACCATGGCATCTACCCATGTGGGCTCTCGTTTGCCGCTTCTTCAAAATAATATGGCTTTCGTCACGATACACTTTCTCATAAGAGCCATGTATCTAGTAAAATGTTTAGGTGACTTTCTCTGTCTGCATTGTGATGTAGGGACTCCTACATTCACGTGCTCGCATCAAGCTTGATCTATCAACTATCGTGGTACGCTTTATTCCTTGTTTGATGTTTGGTTTACGCATGAGTGGACTCCTCCACGCCATGAATCTCCTCCTGTGGTTGATCCACATATAGAGGCTCATCTTTCGGAGCAAGAAGTTCCTCCTCTCTGCATGCAAGTTTAGCTCCCTCTCAAGCGACAACTTCATGGATTTCACCTCATTGAATTTTATATGTTGTCGCACCAAAGTCATCTGGGACTGTCCGGAAAATACACACGATAATTATGGGTGTTTTTGTGTACCCCCACAAATATCCCAACTTCTACAATCGGCTCAGCCTTCTTCATGGCATCCTTTGTCACATGAATGTAAGAAGATGAGCCAAAAAATATTCAAATAAGAAATATCAGGGCTTATTACCGGTAAAAGCTTCTTCGGGTGTACTCAGTGCCAAGTACTCTATGAGGACAAATTTTTACACATAAACCACAGATGTTGCATGCTTACGCCCACATGTGCATTGGTAGGACTCTGGTCATGCGGCATCGCTCATGTAGAACCCATGATCGTTTTTTTATTCCTCTAAGTGACCCCCATTCTTACCGTGAGTTATGAGGCACTATGAGTTCTCTTCGAATTCCTTCTTTTGCTACGTAAGTCTATGAATTTTCTTGAGATGTATTCACCTACCATTATCACTTCGTCAGAGCTTTCACTTGCTTCCCCAACTCCTTCTCCACCATTGTCTTTTTAAACTCACGGAACTTTGAGAATGTTTTTCTCTTCTTCTCGCATGAATAAGATCCATCATATATGAGAATATTCATAAAAAAATATAACATAATACATCATTTTTTCTCTTTTGAAGCAACCGAGAAAGGTCCACACAGTGCTATGTGAATTCTCTCGAGGATCACCGAAGCACAGTTCTCCTTCTCATGAAAAGTGGTCTTCACAAAACTACCCATAGTACATCCCTTTGTATTGATCTCGATTGCACAAAAGTACCCTTGGGAAGTATAGTAAAAATCTACTGCAAAATCTTCAAGCGTCATGGTGATTATTGCCCAATATCCCGTGCCATAATTCTCCCTCATCCCTCGGCTCACCATTTCTTCTTTTTTGTCCAACATTGCGGTGCAACCATCTACCTCCAGCTTGTAGATATTCTTAACTCGAATCCCTATCCTCTTAGTTTGACCCATTGTTTTTATGAAATCATAGGAAATATTTTCGCTCATCGAAAAACAATGTCATAACCTTTGTTTTCAAACATTGCGACCGAGACCAAGTTCTTCTTCAAACCCGGAAACATGCATAACATCTTTCAATAGAAATGGATTACTGAATCCCTCTTGAAGGTAATGGTCTAAATTCCGATCGCACTTGTATCTACCATCATCGCTCATATCTATATGCATTTGAAGTTCCTTCTCCTCCAAATCACTAAACAACTCCTTGTCTCCTCGTCATGTGAAAATACACACCACTATCAAGATACCACACCGATCCCATTGAGCTTGAAAACCAAGCATGCGATCAAAGAGAAACTAAATTTTCAAATTGTGAGGCTAAGGCCTCTCCAAGCGTAGCTCCATCATCCTTCTTGTTATTCTTATTTTCACGGGAAGTTATTGGTGAAATCCCCATGTTCATGATAGTGAAAACACTTCACCTTGGAAAAATCCTACTTCTTGCCTTTAGCTTTTCCGATTTTGAAGGAAATTTCTTCCCCTTCCCTTTCCTTGCTTTGGAAGAAAAAGCACAATTTTCTTCATCTTCATTCTTCTGATGAAGAGCCATCCCGGTACTTCTCCTTATCTCCCATCTTGCACAAGATCCGACCAAAGTCGCTTCCCCATCCCGGCGAGTTTCTCCTATCCATTGATGAGTCTTTGTAGCCATGCCAACTCTTTGGAAGCCCAAGGAGAGCCAATCTCACCAAGTCTTCATCATCAACAATAATCCCCACACTTCCCATTTCATCCCTACATGTGTAAAAACTTCGTGAGATATTTTGAAATATTGTCGCCTCTTCTCCATTTTTATTTTTTGTAAGCTTATCTTTCGACAAGCAAACTTCCTTTGGTCACTCCTCTTTGGAACAAATCGTCAAAGCCTTCCACATTGAAAAATGGAGTTGCTTTCTCATGAAGGCTAGACAAAATATGTTCCTTCACACCTTCCAACATAATTCTTCTTGTCTTTTGCTATCTTCTTTTGCCATGCATCAAGTAAAGCGGTATTGCTAGATCCCGACTTAGGAGCATCATGCTATCGATGAACTCTTTCAGATCCATTATCCTCCAGTACCACCTCCATCCTATCCTTCTAGGCTATGTAATTCAAGCTCCCATCAAGGGCATACTCCAATCGCAACCCATTGAAATACATTTCAATGTATACTCAACTACGTCGCACCAAGAATTTTATGAAGCAAATTCGAATTGTCCACTAGCACAAACTCAACAATTCTTCACAATTGCAATCTTCAATATTTAGCTCTTGCTTCAATACCATGTAGAAATTATTTACAAGATGCACGTATATATCCAGTATTCTCCCAGATGTAAAAATATTTTATCTTCTTGCTAAATAGCAGAAACCTTCCACTATTAATCTTTTGTAGAAATTAAAATCAATTGCAAACACGTGAAGCAATAAAAAAAATCGCACGAAGACAGATGTTTTTAACGGGAAAGCCTAAAGCTAAAAACCCCAAATATCATATATTATGTATCATGGAGATCATGTAAAAATATCATACAAATATTAGTACATCAAGCTCATAGTACAATCAATCGTCACACACTAATCGGAAGAAATCTACAAATCCATGCACCGATTTCTTGCCACTTTATAGCCTACCCACACTACGTAATCCCCTATCGAAGAATAGCTGTGAATGAATTCAAATTACCCTTTCCTTGACTTTGGAATCCTCATTGGCAACTTCAATGTGTGTGTGGTGCAATCAATGCATCACTTTGTAGTCACAACGGATAGTCCATCTTGCCCTTTCACCTATCTCTCCACTAGGGTCTCCACTTGAACTGACATGCACTATAGTTAACTTTTGTATTTGTTCGATTGATTAATGAGTTATTATTTTTGAATTAATTAACTAATTAATTCACTCCACTCTCACTAGTGTATCATTCGAGTTAGACTACATACAACTAGCTCAACGCGAGTTTAACTCCATTAAGCCGAGTTAAACTAAATAACAACTCCATGAACTACTCTTCCAACTCTTGTCATAACTTTGCCACTTTAGTTCTATTTTCGAGTCCTCCATGCATGAATCACCGATAAACCCTAGGAATTGCATAATTACTTCAAGCCCACTAATTTTTCCATCTGTACATCTCGAAATTAACTTGCTCCAAGAGAATAAGTTGTTGTTTATTGTCGGATTATTATTAAGAGCTAATAATAATCAACACTTATATTTTTAGATCAACGATCTATAAATAGAATTCTCCCAATATTCTAAAAAATAGAATTTCATCTATTTTTTCCAACTTGACTCAACCATCCACAAATAGAATCCTACAACTTACGAAATATGATCACCATGTCTAAAAATAGACATAGTCTAAAAATAAGCTTGCACCTAAAAAATAGCTCTACGGGCCCACTTAGTGAAGGCAACTCATTTTCACTAAGCTCATCATCTTGTTGAATATCAACAATTCTTAGGGGCACCACTTGGAAAAGGATCAACGCACACCTAAAACACTAATTCCCAACACCTACATTCATGAAATTCCTCAACGCACACACTTAATTTATCCGACTACATGCCAACACATGAAATCATTCATAAAAAAACGAAATCCAATCATCACTTCATGAAATAAAATCAATTTCTCACGACTAGCTTGTAAAAAAAATTAGAAAATAAATCGAATGTGCCTACAAATTACCTCTAGCTATGCTTACGAGGGAGATGATCTCGATTATGGTTAGCCCCTTGTCACACCTAGATAAGCTTAGGACTTACAGAGGTGGACTATGCTTCAAAAAATCAACTTCAAGAACTCATAAAAATCAACAACACTTCCAAAATGAAATTAACAACACAACATGGAAATTACACTTCGACTTTCATTAATGGAGGATTAAATCACAATCTTGAGCCTTGATTACGTAAATCGAATTGCAATATCCACACCGATGTCTCGTTTTAATAAATATTTCTTTCATAAGATTTATATACAGATTTCCTTCAATTTACAAAATAGTATGCAAATCAGATCCAACAGATCCCTCTATTAACTTTATCTATTAGTTCAAATTACAACATTCAATTTTTAGCATTCCATTCAACAATGCGCCATACATGGCTACATGGATAAGATGAGATTGTTTCGCAAAAAATATGGAAGCTAATGGTGCCCAAGGATCATCGATCCTCTATTTTGAACAACTTTTCAATGTCACCAAGGTAAGAGCGTTGACCAAAAATCCAAAAAAGGTTCTTTTGCGAGATTTTTGATCATTCGAGAATTTATGAATCTTACATAAAGTAGCCTCAAGCACAGTATCTCCAAAGCCAGTAAGTTATTTTTAACAAATATTATAGGGTTAGTGAATTGGCTATACTCCGGGATCAAAACTCATGTGCTCAAATTTCTTCGTTTGCCTTTCTCACGCACGGAAATTGAGGAGAAAGTTGGTCGTTTAGAATTTTTCTGCATTTGGAAAATTTGGATAATTTCCTTCAGGAGACCCATGAGTGGGGTGGGTCGGAATCCGACTCATGGATAGGTATCATAATATTATTTTTGATAATAACCTCTCTTGCTTTCTCCGGAAACGTCTGTAGAAGTGGCGATTCTAAATTAGGAATTCCCTATGACTTAGTTTCTTGTGAGGGATTTTAGCAATGGAACCACCTGTAATAAATGTACTTCAACAAAACGTCACTAGTAAAACATGAAAAAAATCATCTTTAATCATAGAGAAGTGAATAAATTGATGATAATCAACCATAAAGAGTATTTGGCCGCAAGTGACGGAATTACGGTATAGCACCGGGCTAAAAACCTAGCTTTTTAGGGTATAAACAAAGTGATGTTTCATGATGGAAAACCATGGGCATATACGAGGCCCAAAATCCCCCCATGCTGAGTTTTTGAATGTCCTCATGTAAACAAAGAATTTACTCATATCTAGGTTTTTGATGGCTTCATAGCTTTTAGGTGAGGGTTAGATCTTATGAAGCTAACGTCTTGCATGAAGATTTGATTGCCATAGGTTTGATTTTAAAGAGCGATACAAATCGAGGAAAAAACAATAGATATGGTAGGAGGAAAATGATGAATAGGATGATAGGTGAAAATGGAAATGGTAGATGAGATGAGGCGGTAATGGATATAGGAAAACATGTGCTTGCATGCTCTATTTTTGCGAGGCCAATGCTTATGAATGGTTTCTTCATGAAAGGCAGCCATGAATTCACCCCTCTATTGGATTCAATTGACAATATGTGTGAATATAGGATGGGGAAAGGCATTGTACTTATTGATTTTGTTTACATGAACCATTATGATTATGACTTAGAGTAGCATGCAATTGGAAGGTATATGGAAAACCGGATATATGGAATATGTGGTGGTTAATCATCACTAACTTTCTTAAATCTCTTAATCAATTAAAGAATATTAATCCACCTCTACCTCCAAGCTTTACCCTTCTTGTTGATTTCCATGGTGCTACAAGATGAAGTAAATGATGGAATGGCTCAAGATAATGTGATTGTTGATATGATCTCTCTAAAGAAGAAAAAGGTCTCAATATCCACGTTATCTGAAAATGTTGATGCATGTGTGATTTCATACGACTTATTGAAAAAAACACAAGCACCATCATCAATATTTATTTTTCATTTGCAAATCTGATTGAAATAAAGGAAATAGGTTAAATAATAAACACTTACCCTGATCATGATCCAAGCCCAACAATTGTGAAAAAGGATAGTGAGAACCATGAGTAAGCATAGGATGAAAATATGAATCAAACACGACAATTCTCATCATTTTTTCCCTAACGTCTCTCCTCCCCCAGCGCCCCCCGCGCTCACCCCCCCACCCCCGATCCCCAATGCCTATCATCTTGCATGTCCTCATGCAAGCAAAACCCTCTGACAGACCAAGGTCGAAGGGGCTATGGTTTCTATATTATAGTCATGCTTCATTGACTTAAACCATAGGGATAATTGTGGGAGCATGTAGAAAATAATTTTCATCGAGATGTCATCTTACTTTTCATCAATAAGATAAGAAAAGTAGTGACCGGGGATCCGATGACGTGAAGACAAAGTTTTATTATTCCAAAAGAGTAACTAATGATAGGGCTACTAAATAAATGCTCAAAAATGTCATTCTTGCATGGATAATGTAATCCTAGATTATTCAAAGCATAAAGAGTAATACGAGCAACATGCACCTTCACTTTCAATAGCCTCATTATTACAAGTAAAAGTGATGTTATTTAAAAAACCAGAGGACTTAAAAATGGATCGAAAGTAGGGAAAAATAAATATTACAAAAATGATACCCTACGAGGATGATTGTCTTAACATTACCCAAGCATATAGTTGAAGCTTCTCTTATTCAAGCAAAGTGAATCACCTACACTAAGAGTATCACATCCCTAAAAAACCCAAATCATCTCTGAAAGATAGAACTCCAAAGCACATCTATCGAAGGATATTAAAGCCATTCTCGTAGAGATATGATAGTGAGTTCAGGGGAAAAGACAAAAAGAACCATGTAAATAATAGTGTAGAATTAATTTTGATACCACAAGCATGGTCTTGTCGCCATAGAGCATCTATAGCCTCGACTGGGGATGCCTTTTAACCTTACTGAAATGTTTGTGTCCCACTTAATAGATATAGATTCAAAGTTATCTTATTCAACTTTTAGATAAAGGCCATTGTCCCCGCTTGGTAACCAGCTGAAGGCGATTGCCACTCACAAGAAGTAAGTGGGGGAGACAGTATCTACTCCTTAAGAGCGTAGGATGGCATGAAATTTTTTTTAATTACTAATGTTTACTCGGTTTATCCTTCTACCCTAAAGACTCAAAGAAAAAGAAAATAACTCAAATAATGACTAGAATATTCCTCAAGTAGGTCATGCTAGGGTTATTATGAGGGATCATTAGGGTTTTATAGGAGTGGTCCACCATAGGAGGCTTTTCGTCACTACCTTCAAAGAGAAACTTGCAAAATATTCTTGGATGATAGTATATTAAGCTTTGTGAATGGGAAGTATAACAATAACAATTCCTCTAACCGACCCAATGAATAATATCGGCCCAATAATCCAGTCACTTTATAAAATATGAGGTATTAAGAGTGAATTTTTTCCAATAATTCTTTCCCACAAGAGTGCATAATGACAAAAATTTCAATGGTTATGCCTTAGAATTTCAATTTCAAGAGTGATGTCATAACAACAATTTTATTCATTTCTACTCCTACCCTAATCTAGAGAGAGGAAGGTCTCCTTCAAGTGTCGAGTATTTCCAATGTAGCCATGTTCGTAAGATCATGCTAAATATACTCACACTTAGTTTGAAAGAATAAATTTCAACACATACTAGAGTATGAGAAACTAGTTTCTTCGATTGATATGATACCAAGAGTATTTGAAGACGAGAGTGGTACTTAGGGTCGATTACGATCTGGAACCAATCCTCAATGTAATCTTGGTGGTATTGGCTCACTTTTCTTCTTTTGGACCAGCTACGGAATGTCCTCCTTGGTCATGCTAGGTAAACTTAGATAATTGGTCTCTTGAATGCACACAAGGCTTGATTGTTGGGCATGGTGAAGGTTCCTCGATCCAAAGTTTTGATAGATGATTCCCCATTAGATTTGGTACATGGCTCATCAATCTCCTTGGTGGATAGGAAAGAGGACTCAAGGGGGATTTCCAAATCATGTGCGGGTCGTGGAGAGATAGATAATTTCTGAATGCGATCATGATGAAATCTTCCTAAGAAGAAGATACCCCTATCATCGCTAGGATTTGAGAAAGTGCCTCAATGGAAATTCTTCAAGCTCTCGGTCATTCTTGAATTTCTCCCTACTCTGCAACATGGATTAGTACAAAAGAGGGGGTTCTTATAGTGCCCCATAAATGGTTTATCATTCAAAGCTTGAATTTTTAATCTAAATGAATTAAGAAATGCTAATTGCAAGAAAAAAAGCACTAGAGGAAATAAATATACCTTTACTTCTATAGCATAAGGAAAAAAGGGAAATAAAAACTAAAGAACAAACGATAATCGGATCAAACTTTGGAGCAACCCCACAAAAGTGGATGCGTGGCTCTTCACTCACATCTTCATGGTACACTCTCCATGTTGGAAATATTGTCATTGATGGAAAAATGAGCACAAAGGAGCGACACCCAAAACAAGGGAGCGACATTGCCGGATGGAATTTTGTAGAGAAAAGAAAGTAAAGTGGCAGAGGCTACAAGAGGAGGGTTTAGATAGGAAGAAGTTTTTTTTTGAACGAGTTAGGGTTTTTGTTTTGTACACCTCACGAGAAAATTAGACAAAAATGGAAGAAGAATTTTCTCATCATTTTTTTGAGCTATGGGATTATTGAAGGTATGAGACCATGTGTTATTAAAAAGGTCACTTATTCATTTATTGATTTTGTGTGACTTGTAAATTTTTATAAATTAGCATCGATCACGGAATGGATCGATGCCATTAAAGAAATAGCTTAGACCTCTAAATTGAGGTACAAAATCTACCTAGATGTATTTCGTAATTGGCTAACATCGTATAAAGCATTTCAAGGGAGATATTACACATTACATCTGTGTATATATAGTGAAGGAGATCCAAAGTTTGAAGTCACATTTGAGGGCTTTATTGTATTTATAAATGATTATAAAAACCACTGAACAATGAATAATAGACGTTAAAGCCATGTGTGGAATGAATGCAGAGAGGGTTTGAAGACCGGTCGATATCATTAAAAAAGAAGATGTATGGTGTTGCCCGTGGTGGAATTATTTAAATTTGAAACCATAGTTCTATTTAGAAACCTACGAGTTAAATGAAAACATAACAATGGAGTAAAGGAGAACAGGTGGATGGTTTTGAAAGCCAATAGGTGGTTTCGCATAGCTCAAAGATGGTAAGTGGTAATTGTCTGGAGTGAATGTGATAGTGGTCATGAGCCGGCAAGTGGCAATTAAAAACCACTAATTTCTCATAAGTTATAAATTTTTACCCATCGTGGTTTTTTGGAGCACGATGTCAAACCATGTTAATTCGGATCCGGAGTAGTTAAATGGACTGACGGAGATTGGACCGCACAAATGTATATGTAAGTTATATATGTTGTGGGACCTGAATATAATATTATTTTGGTGTTTTGGGTTTTCAAACCAAAGTAAACTCATAAATACGATTAAACCAAGGTGTGATGGTTGACGGCGATAGTGCGAATGTTAATACATTTTTGGTACTTTGGAATATTTATCCAAAGTTGATTTGGTATAGCTTGAAGATAAATGAACAAGTTTTTATTATGGTTTGTTTAAAAAATTGATATAAAATATTTTTTCATATGAAGTTATTACCATTGGGTTTATCATGGTTTATAACCATATTTTTTTGAAAAGTGAGATTGACCATCAGAAATCAGTGCCCAGATATATATTGTAATGTTGATATCTTGTGCTTAAACCAAATTATGGAAGGGAAAGCTATATTGTATTTATGACTTATGTTAATTCGGGTAATAAACCTTGATAATTTGTGATGCAATGGATAGATGTGATGCGATGGATACGATGCGATGCTATCGCATATTGCAATCGGCAATTCTTATGTGATAAGAATTCTTAAGTTATATAATTTGCGATGTGATGGATATGGATGTGATGTGATGCTATCACATATTGCAATCTGTGATGCTTATGATGATAGAATTCGTAAGTTATAGAATTTATGATGCAATGGATACATGTGATGTTATCGCATATCACAATCGGCGATGCTTATGTGATAAGAATTCGTAAGTTATATAATTTGTGATGCGATGGATGGATACGATGCGATGCTATTGCATATCACAATCGGCGATACTTATGTGATAAGAATTCATAAGTTATAGAAGTTACGATGATGAAGTAGCAATGAAAAATCATGTGGGAATCGTAGTGTATTTATATGATGGCACCGTGAGTACATTTAACCAAAGTATGGAAGGGTAATAAACTTTGAGATTTTCAATATGATGAAGCCCATCGGAGTTGAGAACTAGGATCAATAAAAGTTGTTTAATCGGGGAAGCGGCATCGGTATGCGTGTAAGACTTTGGAAAAAAATATAAATCTTTACAAATGTTTTATATATTAAAGGGTTATATGCATTATAGAGCATATGGATACATATAATTAAATTTATATGAAAAAGTGTGGGTGAACGTAGCACAAAAGGCATGTATAACGGAAGAAACAAGGTAATTATGTAGTGAGCTAGAATATAAATAGAAGAATACGAAAAGATAGTGACAACGACGAAAAAAAAGACAAATACATAGTGAGCCAGGGAGCTAAAAAGGGTTAAGCGAGACATATTTGTTGTAAGTCTGTCAATGTAAATGAATTGATTATTTTTATTATATGTGATGCAAAGGAAAAGTCTCGTAGTCAAAGCAAAAACTCAAATGTAATACACAAATATATACATTACTCATATATTATTATGAATGTGCTAGACAAGAAAATGAGAAGGGGGGAAAGGCAAAAGAGTCATACCCGTTCATTTTGAATTCCGTGAATGCAAAGACAGTTTATGAGGTGATCTCTATAAATAATGTTACTATAATATGCAGAAGGAGTGAGATAATTGAGAAATAGGTGAGAGAATGTAAGAAGAAGAAGTAGTAGAGAGAGTAGTTGTGAAGATCCGAGATATGATATAAAGAAAATTTGAAAGTCGAAGGACAACGATGAAAAAGGAGAAAAACGAGTTGATATCCGGGTAAATCGGCATATGATTTTAGTGTATAGTGAGGAAGTTGGTGCTTCCATACCATGTTATAGCTTGATAGATGTCCAATTGTAGTTGAAATGAGGTAGGAGCGTCATATAGGTTGTAGCCTCGTAGAAAATAGATCGAGTTGGAGTCTTCTGCTGTAAGTTGTAGCTTGCATAATTGAGGTAGTAGCCTCATCGTAGGTTGGAGCCCTATGAGAAAATCAGCTGGTGAGAGGGAGTTGGATCTTGCCTTTGCATCAAAACAATAATAAGATGTGGTTTTCTCCTTATGGATTTCCACTTATATCTCTTTTTCTATGTGCATGATGATTATGTGTTTATATTTTGTAATTAATCTTCTTAATACACTGTTTCTCACTTATTAATATTGTTGTTCCATTGTATAATAAGTTGATCATGAATTAAAGATGTAAATAAGTGTAAAAGAAAGTTTTACAAGACCATAGATCGCATTAAACGATTCACCCCCCTTCTTAGTTTAACCAAGGGTTCAACAATTGTTATTAGAGCGGTTCTTTCGGTATCGCTTTAACATTGGAAGGAGATCCTTTGGTCCATAAGATGGCTATTCTAGAAGGATGCTCAAAAAAATAAAGCCCCTTTATTTCACGGCACAAATTATGCCTTCGGAAAAATAAGAATGAGGACATACATAATGTCTGTGGGAATAGAAGTTTGAGTCTATTGTGGATTTGGGATATGCCCCAAAGGAGTCTCGACACGAGAAAGAAGCCAAACAAGATTTTATAGCTAATGCAAAAGCCATGAATGCTCTCTTAAGTGGTCATGTGTGAGGCTAGTAATTTATCAAATTAATGCACAACAAGATTTCCAAATAAATATGGGATACATTATAAAGTATCCATGAGGGAGATAAAAAGGGGTGCAGTGCTTGGCTACAAGTCTCACTGAGGCCTAGTTTGAAAATATAAAAATGAATGAAGAAGAAGATGTTGCTAGCTTCTTCTTAAGTGTCTGCGAAATTGTGAATAACATGAAAGCTCTAGGAGAAACCATTAGAGAACGTGTAATTGTTCAAAATATGTTGAGATATTTACTATCCGTTTTAACCCCAAGGTTTATGCCATAGAAGAAATGAGTCGACTAGGAAACGTTGACCATGAACCAATTACTTGGAAACTTAATAGCCTACGAGATGAGACTTCCATAGAGGAATTCAAATGTGAGGGAGGCAACCTTTAAGACAGTAGAAGAGAAAAATAAGAAAAAAATAATATACATGCTCCCGCTCGATGAAGAAGAGACCACAATTTGTCACAAAGATTGGATAGAGGCTCAAGAAAGTATAAAGGTAAAATTCCCTTCAAATGATTTAATCGTGGAAGAGTTGGGCACTATGAATCTAAGTGTCCTCATAAGAAAACAAAGAATCGAGACTCAAGAGAGAGAAAAACCAAAACAAATAGCTGCGTAGAAGGGAAGAGATTCAATGAAGATCATTTTATGCTCGAGAAGATAGTAGTGCATTTGAAAACTGGGATGAATTCTCAAATGAAGAAGGAACCTATGAATTTGTGTTTATGGCCAAAGAAGAATCGGAAAGGATTTCTTTTAGATGAGGAGGAAGAATGTGAGGTAGATCTTGAGAACTAAGAAGTGCCCTGGAGGCACGTGATGACTTAAAATGAAGTGCATAAAATAGAAAGATATTCTCCTCAAATATGTAAAAATAAGAACCAACTTCGAAGACCTCGGTCGACTTTGAAAGTAAAACTTGAAGAAGCTAAGAAGGTGGAAGACACTCTACTAAATAAAATTGAGGATAAAATTTAGAAGCAAGAGAAATTGGAAGAAGAAGTGGTATGC
This sequence comes from Pinus albicaulis, assembly GCA_034641835.2. Lineage (NCBI taxonomy): Eukaryota > Viridiplantae > Streptophyta > Pinopsida > Pinales > Pinaceae > Pinus > Pinus albicaulis. The sequence continues at coordinate 760,525,170 of CM076584.1, read as the reverse complement.
CCGAGAAAGAAACTAGAAAACACCCAAAGGGAATTGTCAATGAACACTCCTTGAATGACAAGCACCGAATAGTTGGAAAAGATTCTAAATGCTCAAAGGTCTCCTCTCATAAAGGTCGGGATAGGATATGAAGGAGAAACCGATCGAAGTCCAAGGTAGAAGATAACAGGAATATCATTTTTGTAAAAGTTTAGTAAGGATAATGAAACAACTCAAAAAGGAACTACGGAGTAGAATCCAGACAAGAACTTGATGTGTGATGAAACAAATAGAAACAGGCAACAACATCAAGAGACAAAGAATGAGAGGAAGAAGCTAGAAGTTGCAAAAATATCAATTGTTCTGAAGATCAATTGAACAAGTTCGGGAAAGATCTCAAAGGAAATTCTTTCATCCTATGAGAAATGTCACTTGTTTTTCTTGTCATAAGCGGTACATTTTGTTGCATACTCGTGAGACAAAGATAATCGATTTCAACCGACAAAGGATGCGAAAAATTGAGAAGACTACTCTCAAGCAAACAAATGGAGAGGACAACCCTACACTAGGTACACTAATCGTTTCCATGGGTATTGTTTTTGTTGTAAGAGGGTTCGACGCAGTAAAGCCATGGAGTGCAGGAATTTATGGACAAAGACTGATGCTTAAAACCCCAAGGGAGATTCATGAACAATGGAAAGTTCACTCATACACATAATCCATTTAAAAATATAATCGAATGTTTTGTATTCCATCAAATTGGACACATGTCTTCCAAATTTCCTCTCAAAGAATGTGGTCCATATTCTTAGAAAAGGTGCCAAACAAATATCTTCTGTAGTGGAAAAAGAAGTTCAATAAGTGTGACCTGGCTCTAATAACCCAAGATCACAAAAGCCAATGGTATTTGGACGAGTGGATGTTCGTAGCATATGATTTGGAGATCGAAAGCAAGTTTGTAACCTTTGATGAAAATAAATCCGGGAATGTAACATTCAACAATGATAAAGCAAGGAAAAATCAAAGGAAAAGGCTCACTCAGATCGAATAATGGAAGAGGAAAAGCTCAAGATGTACTATTTTTGGATGGTCCGAAAGCCAACTCGCTAAGTGTCGATCAAATTCTCCGACAAAGGCCGTGAGGTCCCTTTTTAGAGCCCAAGATTGTGAGGTAAGATCAAGCACCACAAGAAAGACCTTCATCAAAGAGTGTTAGAACAGACAAGTAATGTCTATATAGTGGAAGAAGAGAATGAAGCATGCCACATAAGCAAACTTGAGGAATCATCGTTATGGCATAGAAGACGGGACACCTAAACTTTTGACCACATCATCACGTCGATCAAGAAGAATTCGATCAGGAGATATGCCAACAATAAAGAAGCCTTCAAATACCATATGTAAATCTCGCACGAATTGAGGCAAGAAGACCCACATATCTTTCAAGACCAAAGAGATACTATCTACAAGTCGGCCTTTTCAACTTGTACACATGGACCCGTGTGGACCTTCAAGAACTAAAGCACTGGGCGGAGAATATTATTTTCGTGCTGATAATAGATGATTTTTTTCGATTGACATGGGTATCATTTCTCAAATATAAATCTGAAGCACTTGAGAAAATTCAAGATATTCAAGGCATTGGCGTAGAAAATCAAACAGGATGCGAAGCTAAAGTGCATCGAGATCGGGACAGAGCGGGTGAATTCATAGACTATGATTTTGCAAACCCATGCAATGAGCATGGGATAAAACAATGTTTACAATTGCAGGGTACACCTCAACATAATGGAGTGGTAGAGAGGAAAAATAGGTCATTACAACTTGATTTCGTAGCTATGATGCAAGAAAGTAACATTCCCCAAACCTGCGGGTAGAACACGGTACACACAGCTGTTCACATTCTCAAAAAAGCTCATCTAAGGCCAAATTATGACAAGACTCCTTACGAATTATGGCATGATAAACCAAAATCAATCAAGCACTTTAGAGTCTTTAGGAGCAAGTGTTACATAAAAATTAATGATGAAAAATTGGAGAATTTTGATGCAAGAGATAATGAAGGGAATATTTTTAGGATATGCATCCAAGAAGCGAGGGTTACAGTGCTACAACAAAATACTACACAAAATTGTGGAAAGCATTGATGTAATATTTGATGAAGATCTACCAAATAGAACAAGAAGCACAAGTCACGCCAATCCTCGAGATGATCATGAAGGCGAGAACCAAGATAATGATGAACATAGCAAGACAATAGAAGATATTGAATTAAACTCAAAAGGTCCTCTGAAGACACAGTCAAAAAGAACCATCTAGAAGATCAAATCATTGGGGACAAGAGTGTGGGAGACTAGACAAGAAGACAACTTCATCGAACAGAGATAGAAGAAGTATACGTAGCCATGTATCTCAAATAGAGCCAAAGAAGTTCAAAGACAGGCAGAAAGACAAAAATTGGGTAAATGCTATGAATGAAGAACTAGACCAAATTGAGAAGAACAATACAGGAGTTAATTCCAAGACCCACGGGAAAAATGTCATTGGCACAAAATGGATATTCAAGAATAAGATGGATGAACAAGGGTAGGTATTCAAAAATAAATCCAGCACTTATACACAAGGGGTATTCCCAAATTGAAGGACTTGAATATGATGAAACCTTTTCCCCCTATAGTCGTAATAGAAGCAATCGGGGAATATTTTTGGCCTTTGCATGCTATCATGATTTTAGGGGTATACGAAAATGGATGTGAAGTACGCAGCCTTCTCGAATGGAGACTTAGAGGAAGAAGTCTACATGGGACAACTTTGAAGGATTCTCATTATCGGATAAACATGACTATGTGTGCAGATTAAAGAAAGCCTTATATGATCTGAAACAAACTCCTCGTGCATGGTATTCAAGGCTAGACAAATACTTTAGAAACAAGGGTTCAAGAAAGGGAGGAGTAGACGTAAATTTGTACATAAAAGCTACTGAAAATGAACTCTTAATTGTAGTAGTGTATGTAGATGACATCATGTCCGATACCAACAAAGATGAGTTAGCGAAAAAGGATTTCGTTTGAAGAAATGAAATCATGAGTTTGAGATGTCAATGATTGGAGAGCTCACCTTCTATTTAGGACTTCAAATTCAAGAAAATAACACAGGAATATTCGGTTTCACAAGAAAAAATACTTAAGATAAATGTTGAAAAAGGTTTCAAATGGAAGATTGCAAACCTGTGTCAACTCCCCATGATCACTTTGTATGCAAACTATGTGCTAATGATGGATCAACATATGTAGATCAAAAACATTACAGATCCGTGATAGGAAGTCTACTATACCTAACTACTTCTAGAGCCCGAGTACATTATGTTGGCGGTAGGACTTGTGGCAAGATATCAAGCATCACCAAAACAAAATCATTTACTTCGCAATCAAGAGAATATTTAGATATCTACAAGGAACTTCACATTATGACCTATGGTATCCAAAAGGAAAAAGCTTCACATTGACAACATACGGAGATGCGGATTGGGCCAGTCTGTGTGGATGACGGGAGAAAAACACAAGTGGAGGTGCATTTTATTTTGGGAAAAATTCTGGTGGCATGGCTAAGCAAGAAGCAAACTTCTATCTCTCTATCTACTAAGCAGAATCGGAATACATAGTAGCTAGAGCTACATGTTGCACACAAGTAATGTGGATGAAACAAAACTCTCCAAGACATGAAGGTAAGCATTGATGGAACCCATTTCTATCAAATGTGACAATACAAGTGAAATAAGTATATCAAAAAATCTTGTACTTCATTCAAAAAACAAAGCACATCCCAATAAAGTACCACTTCCTCAGAGAACAAGATAGCACGAAAGATTGGTGAAGTTGGAATACGTACCAACAAAGGAACAAATAGCGAGACATATTCACGACCTCTTGCTAAAGAGCCATTTGAATATCTAAAAGACAAACTAGGGGTAGTGTCTGCAGATGTTACTCTTTGATGATTGAAAAAAAAACAAAAAAAATAATAATAAGGGTTGCATACAAAGAAACAGGGGTCATGGGTAAGACAAGTGATAGTCAATATTAGACAAGAAAGCATCACTCCAGGCAGAGAGCGATCAATAAATTGTAATAAAAGAGCTAGAACAATGGAGCAAAGTGCATGGAACAAGTCCAAAGGTTGCATACAAGAAACGAGGATTAGTGTAGAAGAAAAAAGTGATAGTCAATATCAGATAAGAAAGCATCATTCCAAGGGGAGACGAGTCAATAAATTGTAATAAAAAGAGCTAGAAAAATGGAGCAGAGTGCATGGAATAGGGTCCTCAAGAATCCAAAAGGAAATGAAAAAGATTGAAACTACATTGGGAAATGTGCAATCCTTTGTCATTGATGTCAAAGGGGGAGGGAAAGCAAGCAAAAGGAAGTCTTCTAAAAGAAAGTAGAGGAAGTCCTAGAGGAAGCATTGGAGTATTTCCATCAATACCAAAGGGGGGGCTGTTGGAAATATTTTCATTGATGGAAAAGGAGCTACAAAGGAGCGACACTAAGACAAGGGAGAAGATCAGATTCGGATGGAATTGTTGTAGATAAATAAAATAAAGTGGTAGAGGCTACAAGAGGAGGGTTTAGATAGGAAGAAGTTTTTTTTTACGAGTTTAGGGTTTTGTTTTGTAAGCCTATGAGAAAATTAGACAAAAATGGAAGAAGAATTTCCCATCATTTTTTGGAGCTATGGGATTATTGAAGGTATGAGACCGTGCATTCTTAAAAGGTCAATTATTCATTTATTGATTCTCAGGTGACTTGTAAATGTTGAGAAAAATAGCATCAATCATAGGATGGATCGATGCCATTAAAGAAATTTCTTAGACCTCTAAATTGAGGTATAAAATCTACACTGGATGTATTTCACAATTGGCTCCGACTTCGTGTAAAGCATTTCAAGGAGATATTACACATTCACATTGTGTATACATAGTGAAGGAGATCCGTAGTTTGAAGTCACATTTGAGGGCTTTATTGTATTTATAAAGCGATTATAAAACCATAGACAATGAATAATAGAGGTTAAATCCATGTGTGAAATGAATGCTAGAGAGGGTTTGAAGACATTATTTGATATCATTAAAAAATCGATGTATGGCATAGCAGTGGGTGGAATTATTTTCAAGTTGGAACCATAGTTCTATTTAGAAACCTGAGTTAAATGAAAACAAAATGATGGATTAAAGGAGAGCAAGTGGATGGTTTTGAAAACCAGCAGGTGGTTTTTTCGCATAGCTCAAAGATAGTAAGCGGTAATTGCTCGAGTGAGCAGCGATAGTGGTCGGGAGCTGATGCATTGCAATTAAAAACCACTAACTACGCATAAGTTCTAATGTTTTTACCCATCATTCTATTTGAGTGCGATGTTGAGCAATGTTTGTCCGATTTGGAATAGTTAAATGGACGACGGGAGATTGGACTACACAAATGAATATGTAAGTTGTATATCTTTGTGTGACCCGAATATAATATTATTTTTGGTGCTTTGGGTTTTAACCAAAGTAAACTCATAAATACGATTAAACCAAAGTGTATAGTTGAGAGATGTTGGCCAATGTTAATACATGTTGGTACTTTGGAATATTTATCCAAATTCGATTTGGTATAATCGAAATATGAAATGAACGGGTTTTATTATGGTTTGTTTAAAAAATTGATCTAAAAGCTTCCACATATGAAGTTATTACCATTTGGTTTATCATGGTTTATAACGATATTTTTTTTAAAAAAGTGAGATTGAGTCATCAGGGAAATCATGGGGCGGATATATATTGTAATGTTGATATCTTGTGTTTAAACCAAAGTATGGAAGGGAAATTTATATTGTATTTATGACTTATGTTAAGTCGGGTAAAAAACCTTGAGAATTTGTGATGCAATGGAAATATCCAATGCGATGCTATTGCATATCACAATCGGTGATGCTTATGTGATAAGAATTCGTAAGTTATAGAATTTGTGATGCGATGGATAGACAGGATGTGATGGATGCAATGCGATGTTATAGCATATCGCAATCGGCGATGCTTATGTGATAATAATTCATAAGTTATACAATTTGCGATGCAATGGATGTAATCCGATGCTATCACATATTGCAATTGGAAATGATTATGTGATAAGAATTCATAAGTTATAGAATTTTTGATGCGATGGATAGATGCGATGCGATGCTATCGGATATCGCAATTGTGCGATACTTATGTGATAAGAATTCATAAGTTATAGAAGTTGCGATGTGAAGTAGCGACACATTCATGTGGGACCCGGAGTGTATTTATATGGTGGCACTGTGGTACATTTAACCAAAGTATGGAAGGGTAATAAACTTTGAGATTTTGCAATATGATGAAGACTGTCGGATTGTGAACAGGGATCAATCGACACGTTGTTTAATCGAGGATGCGACATCGGTATACGTGCAAGACTAGTGGAAAGATAAACCTTTACAAATGTTTTATATATAAAGGTTATATGATTATAGAGAATATGGATACATATAATTAAATTTATATGAAAAGTGTGGGATGAATGCGGCACTAAAGACACCGATAATGGAAGAAACAAGGTAATTATGCGGCAGAGCTAGAACATAAATATCGAATTTGAAAAACACCGTGACTGACGAAAAAGACAAATACACAAACTGAGCCACGAGTCGAAAAGGGTTAAGCGAGACATATTTTTTTGTAGCTCGCTAATGTAAATTGAATTGATTATTTTTATTATATGTGATGCAAAGGCAAGTCTCGTAGTGCAAAGCAAAAACTCCACCGTAATACAAAAATATATACATTACATTATATTATTCGAATGTGTTGGACAAGAAAATGAGAAGGGGGGGAAGGAAAAAGAGTCATACCTCATTCATTTTGAATTCCTTGTGGAATGAAAATAGCTTATGAGGTGATCTCTATAAATAATGTTACCAGCATATGCATAAGGAGTGAGACAATGGAGAAAGAGGTTAGAGAATGTAAGAAGAAGAAGGAGCAGAGAGAGGAGTTTTTGAAGATCCATAGATGATAAAAAACAAAAATTTGAAGGTTGGAAGGAAAACATTAAAGAAGGAGGAAAACGGAAGCGATATCGGGTGAATCAACATATGATTTTATTGTACAGTAAGGAAGTTGGTGGTTCCATACCAAGTTATCAAACTTGATAGATGTCAATTTGTAGCTATCTAAGGTAGAAGCCTCCGTAGGTTATATCTCTGTAGAAAATAGATGGGAGTTGGAGCTTCCTTGGAAGTTGTAGCTTGCGGGGAATTGGGGTAGTAGCCTCTTGTAGGTTAGAGCCTACAGAAAATTAGTGGTGAGGGGGAGTTGGAGCTTGCCTTTGCATCACAACAATAATAAGATGTGTTTTTCTCCTTATGGGTTTCCACTTATATCCGTTGTCTATGTGCATGATGATTATGTGTTGATATTATGTATTTAATCGCTTAATATCTACTTCTCACATATTAAGTATTGTTGTTCCATTGTATATTAAGTTCATCACGAATTGAAGATGTACAAATAAGTGTAAAAGAAATTTTTTACAAGACCATGATTGCGTTAAAGCCGATTCACCCCCCTCCTCTAAGTTTAACCAAGGGTTCAACAGTCGCCCTCTACGAGAGCCCTACAAGATCCCGAAACTCGATAATAGTTACCCGAATCAAAAAATTGCAACTCCCCATAAATGGTGCCAAAATGTTGAGAGTTTTAATTGGTGAATTAAAGCTCTTAATATTTAATTTGTCAATCCGAGGCTCGTAAACATGAGCCGTAATGCACTTATTTATTCAGAGTTGTAGGTTAGAATCTTAAATGTTTCCTTTATAGTGATTAATTCAGTAAATGAGGCACACAAATACTCATAAACACGCAAATTGCGAAAAAGAGATCGTCACTTTCACAGTCCACATAGGATTGCTAATTAAATTTAACTTGAGCATTTAACCCTTTTCTTAATTCATCTCGTGATTGAACTAAAATCAAACTCAAAATAAAATACTTGATCTTTCTATAATCTTCAATTTAACAATTCAACACTTCTTTGCAAAAGTTCCAAAACCCTAATTCTAGCATTCAAAAGCCATACTTGGGGAGAGACGCGATTAATCTAGATACACATACCAATTGATCTTATGCTCGCATAATGAATTCTACTGATCACTAATGAATTCCTTACTCAAACCCTAGGGATAAGGAACTTTATACCAATTTCACTACTTGACATCAAACAAGAGATTGCAACGTTAAAATTTCTTGAAATGATTATTTCACACACTTATCAACCAAAGAGGAACACTCAGTCTTTCATACTTGATCTCTCGATCTACTACTATGTGGAATTCCATTCAACAAACCCCTAGTTCAGCTTTTTAAAATATACCTTGAGATGAGCAGAGCACAACTTAAGCGAAAAACTCGTACTCAAGAATTCATATTGCAATTACGAAATTTGTCATCAGTCAAATCATGAAACCAAACTCAAAGCAAATTTACTCAAATGCCTTCGAAAGCAATCAACACTCTTCTTTCTTAAATAACAAGATAAGATATGCTAATCTAAGAAAGCCACACATACTATTCTATGATATTGTAATGAGAAATAATTCAACCTAGAAACTAATATTTTGATTAACATGCTAATGTGAATCTCGATGGGCAATCATTCACCTACTTCAATCAAATTGCAATTCATATAATTTAGACAATGCTTCGAGTCTCAAACCAAAAAATCAATTCTAAACTTATTTGTAAAGGCTAAAATCACTCATCATACTTCACTCTTATGAGCTAGAAATTCCCTAAATTTCATAGAAGATTAAAAACCCTAATCTAGTTTACAAATTTAGAAAAGACCTTAAAACCCACCTTACAAATGGTTCTACAATCTCACATTCGGGTTGAATCCCCTAAACTAACATTCCTATCAACTCAATACCTCTATTGGAAAATGGAAATGAGCACCGGCACTTGAAAAATAATTAAGAAATCTTGACTCAATAATTCAAATGAAATACATTCTAAAAATCCTTCTACAATCCTACCTATGGGAAACCAATGAGATCCTACTTCTCAACTTAAATAACAAAAAATAAAATCTCTATTTAAATTTTTGGCACAAATGGTGAAGGGTATGTTTTTATAGCAGTATGAGAGCATTAGTTCTACACCGTTTTTTTAAATAAATCGAATTTCATTGTAGTAGAAAGAATCATCAAATCAACTTTAAAATCAATACTTGGATCTAGATTTTTGATCTCGCCTATGGTTTAATTGGTATGCTTACCTCTCGATATTAATTTAGCAAATAATATTTCCGGAAAAAAACGCACTTCCCTGACATCATGGAAAAATGGCATTATGTTTGAATTCGGATGTTTTAAAAAGATGGGATTATCGATCCATTGTTGGACTTGCTTCCATTAACCAACAAGACTATGAAATATGATGTGTTCAATCCACTCTCGCCTAGTTGATCAATCTTTAGAGGTTTATTTTCCTTCTAGGAATTTTCTATGGGATATCCATGATTAATTCAAAGTATTAAAATCAGAAAATGAAATTCCTTTTAATAAAACAACGCCGTAGTAGAGTTTGGGTGTAATCCTTAGAGGCGACACTTGGAAAAGGATCAACGCACACCCTACAACACTACTTCCCAACACTTTCACTATGAAATTCCTCAATGCACACACTTAATATGTTCGGCTACTTGCCAACACATGAAATCATTCATAAAAAAATGCAATCCAATCATCACTTGATGAAATAAAAATCGATTCTTAGCACAAATCGAAAAAAAATAGAAAATAAATCAAATGCACCTACGGATTGCCTCTAGCCTACGCTTACGAGAGTTGATCCGGTTTTGGTGGGCCCTTTCCCGCACCCGGATAAGCTTAGGACTTATAGAGGTGGACTACAATTCAGCAAATCGACTTCAAAAACTCATAAAAATCGACAACACTTCCAAAATCAAATTAACAACACGACATCGAAATTACATGCTTGGCTTTCATTAAATGATGGATTAAATCATAGTCTTCGACCTTGATTACGTAAATTGAATTGCAATATCCACACCCAGAATGTTTCTATTTTAATAAGTCTCTATTACGGCTTCATATACAACCTTCAATTTAAAAAATATTATGAAAATCAGATCCAACGGATCCTCTACTAACAATACATTAGTTCATATTAGAACATTCAATTTTGCTTGACCCCGTTCAACTGATGCTCCATACATCAGCTACATGGATAAGATGATATTTTTTCACAAAATATGGAAGCTAATAGTGCCCAAAGGATCATATCCTCAAGTTTGAATAGCTTTTTGATGTCACCAAGGTAAGAGTGTTGACCAAAAAATCCAAAAAGGTTGTTTTTGGAGATTTTGACAATTACGGAAATTCCCGAATTTTACATAAATTAGCCTAAATCATGAATATCTCCACCACTATACGTGATTTTGAAAAAATGATATAGGGTTAGTAAAATTAGCTATATTAAGGATCAAAAACCCATGTGCGAAATTTCCTTTTCACCTTCCTACGCATGAAAAGTATGAGGCGAAAGTTGAGTACGTTTAGAATTTTTCTGAGATTGGAAAAATTGAAATTGTTCTCTTCTAGAAACCCATGAGTGAGCTAGGTGAAATCAAACTTATGGAGATGTATCATAATATTATTTTTGATAGTAACCTCTCTCGGTTTCTCCGAGAAATGTGCCTAAAATTGCCAATTCCATAAATTAGACATTCTCATACTTAGTTGGCTTGTGAAATTCGGCGATGGAACCCTATAATAAATGTAGTTCAACAAAGCGTCATCGGTAAAACATGAAAAAATCATATTTAATCATATATAATTAGAAAATTTTACTGATAGTAACCATAGATATTATTTAGCCTAAGAAATGACGGAATTAGGATATAGAACGGGCTAAAAACCTAGGGTTTAGGGTATAAAAAGTGATGATTCATGATGAAAACATGGGTATATATGAGGCTAACAGCATGCAGCCATGATTGTAGGTGGAGGGTTAGAAAAACAACATTTTATGGATTAACAATTGGTGGAAGAGGTGGAAAAGGATGAACTATATGTGAAGGAGAGGAGGATGAAGTGATGGAGATGAAGGTGTTTTGAGTTTTTTGGTGAGGATAAGTAGTATATTTACCGAAGGAGCTGAAATCATAGATATTTTTTGAATAATTTGGGATGTAATGGATAGATCAGTTGTATTTAATGCATACAATTCTACTAATTGTCGAATATAGGCATACGTAACTATTGAAGTGTAGTCTAATACCAATGTTTTGAGGATTTTAAAATCTTTGAACAAATTCTTGATCGGATTTTAAAGAAGAATTTTTTTAGGTGAATCTTGATGCGAATCAATTGGTCGAGGACTATTATGTCGCCCAATTTATGGATTTGTTTCTAAAGAGTTTCTCAGAATTTTAAGTCAAATTTGATGTCTTGTAAGGTCTCAAGCACTTGAGAAGAGATTGTGCTCTTGGGATAGGATTATTACTTCCCGAGTTTGATGAACTTATATGTTTATTTGATTTCTTTTAAGTATCCTTAGTTCTTCTTCCAATCCTTTCGGGATCATCCTATTTCTAGAGGGTTTGGGATCGGGATGGGATCTTATATAAGGTCTCCTGGAAACGATTTTAAATCAAAACACACACTATAAATTGTAACTCAAACTTTCTTTACAGATAAAAATTTCTATGGGATATTAATACGGTGATTATATATTTAGGGTCAGATTTGAAAGAAATTATAGTTGATTTCAATTCTTCCAGAGTATAATTGTCACTATGTTAGCGTTCGCCAATTTGTAGAGATTTGGCTTAATCACATGAGCCAACATCAAACCAACTTTTGAGCCCAGGACCTAGCCTTCCTAGATTCGAGAGGGGGTTCCTCTCTATAGAATATAGTTTTGTTTAAATAATTTTTGGAGGCTAGTTATGATTGTACTTGAGTTTTAATTTATTTTTTGAGTTTTTGGGAAATTGATTATGTTCGGATTAATGTCTAGTGGGCAGTAGTCATAAAAATTATTGGACAATTGCATCAACATAGAAGTAAACACGGGGGAAAGCTAGGAATATTCTTGTTTCTTTGAGATTATAAGTGATTTATGACAAAAATAAGGCGAAAATTCGGCAAAAAAACTAATAGAAATTAAAATTCTTTAGTTTTACCTTCCATTGAAAACATTAAGATTGTAAAAAATAGCAGGAGAAGAAGGTACTCATAAGTAAATCCTATTTATCCACACTTTCTCTTTTACAATTAGAATTTAGGTGGATTCTGGTGAAAGATAACAATGAAACAAAGTTACGGAAGAAAAAGCTTATCACGATATTTAAGCCACAAAGAATCTATGAATGGTTTGTTCATTATTGAGCTCAATTCTTCAGAATTACAATGCTCCAAAAGATGATAATGATTTTATTATCAATCAATCGATATTTGATACTTCAAATGATGAATTATTTATACAAAAACATTTACACAACATTAGTACAATAATAGAGTTTGCTTAACAAAATTTGTGAATTAAAAACTCTAGCAGCCATTTGAATTATGGCTCGGTGGGATGTTGTTGTGCAATTGAAATCTTGGAGATATAGTGGAGACAGTTAAGACATGAACGACCTTTTCGACGTCTTGGTGATGATACGCCAGATCTTTTTCCTTGTCAATTTTACTCTTTTAATCCGGTGAATCGGTGTTTGTTCCCATCTCTTCATCTAGGATGGATATTTTAATCACCTTGCGGTAGATTTCATCCATTTCTATGTATTTAATAAAGCTTGTGTTTTACTAAATACATGTTTAACTATGTAAAATAAAAAAAATGTGTCCTAGAGAGCACTTTGTATGAGCTTTGTTGTTCTTTATTATACTGAATGTTGAAACTTTAGGTGCATTAGTAGCAACCTCTTTAAGCTTGTGAATGTAGTCTTTGAGGGAATTAACTTATCATTAATTACTAACATTGAAGGAAAACTTTTTTGCAGTGGCGAGGCTCCTTCTGCTAAAAGGAACATTGGACTATAATGTCAACAACTGCTACATTTTCTTCCAAATGAAAGTCATTTATTCTTTATAATTTTCTTTATTTCAAGAAATTGTGGTTGTCATGTCTTCTATACTCAAATCTTCAAGTTAAACTCTTGTCCTTAGAATTCAAAAACTTAGTGCTCGGTAGTTGTAGGAGGTATTTCTTCAAGTTCCTCTATACGCAGGTTTGACATTTTCTTGGGCTTTCTCCAATAACTCTTTACGGTAAAAAATAATCCACGATCTTTGGGCCAAATTATTTCATATTCAATGATTTCTCCCCCATATATTCTCTTTAAATAATCCTAATGTGTTTCCAAGGTAGGAATCTTTTAATTTCTTTTATGATCTTTCAATTTGTACTTTTTCTCTCTATAAGCTACGTTGCATGTACACTTTCTTGAACTATTTTCTAATGTTGCGGTGTTTTTAGGTGATCTTGTAACGCTTTTATTTCCTCTTTTGTTTGAATAGATAAATTTTGAACAACTTTAGTAAAGATTCTTAGCTCCTTCGATGTTACCCATGGTGGAAGTAGTGGCAATGTGAACAATATCAATGGTACTATAGTAATGGGGATTACATCCTTGGGTGTTTCAATCTTTTTGATAACTTTGTATTTCTCCTTGATGGTTCTCCATCTCTACCTCCATATTTTTCAAGCTGGCACTATGTTCGAAGATGAGTTTCGAAATATCTGCCTTTTTCTTCTTCTTTCTGGAAATTTATTTGGCTAGAAGAGAGGATCTTACATGGGTGGAAACTTCAACTAATTTCTTAATGATGTGATATCAACATTCTTTTTCTTGATCTATTCTGCATGATTGATATTTACGAGGATCATGACACAACAGTTACCAAATCCTCCAGAGTTTTTAATCCTGGTGTCTTTGGCAAAAGATGATACGCTGCATGTTGAGTTGTGACCTAATATTTTCGATGTAACACCGCATTTTTTAAATAAAGACATGGAAGTGTTAGTCATGATCGAGAAAAATCATCTCTCTGGATTTGTTTATGCATCTCCATTTGATCAATGGGATGAATATCTATGGTATCAAACTCAAAGGATGTCTTCTTATAGAGCTTGCTTCCCCTTTAGGCTTAGGAACTTGTGCTTGAGATAAATTCCATTAGCATTTTTCCTTTCTCTTGCATCGAAAATTTGCTAATAGCCTATTTTGGGCTTTGAAGTCTATTTCAGGCTTGATTATATGTATTAATTTTCAAGGCTTAATTTTTTGGATTTGATTTCCTTGAAGATGTTTGTAGTGATGTTTCGGCTAAGCTTGAAGGTTAGGCACCTTCTTGTATAAAGCATTGTTGATGCGAGTGTTTATTGAAGTAGTAGGAGATTGTATGGGTTGCTCTCCTTTTAATGCAGTCTGATAGGCTCATGTATCTTGGCAGGTGGTGTCTTTGCTCACGAATCCTAGCTAATACTTGGTCACGGAACTAAGTTTATCTTTCTTCACATGCACACTTTTAAATCCTTCATGAAGATGTATGACTAGAAGGAGACCCTTTCTCTATTCCGCTTTAGTTATCTTTTCTAATTTTACGTAATTACGCAATGTTGATAATATTATTTGGTTGTTCTTCTACTTGGGACAATGTATTCTTTGTCCATTCAAACTTGTTCTTTGTACTCTTCTATCTTTGGTATTGTTGTATGAAATTAAGAAGTATATTTAGCTTCTACCCTTAATTTAGAAACAATTCCTAATAATAAGATCATAAGACAATTGAAACTTAATTCAAATTTCATCTCCTTGAAAAATATTTTCTACTCTCTTGCTAACTTTTCGGGTGTTACAAATGAATCAGCGATTTAGTCTTTAGTTTAAAATTGAGATTTTTTTTATGACCACAAGATGTCACGATCCATATTGATATTATTTCTCATAAATTACGAGAGAAAAAATCCTCCATTTTGAGGATTTTGGGAAATTTTAGGGGTTATAAATTCACAATAAAAAAATCTTATCTCGGTGTAATTTTCATAAAGATACCAATATCTTGTGTCAGTTTGTTAAATATTTTCAATATTTTTTGAATTTCTCAGTGATTAGAAACTGTTTCTTTTGTTCTTAGAGAAGTGAGTAAATGAGATGAACAAACATTTCATCGAACTATTTTTCAGGTGAAATCATTTTGTTGCTTCATGGCCAAAGTGCTCTAGAAAATAATTGGTAACTGGTCTCTTTTCATTCATCTGCTGTGAAAAGTTTTCACATTATCTCACTTGAAAATAAATAAACATATAAATTAGAATAGAGGAATATTTGAAGATTTATTCTATTTTGAAATCCAAAAATTCTCAGGATGGATGGATACATAAAAATTGGTGAGAATTGAACATAATAGATGGCTTAGGCTCATTAGAGAAGATAGATAGAAATGCTATAATGGCTTCATTTTATATGCTAGTGGGTATAGTAACAAAGTAGGTAGAAATAGGATAGTGATTATTTTCTGGTTCTCTCGGAAAGGAAGATGCGGGATAGGAGGATTTCCTTTGGGGAAGGCGACATCTTGTGCTAGAAAAATTTCTAAGATTGGGTTCTCTTAGCAAGGTCTAACTTGATATATTTCAACCCGAGAGATTCATGGGAGAATGCAGTGCCTTTTCAACCTACGAGGTAACATCATACATTCGATGGATTGGGGAGTTATAGTAAACGAAATTCACCATTAGCATTGAATATGGCTCTACGCTAGGTAGATAAAAGACATGGCATTTCTATGAAATCGGAGACACGATGAGTTGGAGGAAAATATAACGTGGAATATTGGAATCAGTGAATTTAATCAATTTATCGATCCATTGGTCTTACAACCAACAATACATCTTGAAGATGTCGATATCGAGTGTCTCTCATAAATTTGATAGTCTTTGTCGACCATAAGGATATGATGGAGGTCACAAGGAGGAAAAATCGGAGATTGACATTTTATTTGGAATCTTTGCCTTTGGGAGGCATAAAGAGGCTCTGACTAATAGTGGGAAAAAATAAGTAGAAAGTATGAAGAAGCAGTTGAGTCGAGCATAACTTAGTAGTGCTTTTGGTTTCCATTAATCACCTCCAACAACGAAAATAAAAACATATGTAATGAGAAAAAGGGTTTGGGAGAAAGCAGAGGCTTAATAATGGGAAAAAATTATATTTCCATTAGAAGCGCAGTTACTTAGGATGAAAATAAAATTTTCAATGACACTATGGAGGGAGGCATTTTAATTAGAAAGCAGACGATTGATGTGTGCGTGGTGTACTTGAATTGTTTAAAATACATTTGAATTTAAAAAATGGTTTTTCAAGGGGGTATGGTGGAGTTTATGGTTTCATGCTTGAGGTAGTCTTGAACCCTTTTGAGGTGACACATGTAATTGGAGAAGCATTGTTGGAAAACAATTATTTTTGGACCCCCTCTCCCTCTTGGTGATAAACTTAGGATGGCGGAGAGGAGGGAAATTTGAAAAGCCACATGAACATCGGATATAAATGAGTGTGAGGGAGATCATGAGGGAGATGGGGGTGACTTACGCAATGGCTTTGGTGGTAGGGTTAAGGAATACATTATGCGGAGGTGTCAAATCAAGCGAAATTCTGTTTAATCTTTTTTGCTTTAGAATATCTAAAGTGGGTTTTTGTGTTTTTTATGGAAATGTGGAGAGGTTTTTTAAAGGGTAGGGGTTTTGAAAGGGAAAAGGAATTTTGGCGAAGGGGTTAGAAAGATTTTTTTGATGTTTAGGAAGGGAAAAGGTGAAGGGATTTCAATTTTTGCTGGGTTTTTTATAATTTCGAGATATGAGTTAAACCATATAAATAAATTTTCAAATGAGCACATTTAGACTAACGACGAGAATCAAATACTTTTAATACAAAATGAAACTTTTCTCTTTATTTATAATTTTAGTAACATTTTATTTCGCACTTATTTTTTTAGAGCATCTAACACCTCACACTTTGTTGACATGGATGCCTACAAAAATCATAATTTTCTAACATTTTGAACTTTTATTATTTTTCACCATATCCTACCTTATCATTTTTAGAATAATTCATAACTACTTATTAACAAGAAATTTAAATCTAATTCAATCATGCTTAAATATATGATTTAATTTTATTGAACTATTGTGGCATTTTGAACAAGTTTCACACAATTTATTTGCAAAAGTAAACTAAACTAAGTATAATTGGCATTTGAATGTACAACACTTTCATAATTTATTTTTCTTATTTTTATGGGGTTCACATATTGCTATTTTTTGATTTATAACATATACCTCTTTTGATTTTTTATGTTATTTCACCTTATTTTATTTATTTTGAAAATTGTTGCGATTGAAATCATTTTACGAAAGAAATTAAATAGATAGAATAGACTTAATGCCTTGGATCCTATGAAATATAGGACCTAGCAGGTGGCTCGATTGGGGATGGCACTTCCATGCATTGAAGTGTCGAGAACCCGGTGATCGGTAGCCTTATCCATTGGGCCTGTCGCATTTAAATTAAATCGCCAATATGACTCCTTTTCTTCTTCAAACACATTATAATGGTCTATTGACCATGGCTTAGAAACCTTCTATGCGAGCCTCAACCTTGGTTGAAAAAAAATCAATCCGAACTATGTTCATGATATTCTGATTTAAAAGAGAATCTTTGTTTAGGAAAAATAATTTTTTCAACATCACTACCATTCTACGGGACTGATAGGTAATTTTTGTTCCATCTAAATCCGTGAGGAGAGGAAAAATGCATGATGACCTCTCGAAGAATTTTATAACTATGTAGAGTTCCCCATCCATATATTTTCAAATTTTTTAATAACTTTCATTTGTCTTCTCTTCTTGCATCCCACTTTAAAACTTTGTCACAATAGAAAAATGTGCTTTTGCCTTGGTCATATGTAAAAATTTTCTTGATATTTTCTTGAATAAGTTGTGTTATGTTACCTCTATCCTTCTTCTCTTGTTTTGACATTGAATAGTTTGATGAATCTCTAAGTGCATCACTTGGTTTCACTTGTAATTCTTGCATCATTTTCATCCATTTGGATATGCTAGAGAGGATGGAAAAATAGGAAATCCATGCCATAGACAAGTTGGTATGGTGACATACCAATGGACTTCTTAGTTGTAATCCTTTCAGCCCATAGTGCATTGACTAACTTATTGTGCAAGATTTTTTATTATGTTAGGTAACTTCTTGATCATGTTTACCAAACTCTTATTGGATAGCCTAGAAGTAGTGGTCCATTGCCACTTGTGCTTAATAAGCTGTTGTTTTTCTAAAGAAAGCATAGGTATTTCTCATAGAGTTCCATTGTATTTTTTGGATTTAAAGGCTGCTACATTTTAAAATTGATGATTTTCCTTGGGTAAACTGAATCGGGATAGGATATTGGTTTCAAGGAACTTGGTATTAGCTAACTTATCAGTGGAATTTCTAGAGGGATAGCTTCTATCCGCTTAGTGGAAGCTAATTTGTGGCTGTTAAAATCCACTTATGTTGAAAGCGAGAGGAAGAATTATAGTTTCACCAATGGTAAAGCCCATTGATGGAATGGGCTTTCAACGAAATGGGTTTAGCGCTTGAGGGTAGGGTTTATTTTTACCTTCGAAAATCGAAATTGTGACGGAGGTTGTGATTTTTCTTATGAAATGAGTCAAGAAATGAAATATATAGACATGAAACAACTTCTCCCAACCTCAGGGGTCAAATCCCTAAGTTATGGAGCTGATCCACAAAATCCTGAACTACAAACCTAAAGTGTAGGGTGGTCAAAATGAATCATCCCTAAATTTAGTGAAATTGATTCATCAATCCTCACAAATAGTTTTACCTCATGTATTTACCCCTAGGTAACTTAAAAACATCATTATTAAATTTACATACATCATTTACATTGGTAAAAACATGATTAGTCATGGTCAAATTGAGAAAACTGGAAAAAATCAGGAAAAACATAGAATGGTCAGGAGCGGAGCGCCAGTGTCAGGAGTGCAGCGCGAGTATTAAGAGTGCAACTCCATCTTCAGCTCAACGTTTGAAGGGGTTAATGATATCAAAAGTGAGCTCAGGATAGCTCATTGGAAATACTGTCTTGTCTAGTTTCAAAAAATTGTCCTTGGTTGCAAAAAATGATAATATATGACCCTCCATAAACTCAATATCCCAACATTGGTCAGGAGCGCAGTGCCTAGGTGAAAAATAGGGTAGAAACATGATTTTTTGGGTGATTTTTTGGGTGATTTTTTACCTTTTCCCCTACTATTTTGCCCAAAATTTCTTAGAAAAGTGCCTAACCTAACTATTTTTGCATTATTATTCTAATGGTATGTTTGGTTTTGCATTTAGATCCTCTTAGAAGAAGCGCAGTGCCTAGGGCGTTGCACGCCTGGTAGTCCAGTTGTGCTAAAATTGTCAAAAGTTTGCAAAAAACCCAAAAACTCAAAACTTGATAAAAAATTCTTCAAAATTGTTCTGTGGAAGCCTGTTGAAGTGTGCTATGCAATGAGGGATGCCTTAGCAAATATTTCAAACTCATCTCCTTCCTTTTGCTTTGCTAGGGTTTTCTTATGTTTCTCCTAAAATTGCTTGAGTTTAATGCTATAGACCTTACTTCTTGTGATATATCTATTGGACATGTTTCTGAGAATTTTTTTGTCTTTATTTTCCTTGTGGAGGAGTTTCTCAAGGTGGATGTTTACCCTATCAAGCCATATCTATCTGTCATTTTCAACCTCCTTGGCAATCCTCTCCTCAAAAGTGATTTTTTCATCCTCAATCTTTTGCTATTGTAAAGCCCTATTAAGACCCCTTGTCTTTGGTCTCGTTACGATGGTTTGAATGTCATCTTGATTAGGATTATTAAGTGGCATCATGGCTCTACCTCTTTCTTTTTTAGTAGCTCTAGCTCCATAAGTACTTTTTGATCTTTCAGCTACTTATTCTCCTGCTCAAGAAATGAAATGACACTGAGCTCTGTCCAAATTAGTTTGAAGCTCTCTAATTTTGGCGTCCTTCTCTTTGACAATCAATACTGAGGCCTCATGATCATCCTGTTGATCCAAGTCAACTATTTCAAAATATTTTTCCACATCATGAGGGTCCTCATCCTCTTGCATGACTTCCTCATGCACAATTTCCTCTTTCTGCTTTTGCCTTCCCTTTTATACCTAATTTTCTGATGAAGAAGGCAGGGCCCTTTCCACAATCTATGGATAAAACACTTGCCTAGGTCCCCTCTGATACGTCTTGACCTCTTTATCTTTCTTGGCCTCTTTTTTCTTTATAGGCTCTTTGACCACAACTCTGCTGGATGACCCAATATGAGTCTAAAAACTGATGATGGTGATTTTATGGGTATAGTATGCTGAGTTGATGGAGGAATAGATGCAGAGGGATAAGATGAAGGAGGGATGGTTTCAACATGATGATATTGTGGAGTAGTGAAAACATCATTGACAATGAAGGTATCCCATGAAGTGTGCAACTGATCTAGATGATGGAGTACAATGATTTTGATCAAAGAGTGATGAAAGAGGTTGTTCATCTGCTCATCATATTCTCTTTTCTGTACTATGTAGGCCATTTTTTCTATGCTCCTTAGAAAATAGTATGAGATATTGAGAAAATTGACTCTTTTGGAGTGCATGAGGATTCTAATATGATATGTGTAAAGTATATAGAACCTTCCTTCACAAGATAAGTACTTCATGATGATTTTCATCATGGGGGCATACCTATCAAGAAGGTAACTGAAAGGGAAGACTACCTTTCTCTCATTTATGTACCTTGGTTTGATGAATGGTTCATAATTCTGGAGTCATCCAGGTCTTTGGCTTTAAACCACTTCTCACCTATATTAGGTATCCCTGTAGCAACAGAAATGATAGGTGTGGATATGGTGAATGTCACACCTGCAAGGGTCACCTGATTGTATTTGAGGTTTGAGATGAAAACTCAGCTCAAAACAGGGTGGTGTTAAACTCTTTGAATCATTTGGAAAAAATAAAGGAAGCCAACATATTCAAAGCAAGATACTGTCATGGGTGAGGCCATCAATTCTCTGGTGTTGGTGGGCTCAAGCCTCATTTTTCTTCCTCCCTTGTGAGGTCTTCTTTCCTCTCTGTCTTCCTCTTCCTCCATGAAATATTTGTCTTCGTCCTCCATGGTTTTTTTAGTTTTAAAACCCTTGGGAATGGAAAGGGGAATGGAAAATAATTTTAGGGAGTGGGGATGGGAGTAGGAAAATTTGGCGGAATAAGGAAGGGGGTTTAGGGAACTTATCAAACTGATATGGGATTAAAATACTTAGTGAAATGATATGGGGAAATTTATTACAGGTATAGGGAAGCTACATAGAAAATTTTGTAGTATAGGAGCTAGGGTTTTGGGAAATATAGTTTGAGGATTGGGATTTAGTGATGTAGGGATAGGATTATGGTTTAGTGTGATATGGGAAGGGAATGCAGGGTATAGGGAATAATTTAGGAATGCAGGAATGAAATATAGGGTTTCTTAGCTTAAAAATTTTGCAAATTTGAATGGGAGATTTAACACTTTAAATTTGAAAATGGGAAACACAAGGAGGGCATAAAATGGTGTTTCTTACTTTTCATGAGGTAGAGATACCCTTTGTTGGTGGTTTGGAGCAGTTGCATGAAGTTTTGAAGGTTGTGAATGAAACTGGCCAGGAGCGAACCACCAGTTCTAGGAGCGCAGTGCCTAACTATCAGGAGCACAACGTCCTTTTCTAGGAGCATAGAGCCTTTACGAAGAGCGCAACACCTTGCCTATAGGAGTACAATGCCACCCAAAATTTTTACTTTGACCCTGCAAACTGATTTTTCGAGCTGAGGGAGTATGATCTCGATGGTTGGAAGAAAAAATGAGTGCTTTATTTATCTTGTGATGGGATTTATACTTGATGATTTGAAAGAATTTTATTTTGGGACCCAATTTTCTTCTTCTCATTCACTTTAAAGTTTGGAATATTTACCTTTCACTTTTGTTTCTGATCTTTGGAGATTGATCATTTGATGGATTGAGAACACTTTAGACATTAAAATTTCTGAGTTTTCTTGGCACATGAAACCTTTGAGTTGACAGCTATCTTGGAACCATGAACTTATTACATATTGAAAAAACATAAAATTACATGATGAAATGAAAATTACATAATGGAATAAAAACTAAATATTACATTTCAAATTTACATGGTAAAGTGAATTTATTGATCACTCTTAGTCTTGCTGGCATTTTATGTAATGGAAATGATGTTTTAATCTACCTTGAAAACCCTAAGACCTAATGGACACATTGACTAAATGGACTTCATGATGATATGACTGAAAAAATGATAAAGACTCATGAATAATGGACACTCATCATGTGATAAACTGAGCCAGCATGTGATGAAACGTTATTTTTTGAAAAGAGTGAACTTTGATTAAAATCTACACCAAGTGACCAAATTTTTGCATGACCTAGTGGAATGATAAAAAATTTCTGAGTGGGACCCCTAACATGACATGAAAGAGTTAATTTTATTCATTGGTGGAAGGATTCAAATACTGACACTAACATTGGCTCCAGTTGGGTATGGTAGCTCCTTAGAGGTGCCAAGAACACTATATACCAAGTGCCTATCCACTGGGCATGGAGTCAAATACTGAAAACTAACTGAAAACTTAAACTAATTTGTTACAAACTCAAACCGACTGAAAAATGACTTTAAAATTGACTCAAAACTGACTTGACTTTGAACATAGCAGAAAACCAATGAAACTTTATAGCCTTCACTTCGGGCCCCAAGCTTCATGTGATTCTCCGCTTCACACTTTGCAGGAAAGTTAAAGTAATATTTTACAATAATAGTGAGAAATCTAAAAACTGCATCAAGAATAATAATGCTTAAGGAGCCTATCATTGACCGGTCCTCCTAAACATTCTTCTCCATTAATATCCTGTAGTATAAAATCATTTTGTCCTCGAATAGCTGAGATCTTGTAGGTCCCTTTCCATGGGTTTTAAAACTTTTGGTGCTTACCTTTTTTCTCAGTCCTTGCATCCCACTGGAGGACTACATATTCAAGCTTAACGTTATCTTCATTGGTCTTTCGGTCATACACCTTATTTATCTTCTCATGAATATTTGAGGTGTTCTGAAATACCTCATCTCTTATTTGCTGAAGATGGATCAGCTGATTGATCCGGCGTTGTACATCATTCTCCTAACTTCCTGCTTCTTTCAACAATTTCATAACCAGGACTACAAGTGACGTGGGAAAAACAATGTCTATTCCATAAACTAACTGAAAAGGGGACATTCTGATACATTTCTTACTACTCACCATGTCTGCCCACAAGGAATTCACAATATTTTTGTGTCTTTTCTTCTTTTTTTCCTCCAACATATTCTTTATGATATTAATCAAGGATTTATTAGAGGAATCTGCTAAACCATTACCTTATGGATAGTAGGTGGTTGAGTGCCCCGACTTGATGTTATATTTTTCACAAAACTCAACCATCCTTTTTTATTTGAATTTTGTCGCATTGTCAGTAATAATATTATGAGGACAACCAAAACGAGACAATATTTTAGTCTCCAAAAACTGAATAATTACAAGGTTTGTTTCTTGCCTTGTTGGGATCGCTTCGATCCATTTGGTGAAGTAGTCGGTGGCTGTCAATATCCATTTTTGTTGTGCAGATGACGTAGGGTGAATCTCTCTAATGAATTCAAGTCCCATTGCTGAAACAGTGCATGAATTGAAATAGGTTGCAGAGGTAATGGAAGAAGTTTTGTTTTACTTTGAAAACCTTGACACTCATGGAAGCTCATCATTATTTTGTACAAAACTGCAAATAGAGTTGGCCAATAGTATCCCGATCTCAATATTTTATTAACCATGGTGTTCCAGAAAAGGTGGCCCCCACAATATCCTTTATGAAAATCATTCATAACTTATTAGGCTTCACTCTGAACTAAACAATTCAGCAATATACCTCCTGGATATTTCCAATAAAAGACGCTATATAAAATGAAATATTTGGAAGCTTTCAACTTTAAAGACCTACCCTTACTCTTATTCATGCCTGGAGGAGGATTCAAATGTTGAAGCACATATATTATATCAGAATACCAAGGTGACAAAAGAAACATATCAGAAATTTGTATCATTGACATCATGTTCTTCATCGGACAATGTTGTAATGAGATCGATATCTAAAACATGCAGATTTGACTCAGCCATACGCTTTGCTAAACCTTGACCTTTGATTAGCTTTATGAGCTTGATCTCGATTCATATTCTAACATCGCTGCTATCCATTTCCCTCTTCTTCCTTCCGGTTCTATTTGCATAAGAACATCTTTTACTGCTGCATTAGGGACATAAGCCAAAGTATGATAATGTAAAATATAGATACGGAAATCCTTCAACACCTTTATCAAATCCAAATCCTGTTTCTCTATGATATTATACCGAAGAGCTGCATCCCTGATGGTTCGACTAAAAAATGCAATGGGTTGCTCAGCCTTGTCCTTCTTTTTCAATAATACTGCAGCTATGGTGTGCTCAGAGGCGAATGAGAATATAATAAAATCAATAGTACTGTAATTCGGGCTTATCAAAACAGGGGCAGTAGTCAAAGAAAACTTCACTGTGTTAAAATAATTCTTAGCATTCTCAGACCACTTTACCTCATTGTCCTTTTTCAACATGTTGGTCATTTCCTGAAGGTGCTCAGCCACATTTGGAATAAATCTGCGTAATAAATTCATCTTACCATTGAAAGCCTGAATTTCTTTCTTGTTCTATGGGAAGTCAATTTGTTGAATTGCCTCAACCCGAGAATGGTCAATCCAGATTCCATCCTTAGAGATGATGTGTCCAAGAATTTTTCCATCCTCCATGGAAAAAAGGCTCTTTTTCAGATTAAGAGAGACTCTAAATTTCATGCATTTCTAAAAAATAATTCTTAAGTGATACAAGTGTTCATCATCGAAACGGGAGAAAATTGTCACATCATCCAAATATACCACTATAAAAACATATTTCTCCTCTGAAAATGATATATTCATTGCACGTTGAAAGGTAGCCCCTGCATTATTTAGTCCAAATGGAATATTTTCATATTTGAACATACCCCAAGGTGTAGTGAAGGCATTTTTTTCCTGATCTTTCTCATGTACTAAAATATGATTATATCTTGAATATCCATTAATCAAGTACATTCGGGAATCCCTAACCACTCTTTGTAATATTTGATCCATTTTGGGAAGGGGGTAATTATCTTTTAGTGACACCTTGTTTAAATTTATGAAGTCCATGCAAAGCCTTATTTCACCAGTCTTCTTTCTTACAAGGACTAAATTAGATATCCAAACAGAAAACCTTATAGGAACAATGATACCTAAATTTTATAGCATGTTCACTTCTTTTTCAATTGATGGCAGCAACCTTGGGTTGATCCTTCTCAACTTTTGCTGAAATGGATTTTTATCTAGCTTAATTTGGAATGGTGTGTTGTATGATATCTTTATCATAGGCCTTCAAGTATGCATAATCCCACGCAAAAACATCAGAAAATTCAGAAATTATATCAATGTACTTGTGTTTTACCTCAAGGGATAAATATTTGGACAATTTGATCATATTTGGTTTGTTCGTTGTCCCAATGTTTACATCTTCCAAACCCTTTTCTGTAGGAACCAATGTTGGCTTCCTCGCTATGTCATCCTGATCAAAAAAATTTCCAAAGGTATGAGACCTTTTGGGATATTTTTGTCCTTAAGCTCTAATATATCAACCTGAGTTGTTTCGATGACTTAATCATCCTTGTCATAAACTTTGTCAATTGTAGAATTCTCGAATTCACCCTTGCTTTGCAGAAAAATATTAATTTGTTGATCATCCCAAAATACTTTCCAATATCGCAAGTTATCAGGAACTATAAACCGATGCTCCACATGAATTTCAAATTTTCTATTAGAAAATATTGGGATTTTGAAATTTCTTGTTGTTGTAGCAAGTAAATCTGCCATGAGATTTTGACTTCTTGGTACTACTGACAAATTGTATTTGGGAAACATCTTTAGGATATCCAGTATAGTATTCATGTATGCTAACATTCGTGGATGTTTCATCTGGTATTCCCCTTTCACCTGTTTTATCACAAGTTCGGAGTCGCCATATACTGAAATTATTCTTGCGCCCAACTTTTTCAAGATCTTGAGACCGGTAATCAATGCTTCATATTTCACCTCGTTGTTAGAAAAATAAAAAGACAGTTTGTATGAACATAATCTAACATTTTTAGGAACCTTACCAGGCTTATGAAGAGGGCTTTGGATCCAAATTCCAATGAATGCCCCATATTTCCCCAAGGCACCATCAAAATCCATGGTCCATTGACAATTTTCATCCTCCAAGTGCTGGAATTCTGATTGTTGTTTTGTCTCAAATGTCCGGGCCACTTCTTGATTATGATGTGAACTTTCTTGTGCCTTATCTTATGTCTTCTTTGAATCATTCAGTAGGTTCTCCTTTTCCTTCTCTAAAATTATTCTAATGCAATTATAAATCTCTGGAACATCTTCTACTTCTACAAGCTGACTATCTACATCATTCAAACTAATATCATTGAAAAAAATGAAAGATTCTAAATCTGTATGTATAACATTTATTGGATGATTATTAGGCCTCTCTTTGTCGGTTATCATGTACTTCATCTTTGTTTCCTGGTACAACTTTCTCAATTGTCCGAAAACTGGGATGGTGGCATAAGAGAAGTCTAGCTAGAGAGTGCCTCTCAACTTCGCTCCCCAAGATCTAGACAAAAACATTCCAAACCATGGTGGTATGTCAGCCACCACCACATCCATCAAGACATTCTTTTCTGGAATTTTCTCAAGAGAAACTACTAAAACCTTAATAAGACCCAAACAATGTACTCTTCCTGAATTGAAGGAATACAAGTCATGGTAAGGACGAGTGATATCTAGGCCTAATTTCTCCATAATGGCTTTTGACATCAAATTGTGGGAAGCTCCAGAGTCGAGCATGGAATTTTGAAGGATATTCTAATGGATTCTCATACTCAAATAGAATGGGGGAACTTCACTATCCTCTAACTGACAGTCTATTGTTGAACCAACGATAAGCTCGGGTTGGTCATCATTGACATTAAGTATATGAGATGAAGGATCAACTTTTAACATTTTGGATACATGAGACTTATAATGATTATTCTTGACAAGTTCAGTTAAAGGCATTGACACTTTCAATTTGGAAATTTCAGTTTCTAAGATGAAAGGAGTGGATTTGTATACCTCTTTAGTGATGTCTCTTTTGTCAACATGATCTATTTATGTAGCTTCTTTCCTTTGGTTTTCCTTTTTATTTCCCAATGAGCTTGTATATGGATGATTGTCTTTGTTATGATTTGCAGCTGCATGTTCTTTTCCTTTACTCTGATTACCTTGAGAATTATGTTTTGGTTGAGTATCTTTTTTTTGAGATGCATGCTTCTAAATAGGATTTATTGGGACATCTCTACCTCTCAATGTATACTTCCTCTGTTGTGAGCTAAGGGCATTCAAGTATCCCTGCTGATAATCATTAGATTCAACCTCCAACTAATGATCTTGGGCTAAAATGTAGTCTTCATTCTTTGGTACATCCATCTTCTCGACATAATCTTCATCTTCAGTCAAAAATATGGATTGACCATCAGCTCTAAACAAATGATTTTCTTCGAAATTATGATCTTCTTCTTATTATTAAACTCCTTGAGCATAATTATATTGCAAGGGTGTTTGAATTTTTCGTTTCACTGCTGGTTTATTATGTGCCCTCTATTCCCTTTGCTTGATTCTGAATTGAGGTTGTTGTTGTTGTCCTCTAAAGTTAGGATTTCTAGCTTGTGGTTCCATCTGCCTTTCGGTGATAGACATCCTGTCAACCATCCTTTCTACTGTTCTTATCAAAGTGCCCAATTTTACATCAGAAGATGATGATTCCTCCTCTTTGATGTTTACTCTCCTTTCACAACTCATTTTTTATTTCTTTAGGGATAAATTAGCTTCTGCAATAATTGCATTTCTCTGCATATCTTCTAACGTAGCAAGATTCCTTTCTCTTAACTGATAGGCCATGTCTAGGTCAAAACCATCCGAGTAATGCAAAAGGGCCAACCCTAGAGGAGGTTTGATCTCATTGGGAATGGAATGGTATACTCTGTTGAATCAGGAGGTGAAATCTTGTACTGACTCATTTGGTTCTCTTTTCAGATTAGTGTATTCGGAAAGTATTGGCAAAGGATTCTTATTTACCTCCCATCGGGCTATAAAAGCATATATCAAATGATTTGGTGTAGATATGGAATTTTCATTTAATGATCTAAACCACACTTTAACTTCTGCTAAAAAACTCTGAACTATGATTCTCATTTTTGCATTGTCTTCATCTAATTCTTCCAAATCAATAAAGTCAGCAACTTTAACTATGTGTTGTTTTGCAGTGATTGAATAATTTTCATCAAAACCTGGTAGCCTCTAGCCATAACCCTTAGGTAAGGCATGGAGCTCTCCTTGTAATATGATGGGTAAAAATATGGCCATAAATCTCGCTGAATGGACTACAGGAGTGACACTAGGAAGAGTTTGTTGAATAGGTAATGAAGTAGATGGTGTGAAAAAGGAAACAACAGTTGATTGTGAGTGTGTCAGTATGGGTATTGACTCTTGTTGATATTGGATTATGGATTTTTCTGACTGGTACTAAATTTGGTTTGCTAAAATTTCACGTTTGTAAAATTAACTCGAGACTTTAGTGTCAAAGTATCATTCAGACTTAGTTTCTTCAAAGGATACATTTTCTTCAATCTTTAAGGAACTAAGATCTAACTCAGATAATGACTTGACCTCGGAGAGCCTTAATGGATCAAAGACTATGTTAGCTAATGAGGTTTCAAACTTATATCGAAACAATGACAACTCAAATTTTAAATCAAATGGTATATCTTCGAAGAGATAGAACTTTAGCAGGCCTCGAAGAAGCTCTTACCAATGGGGTAGGATATGACTGAATTTCTGTAGCTTGATATCTATGTTTCCGAAAAAGCCTCTCTGAATATTCAAATGGATCAGCTAGGTGAGGATTAGGATTTGATCTGATGTATCTCCTCGAAGCCAGAATGGTCATTGTTCAGCAACATCTTTTCTCTACAACTTTTTCAAATCAGCCTCAACGAAATATTTGACCTATCATCCATTGGCAAGGAATTTTGAAGAACTAATGGTACAACCAAGGAATATCTGACACTTTCTTCCCCCGTTTGGTTGCCTAGATGTTAGGACTCATCTGTATCTCTAAGGCTAAGAAGAGTCTAGCAAAGGTAACCACAAACCAAGCTTTGCCAAGTAGCTAGCCCTACTAGACAGGAGAGGGATCTCTTCAAGGGATAGTAGCACAAGTGTTTTAATTGGGTTTATTTGGGTGTTGGATGGGTGAATTAGGTCAAAGGGGTAACTAGATCAGGGAAAATAAGATCATAATTGCAGACATATGATGGGGAAAGATAGGTAAGCACTCTAACACTTTGGGGTTCTTAGGTGAGATGGATAAGACTAGTGAGGTTCTAAAAATATCATGATAGTACATGAATTCTTTTTAAACTGAAGAAATGAAACAAATTATGGTGATTCTCCCAAAACAGAGCATAAGAGATGTATTATGCCTATCAAACTTGAGAATCAAACATATCATAGAATTGGAATGAACATGGAAAGTATAGAACATTCATACATATGAAACTGAAGAATAAATTATGCCAAATTACAATACCACATGAATCCCAAAAGAATAGCCACAACTCATCCAATATATTCCTGCCAAAATCTGAATACACTAGTGTCTCTGATCAATCCTACAACATCCAACCTATGAAATGAGTTAAGAAATGAAATATATGGACATGAAACTTCTCCCAACCTCAGGGGTCGAATACCTAAGTTATGGATATGATCCACAAAAGCTTGAACTACAAACCTAAAGTGTAGGGTGGTCAAACCGACTCATCCCTAACTTTAGTGAAACTGATTCATTAATCCTCACAAAGAGCTTTACCTAATATATTTACCCCTAGGTAACTTAAAAAATTTAAATCCATTATATACATTGGTAAAAACATGATTTTCCATGGTGAAACTGAGAAAACAGGAAAAATAGAGAATGGTCAGGAGTGCAACGCGAGTGTCAGGAGCGCAGCACCATCTTCAGCTCAACTTTTGAAGGGGTTTCTGATGTCCAAATTGATCTCAGGATAGCTCATTGGAAATTTTGTCCTGTCTAGTTCCCAAAAATATCCTGGCTTTCAAAAAATGATAATATTTTACCCTCCAAAAATTCAATCTCCAAATACTGTTCAGGAGCACAGCGCCTAGCTCAAAAACAGGGCAAAAACATGAATTTTTTGGGTGTTTTTTTTCCCTTTTCCCCCTCTAGTTTGCCAAAATTTTCTTAGAAAAGTGCCTCACCTGACTGGTTTTTTCATTCTAAATCCAATGGTACACTTTTTTTTCATTTATAGCCTCCTAGAAGATCATGTGCTAAAACTGTCAAAAGTTTGCAAAAAACTCAAAAATTCAAAACTTGCTCAAAATTTCTTTAAAATTGTTCTTTCGAAGCTTGATGAAGTTTTCTAAGAAATTAGGGATGCCTCAGCAAGGATTTCAAGCTTGTCTAGATCATGTGCTAAAACTGTCAAAAGTTTGCAAAAAACTCAAAAATTCAAAAATTGCTCAAAATTTCTTTAAAATTGTTCTTTCGAAGCTTGATGAAGTTGGCAGTCTAGATCATGTGCTAAAACTGTCAAAAGTTTGCAAAAAACTCAAAAATTCAAAACTTGCTCAAAATTTCTTTAAAATTGTTCTTTCGAAGCTTGATGAAGTTTTCTAAGCAATTAGGGATGCCTCAGCAAGGATTTCAAGCTTGTCTAGATCATGTGCTAAAACTGTCAAAAGTTTGCAAAAAACTCAAAAATTCAAAAATTACTCAAAATTTCTTTAAAATTGTTCTTTCGAAGCTTGATGAAGTTGGCAGTCTAGATCATGTGCTAAAACTGTCAAAAGTTTGCAAAAAACTCAAAAATTCAAAACTTGCTCAAAATTTCTTTAAAATTGTTCTTTCGAAGCTTGATGAAGTTTTCTAAGCAATTAGGGATGCCTCAGCAAGGATTTCAAGCTTGTCTCCTTCCTTTTTATTTTCTATGGTTTGCTTATGTTTCTCCTGCAATTTATTGAGTTTAATGCTACAGACCTTGTTTCTTGTGATATACCTGTTAGACATGTTTTTGATAATTTTGTTGTATTTATTTTCCTGTTGGAGGAGTTTCTCAAGGTGAATGTTGACCCTATCAAGCCATATCTATATGTCATTTTCAACCTCCTTGGCAATCCTCCCCTCAAAAGTGAGTTTTTCATCCTCAATCTTATGTTGTTGTAAGACCCTCTTAAGACCCCTTGTATTTGGTATTGTTTTGTTGGTTTGAATGTCATCCTGATCAGGATTATTAAGTGGCATCATGGCTTTACCTCTTTTTGTTTTGAGCAGCTCTAGCTCCATAAGTACTTGCTAATCTTTCAGCTGCTTATTCTCCTGCTCAAGAAATGAAATGAAAAATTGAGCTCTATCCAAATTAGTTTGAAGCTGTCTAATTTGGGCATCCTTCTCTTTGAAAATAAATCTTGAGGCCTCATGATGATCATGTTGATCCAAGTCAACTAGTTAAAAATGTTTTTTCTCATCATGAGGGTCCTCATCCTCTTGCATGAATTCCTCATGCACAACTTCCTCTTTTTTCCTTTTCCTTCCCCTTTGTACCTACTTTTCTGATGAAGAAGGCAGGGCCCCTTCCACAAACTGTGGAGAAAACACCTACCTAGGTCCCCTCTAATAGGTCTTGACATGTTTGTCTTTCTCAGCCTCTTTGGTCTTTGTAGGCTCTTTGAACACAACTCCACTGGATGACCCAATATGACTTTGAAATACTAATGATGGTGATGATATGGGTCTAGTAGGCTGAGCTGACGGAGGAATAGATGCAGAGGGCTTAGATGAAGGAGGGATGGTTTCAACATGCTGACTTGTGGAGTATTGAAAACATCATTGGCAATGAAGCTATCCCATGAAATGTGCAACTAATCTAGATGATGGAGTACAATGGTTTTGATCAAGGAGTGATTAAAGAGGTTGTTCATCGGCTGATCATATTCTCTTTTATATACTATGTAGGCCATTTTTTCTATACTCCTAAAAAAATAGTATGGGATATTAAGAAACTTGACTCTTGTGAAGTGCATGAGCAGTCTAATATGATATGTGTAAAGTCTGGAGAACCTTCCTTCATAAGAGAAGTACTTCATGATGATTTTCATCATGGGGGTATACCTATCAAGAAGGTAACTGAAAGGGAAGACTCTCTTTCTCTCATTTATGTACCTTGGTTTGATGAATGGTTCATAATACTGCTCATCCAGTTCTTTGGCTTTAAACCACTTCTCACCCATATTATGTTTCCCTGTAGCAGCATAAATGATACGTGTGGATATGGTGAAGGTCACACCTGCAAGGGTCACCTGATTGTCTTTGAGGTTTGAGATGAAAAGTCTGCTGAAAATAGGGTGGTGTTGAACTCTTTGAATCATTTGGAAAAAATCAAGGCAACCAACATATTCAAAACAAGATATTGTCATGGGTGAGTCCATTAGTTATATGGTGTTGGTGGGCTCAAGCCTCAATATTCTTCCTCCCTTGCGAGGTCTTCTTTCCTCTATGTCTTCCTCCTCCATGGTGTTTTTAGTTTTAAAACCCTAGGGAAAGGAAAGGGGAATGGAAAATAGTTTTAGGGAGTGGGAATGGGAGTAGGAAAATTTGGGGAATAGGGAAGGGGGTTTATGGAACTTAGGGGATTGATATGGGATTAAAATACTTAGTGAAATGAGATGGGGAATTTGATTACAGGTATAGGGAAGTTTCCTAGAAAATTTTGTAGACTAGGAGCTAGGGTTTTGGGAAATGTAGTTTGGGACAAGTATTTAGTGATGTAGGGATAGGATTAGGGTTTAGTGTGATATGGGAAGGGAATGCAGGGTATAGGGAACAATTTAGGACTATAGGAATGAAATATAGGGCTTCTTAGCTTAAAAAATTTGCAAATTTGAATGTTATATTTAAGACTTTAAATTTTCAAATGGGAAACACAAGGAGGGCACAAAATGGTGTTGCTTACTTTTCATGAGGCAGAGAAACCCATTTTTTGTGGTTTGGAGCAGTTGCATGAAGATTTTAAGGCTGTGAATTAAAGTGGCCAGGAATGCAGCACCAGTTCTAGGAGCGCATCACATTTACCAGGAGCACAGTGCCTTGCCTCCAGGAGCGCAATGCCACCCAAAATTTGAATTTTGACCCTGTAAACTGATTTTTCGAGCTGAGGGAGTGTGAGATCTATGGTTGGGAGAGAAAATGAGTGCTTTCTTTACCTTGTGATGGGCTTTATACTTGATGATCTAAAATAATTTTCTTTTGGGACCCACTTTTCTTCTTCTCATTCACTTTTAACTTTGGAATCTTGACCTTTCACTTTTTTTTCTGATCTTTGGAGATTGATAATTTGATGGATTGAGAACACTCTAGACATTAAAACTTCTAAGCTTTCTTGGCACATGAAACCTTTGAGTTGATAGATATCTTGGAACCATGAACTTATTACATATTGAGAAAACATAAAATTACATGATGAAATGAAAATTACATTATTGAATAAAAACTAAATATTACATTTCAACTTTACATGGTAAAGTGAATTTATTGATCACTCTTAGTCTTGCTGGTCATTTATGTAATGGAAATGATGTTTTAATGTACCTTGAAAACCCTAAGACCTAATGGACACATTGACTAAATGGACTTCATGATGAGATGACTGAAAAAATGATAAAGACTCATGAATAATGGACACTCAGAATGTGATAAAGTGAGCCAACAAGTGATAAAATGACATTTTTTGAAAAGAGTGAACTTTGATTAAAATTTGCACCAAGTGACCAAATTTTTGCATGACCTAGTGGAATGATACAAAATTTTTGAGTGGGACCCCTAACATGACATGAAATAATTGATTTTGATCACTGGTGGAAGGATGCAAATTATAACACTACCAGGTGCAGTTGCAACTAACCCTTAGTTTGGTCCTCAAATTCAAACTGGTCTGAATCCTCTGGGTCAAATTGGAACCTATCCCACTCAGCCTAGTGCTTTGCACCAGAAAATTTTTTAAATTTAGTTCCAACAACCCCAGCAGGGAGATTACATCCAGCAAGGGCCCTAACAATAACCCCAGCAAAGAGCTTATGTTCAACAAGGGTCATATCAATAGCCCCAACAAGAACCATACGTTCAACAAACGCTGCAACAAGGTGCTTATCAGCGACCACAGCCCCAACAAGGTCCCTATCATTCGTATATACCTTATGAACAATGGTGGGAAGAGTGGGGGAAGTATGGTCAGAATAAACCCCAATGGGGGAAAAACCCATACTAGCAAGTTTGGAACCCCGAGATGGGAAACTTCCAAAGATATTTTGTTCTGTATCACCCTCCATTGCCATTTTTGGCCACGTTGGAACTTCTTGATGTGTCTAAGTTGAATAATGATCCCATCCAACACATGGCTCATTGGCCTCCAATTCCAACTAATATTCCTGGAGATTTTCCAAATTTTGAAGGAAAATTTAGGGAATACCCCCAGGCCCATGTCATGACGTACCATTTATGGTGCTCTTCCCATTCTTGGGTTGAAGATTCCATTCGTCTACGTATTTTCCAGCGCACATTGATAGGTGCTACTGCTAAATGGTGCATTGAACTTCCTCATGGTGTTTTCTACGATTTCAACACCTTATCCATGGCTTTCCTCATGTATTTCCAATTTCCCGTGCGCTATGATACTGGCACCCATCTCCTAACATATTTGAAGCAATCACATGCCACTCATATTTCAGATTATATCCATGAATGGAAGCGCAAGTGTCGCCTTATTAAATTTGAAATCCCTGATTAGTTGTTGATTGAATAGTTCACAAAATCTTTTATCCCTAAAATCACCAAATATCTCGCCATGGCGGATGTGTGACAGAAGAGGAAGTAATCGCCCATGCTCAGTATCTAGATTTGGTTTATTCCCAATCTGGGACTCTATATGAGCTTTTTCCTGATGCACCATGACCTTCAACCGACCTAGCATCGTCCCAATCTCCTGATACGCCTCCCATTGACAACATTATTGGGAAAGTGACCCATACTGATCATAGTAAACCCAAGGCTTCTTCGAAGTATAATTCTACTTCTGTCGCTTCTCCCTCTGTTAGTTTACAATAGTCACAGTGATCAAAATTTACTCTTTTCATTGTAGTTAGAGTATTACAGTCAAATTGTTATATTTTCAAATAAAATTTGACATCTCTCTTGGTTTTCAAATGGTCAATTCATTGTCTAAGTGTGATTTCTACTCTCATGTCATGGTCATCAAGGTCAAATCACAATCAGTTTCATGATTCATTTTGTCACCATAGTTCATTTTTCCTTCATTAAGTGTCATTATTAATAATCTAAAAGGAAGGGTCATGGTGTCATAAGGTTGATCATGAGAGTGTCATGAATGTCATCATATTTACATTTTGAGTCATGTCATCATCATAAAAAATTAGTAAGTTTTAATGAGAGTTATCACTTAGGGAATAAAGTGTTTTAAAGAGAATAATAGGTGCATCTATGTCACATTAGAGATCTAACCTTCCTATTGAAGAAATGATGTTGCAGTAAAAATCACATCATCAAGTCATTTGGTCAAAAGTACATGATGTCACTCCACTATCAAATCCAAAATTGAGTTTTTAAGTTATAAAGGAACATAAAATCATTTAAAAACTTCATTCCATCCTTCCACAAGTTTCAAGAGCTCCTCTCCATCAATTTGAAGAGCTGCCATAGCCACACAAAACTTCAAATTTTGTCCACCACTACCCTTACATCAGTTTGTTGCATTTTTGGAGGGTCTTGGTTCTGTTTTGATTTGGAGGCAAAAGGTAGAAAGAAAGGGTTCAATTATCATCTCATTTCTTCAAAGGTTATTTTAAAAAGCAATTCCAACCTTGAAAACCCTCGATGTAGTCCTTTTCTTCATAAAATTGATCAAACTCAATCCCTAGGGTTTGTTGCATTTTCTTGCTATGTTTTCTCTTCCAATGGTTTATAGCTTCAGTTGAGATGGATTCTCCTTTTTTTTGGTTTTATACATCCTTCACTATCCTCATCAAACATTCCCCACCCTTCCCCTCACTAAAATTCATTCATTTCATCATTTCCCTTATAAAACCCAACTTGTTGTTGCGCTTCTAGAACAAGTATGTGTTTTCCCTTTTCCCCCACTTATTTCTCACTCATTTTGAGAAATTTCACTTTCATTGCCCCTAACATCTATCCCTACCTACCACAATTATTTCATATTTTTTCCTACTCCCCATCCCCTCCATTCCCTTCCCTCAAGTTATTGCGCTTCTAGCCTTGTTTTGCAACTTAAAGTCCCTTGACCTATCTTGTTTGAAACTAGGGTTTTATATCAAAAGTGAAGCCAAAAATATGGTGAAGACCGATGAAAGGAGGAGGTATAATGGAGGAGATTTCTATAGATATGAGCCAACTCATATGCAAGAGGTCAATGCATCAGAATTCATTAGAAAATCATTTGAGCAGGTAGGTTTCCTAGGGTTTTGTCTTAAAAAACAAGAGGTAGGATATCATCATGATTTAACAAGATTTTTTGTGATTAACTTCAAGAAATATCAGGGCACCATAGCAGGGGTGAACTTTCCCGTGTCAAAAAAGGATCAAAAAGGGTGTTTTTTTTAGGTCTCACTGCCCTACTTTTTCACCTTTTGCTGCACACAGGGACAATTTTACTTCAAAATCAGTTTCCAAAGTGACGGAGATGAATTTTACAAAAGTGAAAGAGCTATTTTTCAATCATAGAACAAAGGAAAAAAATTTCCTTCAGTTTATGCACAGGTGTTATTGTTGGGGAGATATGCAACAAAGTTTGAAGCCTATGTTTCAGAAAATCAATTTCTCCAATTTTTCTTGTCTGTTTCAGTCATCATTTTATGGCACAGATTCCGAGAAGATGGGAATGAATTTCAAAACACTAAGAGAGGTTTTTCTTAAAAACAAACGTATCTACCAAAAATTCTCCCAATTTTGTAAAAACAATTATGGTTAAAGAGATATCACTCAATCTTTGACCCCTATTTTACAAAAAATGCAGAAATTTGACCCCACGGAAACGCAGCAACTAGTTATTGCGCTTTTTCTCATAGGGTCAAAATCCAAAAATTCAAGTATGGTTGGATAGCTAAAGACTTAAGGATGTCATAAAATCACTTTTGGATGCTTGTACAGTCATTATTTTTAAGAAAATGATAAAAAAAGTGTCTTTTTTACACCTTTCCGCCACCTTTTTCAGAAATTTGCTGCATTTCTGTATACTTGGTCTTAAAATCAATTTTGAGGGGGATAAAATGATGAGTTTGGATGAATTAAGGGTCCCATGGAATAGTATACATCCTAATATTTCACCAACATTCAGCATCATTCATAGCCTCTTCAAAGTCATCTAAAAATCATGCCCAAGTTGCTTCGTTTCTGCTAAAAACATTTGTTGTGTTTCTGGGTTTGAAGGTTTTTTTCACTACACGCGGAAGTCAAAGGTCAAAATTGGTCGATGTAATAGTTAAATTATGAGTTATATGATGATTAATATGCTTATTAATGATCATAATTGTAAAGAATATTTTGATTAATTCCTTGAGAGATAACGTCAATTAGTTAGCTAAAAAAGGGGAAAGTTGTTTCTAACTTCCCTAGGATTAGGAAATGAGCCATTAGGTTCATTAATTAGTTGATATGGATCAGGATTCGATCCCTAGAGGTGGAATATTGTGTGTTTTCGATATGTACTTAGAATCAAGTAAATGAGAGGGTTGGATACTTGAAGTTCACACTCTTTTGGAACTGGTGTACTTGACTCTTTGCAGAAATAATTTATAGGTAGTTGCAGCTATTTTTATCGGATTCTTGTGATGTGGTTAGTGACAGTGTTTTTCTCCATTTTTCTTATGCATCTGATGATCAAGTTTTTCTAGCATCCATCTATGTTCTTTTTGTGTTAATATCATAAGTTTTAAATAGGATACATTGCCTCATATGCTCTGTTTTATCTGAGATTTTCATATATATGTTTTTATCTTCTAAGTAAATAAATTCATACATGTATGCTCATTTTAATCCTTCTACATGATTTCTTCGTCACCATACTACAATGACAAATTCAATTTATCTCACTAGTTACATTTATCATTCCTTATTCTATGACTGTAGTTGATCCTTTGGAACAATTGGCCTAGTTCCTAATCTGGTGCTTCTTATCCAGCAAACCCTAATCAAAACCCTATTGAGCTGATAACTAGCCTAAACCCTAATATTCTCAAGTCACTTCCATTGGTTGTGAGGTTGATTTTGAGAGATCCCTCTTTGATTTGGTAGGGATAGATACCAATTCAAAACTTGGTATGTGGCTACCTCTTTTTTTTCCTTTCTCGGCCTTAGGAAACTAAGAAGCGCTAACATTTTGGTGTTGTTGCTTAGAAATGAAAGGTTTCATCTTCTCTGAGAAATATTGATCAAGTTTCATATATGATTGTTGATGGTGGACAATGATGA
The DNA here is from genome assembly GCA_034641835.2 of Pinus albicaulis. NCBI lineage: Eukaryota > Viridiplantae > Streptophyta > Pinopsida > Pinales > Pinaceae > Pinus > Pinus albicaulis. The sequence goes on along the minus strand of CM076584.1, from coordinate 760,486,205 downwards.
GAAACAGGAAGGCTGAAATCATTCACCTGGAGACTCCAACCTAATTCAAAGGCTCCACTAGAAGTAGGATCCAAAAATGATGGATTTATTGGTGATTCCATTGGCAGGAGAATTATTAGCCTAAAGGATGCCTTACTTGACCTATTTTTCTCAAGATGGATTCAATTTTTAGAAGCTATGCTCCTATGAATCATGCTCACATTCGTGGTTTTCCAAATCGAATGGCTTACATAGATTAGAAAACTTATCTGCCCAAATTCATAGATGGAAAAAAGGATGAGGCTATTATGTATCTAATAAAATTTCATTGGCATATATATAAGCTTGGGATTAGGTTTCATGAATATTGTTTGATGAAAATTTTTATGGATGCCCTGGAAGGGAAAGAAAGATCATGGTATGAAGGGTTGAATATAGGTAGCTTATTCTCTCTGAAATATTTCCACACAACATTCTTTGAGTTTTATGGAAAATATCATCATTTATTCTTGTTGTTTGAAGATTTTTGTGAATCCTATGAAGATTTAATTCAGTATATTGAAGAGGAATTTTTTGATGAAGAGTGTCTGTATTATGAGGTTATAGAGGCCTTTATGAAATTTCTTCCCAACAGAAAATAATAGAGATTATCTACCTTGATACGAAGGATCATTCACAGCACACATCAACTCCTGCTTTTCTTGAGGATGAAACAAATTTGCATCCTAACGGTCATATTATATCCCATGAAGTTAACAAAGATTTGCAGCCTTGTCAATACTTATGCAGTCAAAAGTATGAGGATAATCATTCAATTTTTTTTTTTATCTTATTCATTTTCTGATATTTTGTATTGGGAATAAATTGGTCCAAGTTATAATTCTGAAATTGCATGTACGGAAAAATTAAGCAGTGAACCATTTTATGGCGATGATCATCTACTTTTGCAAGGAAATAATGAACAATAAGTTGTTTTCCTTGATTCTTGTGGAAATCAAATTGATATTCTTCATGTTGAAGCACATGAGGAACCAAAAATACTAGAAGCACATGAGGAATCAATTATACTTGAAGTGGTTGTTGCAATTAAATTTTTCCATGAGCATCCAAAACCTTGTCTTTTGGATTATAAGAATGAAGATTTGAACAACCAGATTGATGGTTTTTCATTTACAAATATTTATGAAGTTTCTAGTAAAGAGCCTGAATATATTTAACAACAAGAAGAGGTCCTCTATGTTTTGGAAGATCCATTTGAAAATCTATTGAAATCATCAGTAGATATCAGGTTTGTTTTGTTCGCCAACATAGAGATTGGGTTAAGTTTTCAATTGGGGTTGTCATTACCACAACACTTTTCCTTTGAGGAAAGTAGGAGGAGTAAGAAATCAGATATCCATTTTCTTTCATGGCTACACTAGATCTTCGACTTCACTTGATCAGATCACATATGGATCAGTTAGAGTGGGTAAGGTGTGATGAATAAACTCAACATTCTGAGCATATTTTTCAATGTTGGTTTCCAGTAGAGATTACAGTTGACGATGTACAGTTCATTTTTCAGTTTTATGAGTTAGTTTCAGGATTGTAGTTGCAGTGGCTCCATTTCCCAATGAAAAAGGTGACCTGGTCTACGGTGTTCTCAACACCTCCTAAAGGACCTTTCATCCCCATTGGAGCCAATGATAGTGTCCAGTAGTTACAGTGATCAAAATTTACTCTTTTCACTGTAGTTAGAGTCTTACAGTTAAATTGTTATATTTTCAAATAAAATTTGACATCTCTCTTGGTTGTCAAATGGTCAATTCATTGTCTAAGTGTGATTTATACTCTCACGTCATGGTCATCAAGGTCAAATCATAAGCATTTTCATGAGTCATTTAGTCACCATAGGTAATTTTTCCTTCATTAAGTATCATTATTTATAATTTGAAAAGGAAGATTCATGGTGTCATAAGGTTGATCACGAGAGTGTCATGAATGTCATCATACTTACATTTGGAGTCATGTCATCATCATCCAAAATTATTAATTTGTCATGAGAGTTAGCACTTAGGGAATAAATTGTTTTAAGGAGAATCATAGGTGCATCTATGTCACATTAGAGATCTAACCTTCCTATTGAAGAAATGATGCTACAATACAAATCACATCATCAAGTCATCTGGTCAAAAATAAATGATGTCACTCCACTATCAAAGCCAAAATCGAGTTTTTAAGTTAAAAGGGGACATAAAATCATTTAAAAACTTCATTCCATCCTTCTAGAAGTTTCAAGAGCTCCTTTCCATCAATTTGAAGAGATTCCATAGCCACCAAAATTTCGAAATTTTGTCCATCGCTGCTCTTACATCAGTGTTTTGTGTTTCTAGAGGGTCTTGTTGCGCTTTTAATTTGGAGGCCAAAGGGAGAAAGAAAGGGTTCAATCATAATCTCATTGATTCAAAGGCTCTTTTAACAAGTAATTCCAACCTTGAAAACACTCTTTGCAGTCCTTTTCTTTAGAAAATTGATCAAACTCAATCCCTAGGTTTTGTTGTGTTTTCTTGTTGCGTTTTCTGTTCCAATGGTCTATAGCTTAAGTTGAGAGGGATTCTCCTTTTTTTTGGGTTCATACATCATTCACTATCCTCATAAAACATTCCCCACCCTTCACCTCACTAAAATTCCTTCATTTCATCATTTCCCTTATAAAACCCAACTTGTTGTTGCACTGCTGGCACAAGTCTGTGTTTTCCATTTTTCCGAACTTATTTCTTACTCATTTTGAGAAATTTCACTTTAATTTTGTCCCTAACACCTATCCCTACCTCCCATATTTTTTTCATATTTTTTCCTACTCCCCATCCCATCCATTCTCTTCCCTCAATTTGTTGCACTTCTAGCCATGTTTTGTAGCTTAAAGTCCCTTGACCTCTCTTGTTTGAAACTACGGTTTTCTATCAAAAGTGAAGCAAAAAAAAATGGTCAATACCAGTGAAAGGCAGAGGTATAAGGCAGGAGAGATCTCTAGATATGAGCCAAATCATATGCAAGAGGTTAATGCATTATAATTCATTATAAAATCATTTGAGCAGGCAGTCTACTAGGGCTTTTTTCTAAAGGTGCAAGAGGTAGGATATCATCATGATTTAACAAGCCTCTTTGCCATTAAATTCAAGAAATATCAGGCCATAATAGCAGGGGTGAAATTTCCAGTGTCAGAAAAGGATAAAAAAGGGTGTTTTTTTAGGTCTAACTGCCCTACTTTTTGACCTTTTGTTGTACACATAGAAATTTTTACTTCAAAATCCGTTTTTGAAGTGATGGTGATGAATTTTAAAAAATTGAAAGAGGTTTTTTTCAATAGTAAAACAATGAAAAAAAACCTCCTTCATTTTATGCACATGTATTATTATTTGGGAGATATACAGCAAATGTTGAAGCCTATTTTTCATAAAATCAAATTCTCCAATTTTTCTTGTATGTTTTAGTCATCAGTTTGTGGCACAGATGCCGCGAATATGGGAATGCATTTCAAAAAACACAGAGAGGTTTTTCTTAAAAACAACATTATCTACAAAAAATTGCCTAGGTTTCTAAAAATTTATATGGTTAAATATATATCACTCCATCTGTGACCCCTGTTGTTACAAAAAATGTAGAAATTTGACCCTACATAAACGCAACAACTAGTTGGTGTGCTTTTTCTCAGAAGGTCCAAATCCAAAAATTCAAGTATGGTTGGATAGTCATGACTTAAGGATTTCATAAAATCACTTTTGGATGCTTGTACAGTCATGATAATGAATAAAATGATCAAAATTTACCTTTTTGACACCTTTCTGCCACCTTTTCAAAAATTCGTTGCATTTCTAGACACCTAGTCTTAAAATCAATTTTGAGGGGGATAAAATTATGAGTTTGGATAACTTAAGGGTCCGAGGGAATGGTAAACATCCTAATATTTCTTCACAAACCTTAATCATTATTCAGAACCTCTTCTAATTCATCTAAAATCAAGCCCAAGTTGTTGCATTTCTGCTAAAAATGTTTGTTGTGTTTCTGGGTTTGAAGGTTTTTTCACTACACATGGAAGTCAAAGGTCAAACTTGGTCGATGTAATAGTTAACTCATGAGTTATCTGATAATTAATAGGCTTATTAATGATCATCATTGTAAATAATCTTGTGATTAATGCCTTGAGAGATAAGCTCAATTAGTTAGCTGAAAAAGGGGAAGTTGTTTCTAACTTCCCTAATATTAGGCAATGAGTCATTATGTTCATTAACTAGTTGCCCCTAGAGGTGGAATATTTTTTGTTTCATATATGTACTCAAAATAAATTCAATGAGAGTGTTGGATACTTGAAGTTCACACTCTTTTGGAACTGGTGTACTTGAATCTTTGCAAAAATAATTTACAGGCAGTTGCAGTTATTTTTATGGGATTCTTGTGATGTGGTTAGTGATAGTGTTTTTCTCCATTTTTCTTATAAATATGATGATCAAGTTGTTCTAGCAGACATATATGTTCTTCTTGTGTTAATCTCATAAGTTTTGAACATGATACATTCCCTCATATGCTTTGTTTTATCTGAGATTTTCATATAAATGTTTTTATCTTCTAAGTAAATGAATTCATACATGTATGCTAATTTTACTCCTCCTACATGATCTCTTCCTCACCATACTACAATGAAAAAATCAATTTATGTCACTACTTACATTTATCTTGCCTCATTCTATGACTGTGGCTGATCCTTTAGAACACTTGTCCTAGTTCCTAATATGGTGCTTCTTATCTAGAAAACCCTAATTAAAAACATATTGAGTTGATAACTAGCCTAAAACTATAATAATCTCCAATCACTTCCATTGGTTGTGAGGTTGATTTTGAGAGAGCCCTCTTTGATTTGGTAGGGCTAGATACCAATTCAAAAGTTAGTTTATGGTTACCTCTTTTTTTTCCTTTCTCAGCCTTCTGAAACTAAGGAGCGCTAACACCCTCCACTCCTTCCAACAATTCAAAGAATCCTGGTAAAACCTCTGAGGTTTACTTTGTCTAATATACCACAACATACAAGTCCTCCAAGGGGAAAAAGAATGGGAAAGGAAAATCCAAATCCGACACCCCCAAATAGGATTATGCTAAGTTTTGTGCTGACGATTCTTCCAAGTGTAAGCCCAAGTATCCTTGCTTGATATGTGATGATTACCACTACACCAAGGATTTCCCTCGGTGTGCACAGGTTGCCCGTCTTCTAAAGGGCACATCTGGTATAGCGGTTGTCTTGAAAGAACAATTCCCTACACAGTAGATGAAAATAGTGGATCAACCCCAATCTTTTGCAAGCTCCCAGGTCTTTATGGCTAGTAAAAAATCCATTTATGTTGCCACCCAATCGAAATATTACCTGAATCCCTCGAAAGCTCTCATGGAAAAGGATGCTACATATATCCCTTCCTCTTCCATTCCTCCTAGTTCTGGTCCTCTTCAGATTGAGAGACCTAGTACTGATTCCATTGTCTGACCACCTCTAAAAGGTGCTCTTCATAATTCATTTTATAGCCCAAACACGTGAGCTGCTCAGCACTATAAAATTATAGAGGATTTAGCTCAAGCGCCTTCACCGATGTTTCCATTGGAATTCCTTCCATCGTTCCCATCATAATGGAAGGTGATATTATCTGCTATTGGAGGGATTGATCTCATGTATTCCAACCTTATTACTTTCGATCTCGATAACTTTGTTCCTCATCTCCCATCTCAAGTGGATTTTCTGATTCAAGTCATTAATATCGGTAAAACCATCCATCAGATTTTTTTTTATGAAGGTGCTTCCACCTGCATCATGTTTGTTTCCTATTGGAAAGCCATCAGATCTTGTACTTTAGGTCAATCCCTGAACACTCTAGAATATTTCGACGACAGAGGCTATCGGCCGTATGGTATTCTCAAATCCTTGCCAATTCTGTTGGAGGGAAATACAGTGAACATATAAGTAGAAGTGGTAGATGACAGCCTCAACTACAACCTTATCCTTGGGAATAGTAGGACTTATGTTATGGTTTGTGTGGTCTCCACTCTTTTCAGCATTCTATTCTTCCCTCATCATGGGAAAATTGTCACCGTCAATCAACTCAGTTTATTTTCCTCTGATTCCTCAACTGGAAATGTTCCATACGTTGGGAATACCTCTACTCCTTATGAGAGAATTCGGTTCAGTATTTTCAAATATTCGTCCCTAATGGGCATCTTTCCACTCCAGCCTCCTAATGTCACCTCTATTAACATGATATCATTTGGTTGTGACCCATGGATTATTCCTAACCCTGACCAACTTGACAGTTTTGGTGATATTATTACCCTCGGCCTTGCAGAACAGATGTATCAAACCATTCTTCTAGCTTCTATGGATGCTTATGAAGCTAATGGAAATCTGGTTTCATCTTTGGACATGTATTCGCAGTCCCCTTGGTTTGGTTCTTGGGATTTATATGATCCCTTGAATGAGACATTCCCCACTGACAAGAGTATCGTGGAAGTAATGTCTATTGAAGAAACACCTTGGGACGATGGTCATCATCGTTCCTCATTTCTCCCATGACTGGATGAAATTTCTACTTGTTTGGAATCTCGTGTTCCATCTGAATTGACTAGCCCACTTCAACATCCCATTTTGGTTAATGAAGTTTTGTTTGAAGGGAAAATGGCTAACATTTACGCTACCATTCTAATTGAAATCTATGTTAAACTAGGGGTTGTTGAGAATGTCCACATTGGTGCCTCTTGTTCTCCCGATGAGATCAAGATCTACACCGCTATTTTCAAAGAATTTTGGGATGTCTTTGCATGGTCTTATGAAGAAATGGCTGGCATAGACCCAGTATTGTGGTGCACAAGATCCATAAATATTTGGACTCAAAGCCTGTTCGTCAATGACTTCTTCCTATGCACCCAAGAAAGGTTGCTACCATTAAGGGAGAGGTCGAAAAACTTCTCAAGGTTGGTTTCCTCTATCCCATACCATTGACAAATTGGGTCTCTAACATTGTCCCTATTACCAAAAAGCAAGGTACCATTTGATTTTTTGTTGATTACCGTGATATAAATCAAGCTTGTCCTAAAGACAACTACCCCACTCCTTTTATAGATCAAATTATTGACAAATGTGCGGGGAGTGATATATTCTCTTTTATGGATGGATTTTCTGTCTATAACCAGATCAATATTCTTTCGGTCGATCAACACAAGACCACATTCATCTGTCCTTGGGTAAATTTTTCCTATAAGAAGCTCCCATTTGGTTTACAAAATGTCAAGGCTACCTTCCAACGGGCTATGTCCTATGCTTTTCATGATATTAAGCACATATTCCAACCATATCTTGACGACCTTCCATCTCATTCTGCGAAACGTCAAGATCACCCTGAACATCTTCAAGCTATTTTTCTTAGTTGCCGACACTATAACATATAGTTGAATACTCATAAATGTGTATTTTACACCAAATCAAGTCGTCTCTTAGGTTTCGTGGTTTCTAAAGGAGGCATCTAGATTGATCCTCTTAAAGTTGAGGCAATCATCAATCTTCCTCCTCCTTCCTCTTTACATCAACTGCAAATCCTGTAAGGAAAAGCTAATTTTCTCCATCGATTCATCTTGAATTATGCCGAACTTACTGAAGGATTTACCCATCTGCTGAAAAATGGAGTCCCATTCATTTGGGATGAAATTTCTCAAACCTCTTTTGATGTTTTGAAGAAATCCCTCGTCAGTACTCATTTATTACATCCTCTCGATTATCCTCATGATTATTTATTATATTTGGCTGTCGCAAACAACATTATTGGTATGGTGCTGGTTCATGATGATGATAATGGTCACAAAAATGTAATTTACTACGTGAGCCAAAATATCTATAATGTTGAGACTCGTTACGCTCACGTAGAAAAACTCACCTTAGCCATTGTCCACATTGTTCAACACTTCCACCATTACATTCTCTTGCCCAAGGTGATGGTGATTTATGAATGCAAACCCATTACTTACATTCTTACTCGTCAGTTACTTGGGGAGAAGTACTCAAAATGGATTGTCATTCTCTAGGAGTTCGACTTAGAGTTTGCTACTGCTAAGTCTAAGAAATTGTTAGTCTTTGCTGAATTTATCTACGATCTTCCAGCTGCAATTGATCCTACCCCATTTCATGAATTGATTCCTGATGAATCACTCCTTCTCATTAGTACTATTGATCCATGGTATGGAGACATCATTTTTTATCTCCAGACCCAAACCTTTCACTCGGAACACTCTTCCCCTAAGAGGCGAAAAATTCATTACCAGTCTCAGCCTACCGCATCGTTGGAGATACTTTGTATCACACTGGTGTTGATTATATCTTCCATCGATGCTTAACTCTTGAGGAAGCTAAGAAATTCCTTAATGACTACCACTATGGGGCCTGTGGTGGTCATATGTCTGGCTATGCTACTCCTCAGAAATCCTTTGTGGAGGATATTTTTGGCCATTTATTTTTAAATACTACATTCTTTCCATCCACAAATTTCATGATTTCCAAATATATTCCCGAAAATAACACGCCCCGCCCTCACCCTTGTACCCAGTTGTGACTGCCTTGCCGTTTGCAAAATGGGGCTTAGATTTCATGACCTGTAACCCTCACTCAGTAGGGGGGCATGGTTATATTATTTTCATCGTCGATTATTTTACAAAATGGGTCGAGGCGATTCCTACATATGATAATTAAGTTAAGATTGCAGTGCAATTTCTTTTCAACCACGTCATAGCTCGATTCAGTGTCCTAAAATCCATTTTCACTTACCATGGCTCCCACTTTCACAATCATATGATGACAGATCTTACTAATCAATTGGGGTTGTGGCATGATAGCTCCACTCTGTATTATCCATAGACCAATGGCCAAGTTGAAGTTGTTAACAAAATTTTGGTGACAATGCTTCAACGAACCATAGGGAGACATAAAAGAGACTGGCACCTCATGCTATTTTCAACTATGTGGGCTTACCAAACTTCTGCTAAGACCGCTAATGGATTCACACCATTTCAACTTGTGTATGTTCTGGAAGCCACACTCTTGATTTAGTGTGAAATCCCTTCTCTGATACTAGCTATTGAACTACATCTTGGTACTTCACCAGAAGAGGAACAATCACTTTATCTAGAACGTCTCGATGAGACTCGACGTCTCATTGATTTATTCATTGAAGCACGAAAGAAATGAGTTAAAGCTCAATATGATAATTCTGTTACTCCTCGTGCTTTCTCTAAAGGTGACTTGGTCTTTCTTTATGATCAAGCCCATGATAAGGTAGATTTTAGGAAGTTCGAGCCGATGTGGCATGGGCCCTACATTATTTAGCGAGTATTATAAAGAGGCGACTATGAGCTAGTCGATTATGAGGGTAATCAATTTTATGAGCCTTGAAATGGGTTATATGTGAAGAAACACTATGCTTGATTTCAAGTATGGTACTTTGTACATTAGTGTGTGGTTCATTAGTGTGCTTTTAGATTTTTTGGTGTGATTTTTTTCTTTTCGGACATGTTTCCTCTGCTTACCTAATTTTCCACTTGGTTTGTAGATGTCATTGAACCATTATATTGGTTTTGTTGATGGTACTTACCATAGCACACAGAACTTATCTTCTGCAGCATGGGCACTCTTTACCCCAGATGGCGAGTTGGTCAATTTACAAGGTATTTGTCTGGGCCAAAAAACTAATAATATTGTCGAATATAGTGTGGTAATTGAACTATTATTGGATGAAATTTCTCTCAGTATCAGAGATTTGGTTGTCAATTTGGACTCACAACTCGTTGTGTTAAAGTTAAATGGTCAATATTGAGCGAGAAACCCTCAAATTTTGTGTATTTATTTACGTGTTCGATTACTGGAAAGAAATTATGTTTTAGATCGAAATTTGTGTCATATGTAAAAAACAAACACATCATCATGATATAAGAACACTTAGTAGCAGAAATAAAAATGCATATGTATATATAGATATATCGAGTCTGTAAAATTTGGTTACATCAAAATCTAAAAAAATGTGTTCCGTGACACAATGGCTCTACCAGCCTACATCAGTGAAAAAATAAACTAAAATTTGTTATCTGCCCAAATGATGCTTGTGATAGCATGTGACTTCTCAGATACCAAAGTAAATGATGTAGTCGGCCTGGGACCCCCATAGTATCCCTCCGATATCGTAGTGGGATATCGTCAAAATTAGCATATTCAGGTATACCTCTGGTCAGGCCAGCCAAATTATGCTCCACCTCTGCTAGTGGGTTTGCCCCCCCCCCCTCATAGGGAGCATCCTTGATTTGGCATGCCACTCTCCTAGAAATTTGACACATACTGACTGGTATTTCTGGTCCAACATCTATAAAGCATCATAACATAATTTTAAATCTCAAAATACATAACAAAAAAAATTAAGAAGTAAAAAATCCATAAACAATTTTTTACCTGCATCTGACTAGTGGGCACCTGGAGACAGAGGTAGATATGGGTATCCTCTGAAATTAGTGCCAGCATATGCGTAGTCCTCCACCATGATCAGTTGACGTCGTAGCCAACTGAAAAATGATGTCAGGAAAAACATATGTTGCCCCCCTTCCTGAAGGGGCATAATCTCACACCAGCTCAGTAGCCTCGGATGCCTCGGGGTTGGATCGTACACCTCTAGCCACAGATATTGAAACAACGACACTCTCTCCAAGAGTAAAGTGACTAGGATTGATCCATATCTAAACTTTTTCAGGCGTTCTATTTTGAACTTGGTTAGTTGGCTCTTCATGTTAGCCAACAACCCATCGCACCAATTAAACATTGTGGGATCAAGAAAATATACAACATATTGGAACTGGGACTTTGTTTCCTCATGCAATGCTTGGGCCCCATTTACACGAGCCATACAATGAAAAATTGACCTCAAAGGTATATTGGTGATGGTTTTTATATCCCCCTTTCCATTGGACATCTTTCTAGCACTTGGAAAATGTCTTTGGATGAGAATGCTAGTGCTCTCTCCTCGAGTACGAGCTCTAGAGAGTTGGATCCTCTCTCCTCTCTTGGAAAACCCTATGATGAAGTAGATGTCGGAAATCTCTAGTTAAAGCTCTTGATCCCTAATAACGAAAATTTGGTGATCAATGTCCCATATCTCGATAGATATTCTAAAAGCTCTAATTGAGCTCTTAGTCTCGAGGTCTGGAAAAACTTAAGAAATCCACAATTCCTTAGTGCATTTATGCGATTTGGGTCTTGGAGAGCTTGGTGGTCTTCCACCTCGTGACCCCTCTCTTTCCACTCAATCACCATCTACACATGATACATGAAAAACATGTTCAAATGACATTTAGAATCTTTCATTGGAGAAAATTTGGGAATAAATCATTAAAAGAGGAATAATTTTGTGTTTAAAAATATTCTCCATGGTTAGCGCACCTATAAAAATTGAAATAGCATTGACGACGTGATACCCTTTCGGGATAGGTGCAATCGTTGCGGATCCAATAGATCGAACCCGTACTGATCCCTTACGAAATTAAAATTTTAAATCCTCCCCCCACACTGAAATTTCCAAATAAAATGACCTAAGAATGGAAAACAATTGAAGAGAAAAGATAAAGATCTTACTTGTAGCTGATAGATTGCTGAACAGTTTCCTGGATCGGCTACACCACTTATCTGAAGTTCGAGAGAAAACGAGGTAAAAATTTCTTCTCCAATTTACTCCAAATAGAATGGTTAAAGTGATTTAATTTTTTTCTATTTATAGATTTTTGAAGATATTTTTGCTAATATTTTATTTTTTTTCCTCAATATTGGTGATTTTTTTCGTTCTTCGTGCAACAACATGATATTTTATGGTGACAGTAATTATATTTGACTGATGCGACGAGTTTTATTTTATCTCTTTTTCAGACTTATTCAAAATAAATGAAAAAGGAACCCCCCTAGTTCATCTTTCAGATATTTTCTAACTCTCTAAAAATGAAAATATTGTCAAGTAATTTTCATTTCGAACTCGTTAAAGTAGATGAATTGACGTGATCTCAGTATATGTTTACCCCTTTTTCGGGTTGATATTAACTATTTACAAAAAAGGAATACCTTGGTCAAACATGGTCAAGAGGTTCTCTCAAATATTTTTTTCTACCTTTTCAGATTCGAGGGATGATTTATAAAAAGGGACATGATGGATTTTTCTTTTCTATTTCCTTTTCAAACCCACGAAACATGAAAAAGACACTGTGTTTCCCTTCCATTAGACTTGTTAAAAATTAAATGGCAAAATACTTGTCACCATGACGATAACTCCTTCCTCCTTCCTAGGGCTCGTTAAAATTACTAGGATGGATTCATTCAAAGAATGAACATATACGCTTAACATATGTTATCCTCTTCATGTTGGCTATAAAAAATAAAGAGGTACTCATTGTAAATAACGGGGGAAAATTGAAAGTGGAACATCTTATGTTTTTTAGGAAGCTTATCACTCCTAAACATGACACTCATCTACGTTTCATGTCGGGTTGGGGATATCCTTCATTCGTCACTTGCCTTCCTGGGTTTGTGAATTCTATTTTCCTCTTATTCAATCACAATTTCTGTCATCATGACCTATGATCCCATTTGAGTCAAATGTTGCCACACTCTAGAGTCGTGTCGCCGATGTGTTCAAGAGAATTCCTTTCTGTCAAATTCAAACATCCTCTGCTTATCTAATCCTCTCTGCAAGAGTCATGAATCACTCCTATCATCTTGAGAAATCATTTTTTCGTGTCGACGATGTGGGAATCATTATGTCCCTCCTTCAATGGATCACTTCCAGTCGACTTCACTCATTATCCAAGAAGATGATTTAGAAAATCCTTCTCAGTACCTTGGAGCTTACATGCCTCAATGGCAAGTTCTTTTCATTCGACAACAGGTTCACCTCATTGGCCTCCGATCGGACGATTCTGCAAGTATTCGACCTCAACAAATTTATTCATACTTGTATTTTATGTTTTTGTACCTTGAGGGCCATTTTCATTGTTGGTGGTTTCTCTCGTATATGCTAATAGTTTTCATCATTGATCGGTAATCGGGTGGTTTCTTCCACGTTCGAAATCAACACATTTATTCACATGGTTAGATTCGTACATTGGGTAGATTGATATTGTGGCGAAGACCCTGGATCACATATATTATTATCTAGGATGCGTGGAGTTATTGAGTAATCATGATTTTACACATGATCCTTTTTATATGGATGGTTGTGACCATACAGTGGATCCATTTCCATGATCTCCTTTAAATGGATAGTTGCGACCATTCCGTGGGTTCATGTGTTATTTTATGCCTATTCATATATGTGTTATTAGGAATATTCATATCATAGATGCCATATATTATATTGTGTTTGGTTTGGCAAGTTTCCTAGAGTTTTTTTGAGCCCTTGCCTTGGTTCGTAAACCATTTCACCCATCACTCCCTGTACTGTCTTCATGCTTTAGGGGGCATCTGTTACACAGTAATTTGTCACCTTGTTCATTGCTTGTCCCCGATCTTGAAGTGCCCTATGATGAATATTTTTCAGTATATCGAGCTTTGAAAAATACATTAAATATATCCTTTAAATAATAAAAGAAAGTTGCCTTGAAGGATTCCTAAAGAAACTTAGCTCAAACCCTAAATTTATGGGTCAAATCTTTTCCAGTTATCTGCCTGTGCTGATGGTAGGCTGCCCATTCTAGCCTAGAGATATCATTTCTCTTCTAACAGGAAAAAATGCACTAAACCATTCCTGGCAGTGTTTCCTCAAATGGAGGAGAAGATTCAACCTCTAGAAGTTTCCAGGACGACGAGTTGGATCTTGTTTGGTGGAGATAAGGTCGAGCTCTCTCATTTGGAGCTCTTGTTTTTATCAATAGGGGATTATCCCTTGAAAAGTGGATCTTCATCCTTCTTTCATGGGCTCCTAACTCCCCCTCCATTCCTATAAATGGATCCCCCTCCCTCCACTACTAGTTGCTAATTGTTGGGTTGGTCTGATCATTCATCCTTTGCATCCTCATGTCGTGTCAATGTCTAATCTTCTATTCGGGATAAGGATTTCTTAAGAGCCTCAGTTAGGACTCAGATTACACCAAAGGGAAGCCTCCAACATCAAGGTTATGGTTTTAAGCTTCCTCTTTTACATTATTAATAAATACATATGGTGTTCTGCTTTCTATATTTGTTTGAATATTCATACAAGTAGCCTAATGCTCCTTGATATTTTAGGTAATTCATGTTCAATTTATGCTTTGTATTGAATCATATTTGTTGTTGTCCCTTGATCACCTGAAATTATTCGATCACCACTAGGAGTGAGGATCGAACCTGAAGGATTGTGGATTAAGTCCTTCACCAAAGAGTTGAGCATAACATCAGAAAGAGGTATGAATTTTCCCCTTTCTCATCCTGCATTGAATGTTAATTAATAAAGTGTTCATTAGATTGTATTGTAAGTTGCTAGACCCACTCTAGGGCTAGAGAGATTGCCTCTATCCATAGAGGGGATTGTCTTCACACCAGGATCTCAACGGTCTAATCAACCAAGAGCAGTTTTGTGGAGCCCGAGAATTGTGTGTGGAGAAGGACTTCTACAAAATATGATGGGCAATCCTCCTAGCCCATGTTCATTGTAGGAGATGGACATCTTGCAGTGATAGGTGGAAGCCCTATGTGCCCTATGTTGGTCTTCATCGATGCAGCACAAGAAGAACATAGTGATATGATGTCCCTAAGTAGCTGAGCAATAGCAGTGGGAAGATTGATAGTTGTTCACAAATGGAGTTGTGAAAAACTCAACAGGAGTCTCGATCTGTTGATGCATTGGTGGAAGAACGATCAACTACTAATAAGATTAATATCTGAGGTTCGGTGGTCAGATGGACTTGGAGCATTGATGGAGGCATGAGCCACATATCGAGAGCCAAAGGACTAGGTAGGTATAGGGTATGACAAAGAGGATCTGATAGATTGCACCATATCCATATGATTAGAGTATCTTATTTTGTATCGTGTACAAGTGGATGTATGAGGGAAATTATCCCTGGTACGGGAGCCCTAGACTGTGGTATTATATCAATTGGATTCATATAATGAAGTTTGGTTAAAAAATGTAAAAAATTGTCTATATTATGTGCATGTGTGATTCACTGTTGTTTATATTCCAATGTGAAAAGTAGTTCTACTGAGATTCTTGGTTTGGTAGCATTAGATATTTTAAGATTCTATCCTAGACCCAAGGTCGTGGAAAATTCAATATGGTATCAGAGCTTTTCTGAGCTACTTTGAGGGACAGTGAATCAAAGTGTCCACAGCGAAGAAACTTACAGTGAGTTTTGGTTTTCTAGATCATGGAGCATAGGGTTTAGTTGAACACATGGAGATGTGGTCTTGACTGGCTTGGTAGCTATATTGGTTGGGAGTTATGGTGGATTGGTGATGAGCCTGGTGAAAAACAGTTTGTTGTAAGGTAGATTTTTTATCATTGAATTCTGTTGATTTTTCATGGATGGTTGGGACAGCTCGAGGGTTACTTTGGCATGGACTAAATAAATTTGATTGAGATGAATTCATGTGATGAAGTACAAGTTGGAAGGCTAGAATCTTCATCGTATCATGATATTTCATATCTGAGATTGGAGGGATTTTCATGAGAGGTATTTGATCCAGGAGGATGAGCTCTTACAGGACTGAGCCAGTGGAGATCGTGTAGGCTCAGAGGGAGTCTAGCCTCAAAGGGATCAACCCTATAGAGGTTCAGGATCTTAAAGTTCAGACATGATGAGGCATAGGCACTATCGATATTTTCGAGTTCATTCTACAGGGTATGCTGCAGTGACAGATGCCATATGGGTTAGTGTCATTGTCAGATGTTGATGGTTACTTCCTAGTCTTGGAAGTACTTCCCTCTCTAATAGGGAGTGTTGATTTTTAGTGTAGCTTGGGAGGTATTCCAATCCTTAGGGTTAGGAGATTATAAGGCACAGCACCACAAGTAGGATTATGGGATTGGAACCCATGCTTGGGGTTTTTGACCCATTGGGATTTGGGCCAAAACCTTGAGAAAACATCAAAATGTGATGGATGAGGATGGTGGCTTGCAGTGAGACGATTCTAATGTAACAAGAATCATCTAATTATGAGTTGTAGAAGTAGCGATATGAATTTTTGAAGTTGATTAATGGGGTTTCACATGTGTGTGAAGATCGGCCTAAGTTTTTTTTAGGCTTATGACAATTAGAAAACCTCTATTATGTCATTGAAGAAGCCCTTCATTTATGGTATAAATAGAAGGTGGAGAGGAGGTATTTACACATCCATTTTTTAGCAACATAAAGTAACCTAATGAGCTCGTTAGAGGAGAGGCACTCTGATTTGGCTATATAAAGGAGAGGGACAGACCAGGGAGGGAAAATTTTGTTTTAGGGTCACCATGTGGAGGAAAAGATATTTTTTTAGGGCCGAGGGGCCTCCCTAGAGGGCCGACGCAGAGGATGCCTGTTCTGGGATGTTTTGAAGGCTTTTGGTGGCTAAAATTATCTCTTTTTGGGAAGTGTATACTACACGATGGTATGTGTTACACCATTTTTTAGTCATCTAACCTACTATCATTAGATGGATCCAAGTACACCGTGTAAGACCAATTTTACCCTAAGTAAAATTGCTTTCACTATGTTAAATAACTTAATAAAACACATTTATTAGGTTGTTTATGGTCTAAACAGGAAACCCCAAAAGGAAATATTAAACAAATCTATATTTGTTTGATTTTCCTCATGGAATAATTAATTAAACAATAATTTAATTATTATTCCTCATCATGTTTAACCCAAAAACAAAGAAATTAATTAGATAAATCTCTATTTATCTTATTATTTTCCAGGAATAATTATTTAAATCTTATTTAAATAAGATTCCTTGTTAAATATGACTAAATCACCCACAAATAATTAAATAAATCATTATTTATTTCATTATCATTCAACCACTTCCTTAAAATGATAAATAAATCATTTATTTATTTATTATTTACAAATAAAGGGATTTGACCCAAGTCAAATACTTTTTCCCTCCAACAAATATAATAAAATATTCCATAAAAGGTGGATCTAGATTTAGTTAACATTATTTTAATCATGCACCAAGATCTAGAATGACCCAATATTTTGTTATAAATAGGAGGGTTTTTCCTACCATTCTTCACCTTTTATTGCCTATTAGATCACTCTGGATCTATACACTTGGTCACATTTTTCTACATTATTTGCTGTGTGAGCTCCCTTTGAGTTCTATCTTTGTCTGAGTTTTCTACACCAACAAGAGAGAGAGATTCTAGATCTGAAGTGCTGAGGACTTCCAAGAACCCATCCCATTGAGGAGAATTGGATACACCTTCTTGTTTTCCTCCCAGGTGCCCTTAATACAAAAATTATTTCAAAAAACATTGTTCTTGTTTTGTCTATTGGATGTATGGAGCAAACTCTTAATTTTACTGCTTAATGTCTTTCTATGCATAGATCTGGTTTTTTGCAGCACTTGTCTTGATCAACTAACTGCAGATCTGAAGATATTGGTAGCCACATTTGATGTTAGGGCTATAAGTTATGCATAGCTAAAGCGGTCTTTTTTCGTACGCTTCAACAAAAGATTCATACTAACAATTGGCGACTCCACACGGGTTTTCAATTACGACTGCTGTCGTTTTTCCTATTCCTGCATGTCCAGCTACTTTAGACCCTAGGGTTTCTTTTCAGCTTTTTGTTTTTCCTATTTTCATGTTGTTTTTCACCCATAAAACCCTAAAACATTAAAATTTATAACTTCCGTGTGTTTCTGGCTCTATTGCGCAGGTGACAGACATCAGTTGCAACTGAGACGGCAACTTTTCCGCAAATCTGCCGCCGGGACAACCGGAGTTGGAGGTCACACTTTTCAGCCCAAAAACTGCGACCTGGACTCCAAGTCGCACTTTTCAGCCCTTTTTCTGCCACCTGAACAGGAAAACAAGTCAGAACTTGCGACCTATGCTTTTTTCTGCTATTTTTCTGCAATTTTTCTGGGTTTTGCTGAAGCTTCTATCAGGATTTTCCAGCCTCTGTCTCCGCCCGTTTGGACCTATTTCTGATCTATTTTTCTCATCTAAGTGGGAACCTAGCCCCCTAGGGCTTCAGTACCCTCCACTTTTGGTGGAAGAGTTTTAGCTGTTTCAGGTGTTTGATTTTTCAGAGTTTCAGCCTTCCCTTTTTCAAATTTAATCCCTCATTCTCAGATCCTTTTAAATCAGCTCTTCTTCCTTTCAAACCACCTCTTGTAGTTTTTTTTGGACCTCCCTTTAGGATCTCCTCCCTGTCCTTTCTGCTTTTTGTTGATTTCCTCCTTTTTTCTAGCCACCTTGCCTCTACCTCTTGACTGTGATCTGCACCTCTTTTCAGTCGCTTTCTCCTTTAGATCCCTGTCCCTTTCGACCCTAGATCTCTTGGCCTCTTTTTAGTGTGTTTTGACTAGATTTTTTCCCTCTTTTAGATTATTTTTGAGAGACACGACTTGTTGGGTTGAATCGATGCACTAGTAGCTGTTAATTTTCTGTTATTTCAGCATTATATATTGTTTTTGCAGCATTATTTTCAGTTACGCAGCACACCTTTTCTCTTGCTCTCAAAACAAAAAGGGTTTAAAAATTAAAATTAACGCACGCCACACACTCACCCTAAGCGAAGAAGAGCCTGGTTTACACTGTCAGGCAAAGACTTTAAAATCAATTGACACTGCACCTATCTGCCCTTGTTTCAACATTGTAATCACTTGATTCTGCACCTCCTTGCCCTTGTGGTCATTCTTCTTCCCCTTGTGCCATGTTTGTGTTGTCATCATTGCACCCCCAAGGCGCACCTCTCGGAGACTTCTTGGCCTTCACCCTCAGTTTCCGGTCAGTCGACCTGCTCCGTCCCGCCGTCGTCGAGCCAGTCCCCCTCCGAGTCCGCACTTCGACTCCTCTTCTGATTCATTAGGTTCTCCTTCTCCTCCTGGTTCTCCCCCTTTCACCTTCACTATGTCTGGTCCAGGGCCTAATGCTAGCGGTTCTCCCGGCCCTAATGCCAGCCCTACTACTAGCGGAACCACCACAAGAACTACCCCGGCCACCCCTGTGCTGCCGTACATTGCAGGCCTCAGCCTCCCCGATTTCCATCAGTTGATCAATGACCCTATTCACCACAATGCTAACTGGCCCGCTATGCCAACCAAGCTCCCCTCAGACATCCCTAAGAGTTCGAAGGCCTTGCTGGAGAAGATCCAACCAACCATGTCCGATCTTTCCACATGTGGTGTTCCTCCAATTCCATTACCGACGATTCCATCTGTCTTCGGTTGTTCCAATGCACGCTTACCGGCGAAGCTTCTAAATGGTATGTTGACGAAGCCACCTCTTCCCATACCACCTTTGCGATCATTGCCCAAGCCTTTTTATCTTATTTCCAGCTCCCTCTGCGATACAATACTGGTACGGAGCTCTTGACTTCCTTCAAGCAAACCTCTTCGACCCGCCTTTCTACCCATGTCCAGGAATGGCGAAGAAGACGGAGCTTATGCCGAGCCCCCCCCCTTCGAAGATCGGGTTTATATGGACTGGTTCCTTCGCACTCTCTTAGCTCCTATCGGCAAATATTTCGCCTCCCATTTCCCTCAAACCGAAGAAGCTGCCCTCCAAATAGCCTTGAAATATGACCTGATCTATGCTCAGTCTAGTTATGTTTATACTGTCCTTCTTGACCTTCCCAGGCCCGGAGGCGCTAACGCCCCGGGGGACTCTCATTCCGCCGATGGTATCGTTGGAGCCCTTTCTCATCCGTACGCTCAACCTCCTATGGGCTATGGTCTCCCTCAAGGAGGGGCCAACACCTCTAGCACTTTTCCCCCTCCAGGTAGCATGTATCCAGGATATGACATGCCTTATCCTTTTTCCCAACCTCCTGCTTACCTCAATGTTTCCCAACCTAACCATTACCCTTATCCGCAGCCTAGTGCGCCAGCTCCTCCAGCATATGCGCTTCCACCTCCCTTGCCTCTTCCAACCCCGTAACAGCACCTACAACCCCCTCCAGGGCAAGTATTTGCACAGTAGGGCGTGACTAATCCTCCTTCTTCTCAAAGAAGGCGAAGAGGCAATCCAAACCAATTTTCCCCTGGTACTCGTGGACCCAATCCTCAAGGTATTGACCCTAAAATTACTAACCAGCAACAGGGCACTCAGCCCAAGCCGGACAGGCCTCTTCGCACAAATAAGCCTTGTTCATGTTGCGATGTTTATGGTCATTACACCCATGATTGTCCCCTCTTACCACAGATGCGGAAGATGTGGGAGTCTCAAGCCA
This sequence comes from Pinus albicaulis, assembly GCA_034641835.2. Lineage (NCBI taxonomy): Eukaryota > Viridiplantae > Streptophyta > Pinopsida > Pinales > Pinaceae > Pinus > Pinus albicaulis. The sequence goes on along the minus strand of CM076584.1, from coordinate 760,465,781 downwards.
CATTGCGAGGACAACATGCCTCCCCTCATGCTCCCCATAATGTGGCCACTACTCAACCAGCTGTGTTTACTGATCCTTTCCCTCAACAAGGATTCGTGGCTGCCCATCCACCTGACGGAGAGGCCGCCACTCAACCTTCCCCTTCTGGTTCCTCCGATTACCAGATCCTCATGATGAACTCTGATCCATCCCCAACCGTCGACCTTCACCTTCTAACTCGGTCTCGCCAGTACCCCACGCCTCCCGCTCAGTCTACCCCCGAGTCCCCTTCTTCCGGTTCTACAGAGCCTATTTCGACATCCAATGGCCCCTTACATATCCCTCAACCCAAATTTGAGGTTCATACCAAGATTCCTAAGGGACCATTACATCGAAATACTGCTTCTGGTCGAGTTGCTCATTCTTATAGCATAGTAGATGATTTGGCGCAATCTCCTGCTGCCATTTCCACATTGGAACTCCTCCAGTCGTGCCCTTCCCAAAAGAAGGCTCTGCTATCTTCCGTGGGCACTGTAGATCCTGCTGATGACCAAATGATTGTTTTCGACGCTCATCAATCAGACCATCCTCCTCTTCCTACTTCCGTCGCCTTCCAAATCCCATTCAAAATCCAGAATCCAACGTTTCTCGGTGTATAATTGATGAGGGGGCATCCACCTGTGTCATGTCTGCTTTGGTTTGGAAGCAACTCGGATCTCCTGAGTTGGCTCCTTCCACGATCACCCTTCGAGCGTGGGACGGCCACGCCTCCCAGCCCATTGGCCTTTTCTGTAATTGTCCTATCACCCTTGCAGGCAAGACTGTTTGCGTTGACGTCGAAGTTATTGACGCCCCTCTAGACTACAAAATTCTATTGGGGCGAAGCCATACCTATGCCATGTCTGCTGTCCCATCCGCGGTTTTTCACAAGATGTCTTTCCCTCACAATGGAAAGATAGTCACCATTGACCAACTATCTTACCATGAGCCACCATCTCAGACCTCCCCCGAGACGACCATCTCTTCTGTAGCCAATAAGCCAACCATCGATTCCTTGACCAGTGTCTCCCCCAGCATCTACAAAGATTCCTCCCTACTTGGAACTTTTCCTAGTCTCCCCCCTCCTCATATTTCTGATCCCAGCTTGTCGAATGTTTGCATGATGCACCGGCTCCCCGCTAGTCGCAACCTTCGACCACTCTCTCACCGCAACCCGCTCCTACCAAAGCCCATACCCCCGACCGTGACCTCCTCCTTCACCGCTTCTCCCCACAAAATGTGGGTATCCCACGAACCCCTATCTCCCCGGGCTCTGCCTTCCAAAGCCACAACCATCTCGAGCCGTCCCTCCTTGGCCATTATCCCGCCGGTCAAATACCTTTCCTAGCTCCTCCCGAGTCTATACGGCCCCGTCATGGCCACCCCTCTCCACCCTCTCCCCAACTCGACCCCGGGTTTACCCCGTCCGGTACCTCGACCCTCCGTGGCTATGGGCTGACCACGTCACTCCCAAACCTTATCTTGCTTCGACACCCTCGCCCCGTCCGGTCCCCCTCGCTTCCTCCGTTACCACTAGGCCCCCCGCACCTTCCGAGGACCCTGCCCCTATGGTGACAGCTCCAGGAAAGAAAGGAAAAGCTCGCAAGGGGGCAACCAATCAGGACCAAGCCACCCCGACGAACCCTACCCCTCCTCGACCACCAAAGCACGCTATCCAATGCGCTTTGTGTGATATTTTCGGTCACGCCACCCATATGTATCCTGAATTGCCGCACCTCAAGATCCTAGTCAACGAGACTTTTCCCAACTCTCATATTCCTGAAGTCTACATCACTATCCCAGATTCTATCCCGAAACTCAAAACCTTGCACACAAATCACCCTTGTGCTTTGTGGGATTTCCATGGCCATTACACCCACCTCTGTCCCCGCCTTGACGAGTATCGTTCCTCCTTAGACACGTACCGCCAATTCAAGGCTACGCACAATAATATACCTTCTAAATTGTCTGCGAGTTCTACTTCGATAGGACCAGAGGATATTCCTACTCCCATTCACATTCCTCCTCCCACTGTCAAACCAACAGAGCCTTCGACCACCATTTTGTACCTATCGTCATCCTTGAGAGATGATTCACCTAACCTTTGCCCTGTCGACGCTCTCGGTTCCCCCTCAGTCGACCTTGGATCTGTTGACGTTGCACATGTGAGCCCTTCTCCACAAAATGACTAGTCACACATTACTACATCATTGGGTGATGCTCCTTCCTCCAGCCTTCCCATCTTCCATTCCGATGAAGAAATTATGGAAGCCATGACCCACCTTGACTTTCCAAGGGATGATATGCACCACCACGCATACTTCCTCCCATAGCAGTCCCATGACCAATATGTTGTGGAAACCAAAGACTTCATTCCCAATGCAGTCGATTGGTTCAAAAATCCCATCCCTGCACCTAATGCTTTAGAAGAAGGAAACATGGCCAATATCTCTCCTACCATTAAAATCGACATTTCGGTCAAACCGGGAATCGAAGAATATATCACCTTGGGCACCCAATGCACCCTGGAAGAAATTGAAGCTTACACTAAGATTTTCAAATAATTTCATGATATTTTCGCTTGGTCCTACTACGAAATGCCCGAACTCGATCCCGCCATCGTCAAACATCATATCGACACTTGACCCGATGCCAACCCAGTTCGTCAAAAATTGAGACCCATTAATCCTTCCAGACGCGATGCTATCAAAGCCGAAATCGATAAGCTCAAGTAGGCTAGTTTCATTTATCCCATTGAATACACCACTTGGGTGTCCAACCCAGTTCCCGTCCTCAAGAAACAAGGCACCATCCGTGTCTGTACGGACTTTCGCGACTTGAACAAAGCTTGTCCCAAAGACAACTTCCCCACACCATTTATTTACCAAATCATTGATGAGTGTCCAGGGCATGAGATTCTATCCTTTATGGATGGTTTCTCCGGATACAACCAAATTGTTATCCATCCCGCCGATCAACTTAAAACCACGTTCATCAGTCCGTGGGGAACTTTCGCTTACCGAGTTATGCCATTCGGCCTTAAAAACGTCGGCGCCACTTTTCAACGGGCCATGTATTATTGTTTCCATGACTTAGCTCATATTATCATTACTTATTTAGATGACCTCACTGCGCGTTCTAAGCATCGGACACAACACCTCCACGATCTGCGTACCATCTTTCTCCGATGTCGCAAGTATCATATCCACCTTAACCCATTGAAATGCGTCTTCTGCGTCCCTGCCGGCTGTCTCCTAGGCTTCATAGTGTCTAAGGACAGTATCACTCTTGACCCTTTGAAAGTTCAAGCCATTCTTGAACTTCCCATTCCGCGTACCTTACGCCAGCTACAAAGTCTCCAAGGCAAAGCTAATTTTCTTCGTCGGTTCGTTCCTAACTATGCCACCACCACACATGGGTTCCTTCAACTCCTCCGCTCTAACATCCCATTTGTATGGGATACCTATGCTCATGAGGCTTTCGATGCCCTCAAGTAGGCTCTCACATCCACTCCCTTGATCCGCCCTCCCGACTTTGATAGGGACTTCATCCTGTACATCTCCGCTTCCACCTATTCGGTCGCTGGAGTTCTTATCCAGGAAGATGACAACAGTATCGAGCATTTGATCTACTACATCAGTAAGAACCTCGTAGGGCCTCCTGTTTCCTACTCATATGAAGAAAAGCTAGCACTTGCTGTGATGTTCTCGGTCCGAAAACTTCGTCATTACATCCTCATGCGTTCCACCAAGGTCGTGACTAATTTCAACCCCATGGATTTCCTATTGAGTCACCACATCCTCACTTGGAAGTATGCCCGTTGGGTCGTCATCCTTCAAGAATTCGACCTCGAATTTTTCACAGCAAAAAGTAAGAAAGGTTTAGCCCTTGCTGAACTCATTTCCGAATTACCTACTAGAAAACAGGATCCCCTAGTTAATGATGATTTTCCTGATGAGCACTTATTCACCATTACTTCGGACGATCCTTGGTATGGCGATATCCTCACTTACTTACAAACCCAAAAGTTCGCTCTTCACCTTGATCGTGACGCTCGACGACGTATCCGACACCAGGCTCCCCGCTACCTTCTTATCAGTGATGACCTCTATCGTCGCGGTATAGATACTGTCCTTCGTCGTTGTCTCACACACGATGAAGCTGAACAAGTCCTCAATACCTTCCATAGCGGTGCTTGCGGTGGCCACCTCTCCGGTCTTTCTACTGCCCAAAAAGTCATGCGCGCTGGGTATTTTTGGCCTTCCCTCTTCAGTGATTGTATCAAGGCCTCAAATGACTTCAGCTCCTCCATCCAAAATTTGTCGTCGGTCCCTTTGTAAATGGGCCATCGACTTTATGGAGTGTCACCCGCCATCCACTCAGGTAACCATAAATATATCATCGTGGTGGTCGACTATTTCACAAAATGGGCCGAGGCTATGCCAACATTTAACAACACGACAGGGCCTACCGCAACCTCTTTTTCTTTAACCACGTTATCGCTCGATTCCGGGTTCCGAAACAATCGGGGTTCCGAAACAACCGGTCTCTGGACCACGGCCGACATTTTAAAGATGGAGCAGGCGGAGCCATCCTCACCTGGGTTTTGAGCACCAATATTCCTCCTCCTATTACCCCCAAGGTACGGCTGTTGAAGCGCCCAACAAAACTTCAAGACTATGCTTCAACGAACGTGAATAAGCACAGAACCAACTGGCATCTTATGCTCTTCCCTGCTTTGTGGGCCTATTGAACTTCTGTTAAAACCGCCACCGGGTTTACTCCTTTCCACCTTGTTTTTGGAGAGGAGGCAGTCTTACCAATCGAGTGTGAAATTCCTTCCCTGCATCTGGCCGTTGAACTTCTCCCTGACACCCAACCTCTAGAACAACGACTTATCATGCTTGAGCGCGCCTCCGAAGACCGTCATGTTGCCTTGCAAACCATGGAAGCGGCCAAGAAACGCACCAAAGCTCAGTATGACAGAAAAGTCCAGCCTCATACTTTTCATGAAGGTGACCTTGTTCTAGTTTATGACCAGGCCCATGATGTCCTTGGTCATGGGAAGTTTGTCTCATTATGGCTAGGCCCTTACATCATCAGTAAGGATCTCGGTAAGGGGGCATACCTCTTAGAGGATTTCGAAGGCAATCCCCTTCCTAATCCTCGCAATGCACTATATTTTAAGAAATATTACCCTTAGCATTTCCCTTTTGAAATGCATGTTTTATTTTCTTTTAGATAGCCAGCATATTTTTCATTTTTGGGATTTGATACTTCACCAGGACACATTTTTTCCAATACGGGTCACTTCCCATCTCATTAAAATCGCATTTCTTCACTTACAACACTTGTACTTGGGGGCACCACTTTGCATCCTTACTTGTCTTTGTTTTTGTTGATTTTCGTCGTGAGTTACCCTCTTGTACTCATGTTTTCATGGTCCCCCATTGGACCTTTACTGAGTGGCAGTACCATCGAGTCGCCCTTGTTTAGAGCATCCAAGCGGAGTCATCGTCGCATTCATGGAGTCTATCCCGAGTCCCTTTGTACCCTGCTATAGTCCTCCATCCCTCATTGCTTGGTTTCTCTCTTGTGTCGCACATTATGGCTTTCAGTCCCACTGTCCCTTATCCCTGATGATATTGTGTCAATTGCTACCATGTCATTCATGCCCTTTATGCTCTAGCAAGGGCATTTGTCCATTCGCTACTCAGTCCCCTCCATTCCACCATCATCATTGGTATTAGTTTGTTCGTCGCTCTACTATTTTCTCTCGTGCCTTAGTTGAGGATCTCTCATTGCCTCACCTATGGCGGACCTCCTTCTGTCGACATCAGTTCCTTCATTCCAGAAGAAAGGTCTAGAGGCTGCACTGTCTCCAACTTTTCCACTTCGTTTCTAAGTGCTCCTGACGGCAGCGGGATCATTTCCCTTTGACTTGATTGTTTCTCCACTCTAGCTCCTTTCAGCATGATCGAGATCTGTATACTTGATGGTTCAGTGATGCAGCAGCAGCTCTTAGTGATTCCTGGGTGTGTGTGAGATGTCTCGGCCCTCATGAGGGGGTGGCCCTGCAGGTAGCCCCCCACATGCCCGGATGACCTCTTCATTGCAGCCCTTGATGAAGCTCCATATATTTGATGATGTCGGCCTTATCCGCTTGCAGCGCCTCTTTGATTTGCATGTATCAGTCAGATTGTGTGAGCCCTTCCCCGCTTATAGGGGGAATTTGCGTTGTATTTGTATCTCATGTACTCAGATATTATTGTATAAGTCCTGGTTGTTATCCCAGGCACAACATGTATGTGGGATTCCTCATTGTATTCCTATCTAGCTCATGTTTATGCCGGTTGTACTTTATGGTTTGGTCCCTTGTTTACTGGACACACTATTATTTTGTACTTTGTCTCGGCGGGCATAGGTATGCCTCCCCCGCCGCCTTTAGCACAGGTACCCTCTCATAAAAAGAGACTTGTTTCACCTGTAAGTCTCGTCTCCTCAGGGTCTAGTTCTTCAGCACATTAGTCTACCTCACATTTCTCTCTCTGACTTCCCTTTTGATGTCTGGTGATTGAGTTCTTACAACGTACTTCGGTCATACGATTTGCTCCTAACACTTGCACGCTGGGGGGCAATCTGTTACACCATTTTTTGGTCATCTAACCTACTATCATTAGATGGACCCAAGTACACCATGTAAGACCAATTTTACCCTAAGTAAAATTGCCTTCACTATGTAAAATAACTTAATAAAACACATTTATTAGGTTGTTTATGGTCTAAACAGAAAACCCCAAAAGGAAATATTAAACAAACCTATATTTGTTTGATTTTCCTCAAGGAATAATTAATTAAACAATAATTTAATTATTATTCCTGGTCATGTTTAACCCAAAACAAAGAAATTAATTAGATAAATCTTCATTTATCTTATTATTTTCTAGGAATAATTATTTAAATCTTATTTAAATAATATTCCTTGTTAAATATGACTAAATCACCCATAAATAATTAAATAAATCATTATTTATTTCATTATCATTCAACCACTTCCTTAAAATGATAAATAAATCATTTATTTATTTATTATTTACAAATAAAGGGATTTGACCCAAGTCAAATACTTTTTCCCTCCAACAAATATAATAAAATATTCCATAAAAGGTGGATCTAGATTTGGTTAACGTTATTTTAATCATGCACCAAGATCTAGAATGACCCAATATTTTGTTATAAATAGGAGGGTTTTCCCTACCATTATTCACCTTTTGTTGCCTATTAGATCACTCTGGATCTATACACTTGGTCACATTTTTCTACATTATTTGCTGTGTGAGCTCCCTTTGAGTTCTATCTTTGTCTGGGTTTTTCTACACCAACAAGAGAGAGAGATTCTAGATCTGAAGTGCTGAGGACTTCCAAGAACCCATCCCATTGAGGAGAATTGGATACACCTTCTTGTTTTCCTCCCAGGTGCCCTTAATACAAAAATTATTTCAAAAAACATTGTTCTTGTTTTGTCTATTGGATGTATGGAGCAAACTCTTAATTTTACTGCTTAATGTCTTTCTATGCATAGATCTGGTTTTTTGCAGCACTTGTCTTGATCAACTAACTGCAGATCTGAAGATATTTGCAGCCACATTTGATGTTAGGGCTATAAGTTATGCGTAGCTAAAGTGGTCTTTTTTCATACGCTTCGACAAAAGATTCATACTAACAGTATGCCAGAAGGTCATGCCATAAATAAAGGGTTTTTAGGTGTGTGTCAGGGTTGGTTCTAGCGCTATATGACAGTGTGTGACAGCAGCAAGGATAAGCCACTATTCTGGAGTTGTAGGAGGCTAGTAAGGGTGCTTGGGCGGGCTGACAAGTGGATATTGGAAGCCCTAACCAAACTGCCTCATCACAAAACATCACTTCAGATTGTGATGGCAGGTCACCCTGCCTATACCCACATTCTCCTTCATTATGCATATAAAATGCATGCACTCAAATGAATGCCTAAATAAAATCTGAAACTGGAAATTTCAATATTTTATTGCGGAAGCTTCTTTCTTCTCATGATTATAAAAACCACACAATAAACCCTCACACTCTATGGCTATGAGACCATACATATCAAACTCAATAATCCAACCCCCGCGTGAGGAATTTTAAACCATGAACAAAACCCGTTTTATGAATTGGGTCAAATATATCTAACAGTGGATAGATACCCATACAAATCATCAGTCTCCCCTTATCAATACTCGACTTTGAAATAAAGTCCACATATAATTCTGTGGCCAACGCATACATTGGTAAATAACACCCGAATACTCAGAAACATTATATAAACTTTTTCAGTCTTGGATTAAGACCTCAAGCCAACATACATTATTGTTCGGCCCACAGCAGACTCTTAAAACTCAAATATAAAATATGAATGTTTGATATTTAAAACCAACTTTGGTTAAAATCAATTAATAACATACCAATCCATCGTATGAGACTGCATTTCATTTCATACAAACTCAAACTTTGATTTAAAACCAAACCCAACAAACATTAAGGTTCCGCTCGGTCCCACAGCTCAGTTAGCATACCTTGCTTTATCGTTCATGCAATTTTACTAGCAATCCTCTGTTGGATCTCCATCGATCCACATCTAACGAAAATCGCATTACAAAGGCGCCCAAGAGTTAATTCTCCAACTTCACACGAAACGAATGGTTTTTGAATACCACCACTTGCAACGTGTCACTTGAAGAGCATTATCGCGTTATTTTCAGGAATTTCGCTTACCATCTAATAGCAATGCGAAAACCATTGTTTTCTTTCCAGAAACCGCCTTCATGGTTCCTTTTTCCACCGTCAGCACGGACTCTGCATTCTGGTTCTGCTTCACGCAATTCAACTTAGTTTCGATTCTACCTTCATGGTCTCCTTACTCTCGGTTCTAACCGACTCAAGATACTGCAATACTTATATGCATTCTCCACATTGAATCGATGGTTCGTTTACTTTTTAATATAACACTTCTGCATACATGTTCAAAAAATTATCGAATTGTTTCAATACCTTTGTCACTCCGAAATCAAGCACCCACTCAGCTGGAATCACAATGCCATCCCTTCTATTTTACGATCTTTAGACCGCTCTAGTGCAGGGAATTTCTTCATTTCCTGCAATTCAATTTATCGATTCCTTTATAGAAAAGGCCCTATATGGATTTCCAGACCCAGGTCTTCAATGCACTTGTTTATTCACAACAATATGCTTAATTCCAGCATCAAATACAATATCGGTCCCCATTGTGGCGTACATCCACATCACTCTGTATTAAGATTCAAATTCAACTCTAATTCATCGATCCTTGCAGTGATCGATGACTGCAATATTTAACAAATGCAATCTCAATAATTCTTTCCAGATGTGTATGCAACTTCTACTACTCCTTAATTCAAAATCACATTGATTAACATCGATTATTTGATTAGAACTGAGCACCATCTAAAACCCTATTACAAGGTCTCATTCATACATAGATCACGGAGACTCAAAACATCCTTCACACAAAATTAGATCCAACGATACACATATGATTCAGAAATAAATTCTTATATATATATATATATATATATATATATATATATATATATATATATATATATATATAATCACTTACAAAACTCCTGGTATTTGGCTAGATCTTCAAATCAAATGGCCCTTTTCAACTGCCCGTAGGCTTACAGGAACAACCCCCTATTTGTTCTAAAACTGAATCACTCACAAACTCTCCAGATATATATATCTTTCTATCTTTTAAGGCTTGATAATTTATACAAATTAGGATGAACCAATTTAGGTTCAATTCCTTCAATAACTCAACAAAAATCCTCAAAATCTACAAACTCCTAAAATCTAGATTCTATCTCGAAAATCTTGAAACTGAATCTAACTTAGGATTTACAATCAATTCCTAAATATATAAAATCTAAACTATTTTATTTCACTCATGTTCTCCAATCATTCGGGAACATTTACAAATTCCTCACACTTAATTAAAATCTCATTTAGTCACTCAAAACCCATTAATAATTACATAAAAATAAATGTTCTCTCAAAAACACAAGACCCCTTATGTTTAATAAAATACAAGGTATTTTCTGAATCCAATGCCCCTGCATCAGACTCCCAAGGTTAAAAATGATCATGATCTCCTGATCATGTGCTGTCAGTCCTTGTCTTTCTGAATCCCACACTTTTTTCTGCAATTGATCATCTGTTGCAATGATTCTTCTTCTGCACTTTTCGAGGCTTCCATATTTTATTCTGTCTTGCTCCACTGGCTACACTTTTACATTCTCTTTCTATCTTTCTTTTGTTGTTGCTTATGCTTCTTTGTTTTCTTGTTTTTGTCTTCTTCTGAGACACCTTCACCATCAGTTTTCTTATCACTTAATTTCCCGATCTAATTTATCTTCTGACTGTTGGATACTGCTCCATCTTGATTGCTGAATTCTTATTGTTGTTTGCTAAACTCTGGCTCCTGCTTGCTGAGTTCTTACTTCTGCTCCTAATTGTTAAGCCCTTGCTTGTTGGACTCTTACTGTTGCCTTTACTCTGGATCTTGCCCTTAATTGTTGAGCCCTTGCTGCCACCCTATCATCCATACCCTCTTGTTTTTTGCAACATAAAAACTCTTCCTGATTGTCACTTGTGAAAATTTCTTCGTTCTCTACCTTCAACAATTCTTTGGACTGGTATTTTAAATTCCAGTCACTGTCATCATCTCTTTTCTTCTCCTGGACTAAACATTCTTTAGTCCTTCCATCAGTACCTGCAATCATAAAACAAACATCAAAATTATAAAATCTTTGTGTCTCTTTTTCTAGCAACACTTCAATTTGCTGCTCTGACATTTCTTCCGGCAACATTTCAATCTACTTCTCTGTCATTTCTTCCAGAAACACTTCAATCTGCTACTCTGTAATCAACACATCAGTATGTTGATTCTAATCCTTCAAAGAGTCCTCAAGACTGTCAGCTAGTCTCTCTTCTGCATCATCCTTCTCAAGGATGTTTCCTTGCTCTAGTTCATAAAAATGAACCTTTTCATTTCCATTCAATTATGCCTTTACAATCTGAACACTTATTCTCTGTGTTTCTATCCTCTGTTATAGGATACTTAACTTGTGCCACAAATCTATCATCTCATTTGAGAAAACAATTATACAATCTTTGTTATCTTCCTCTTTATCACAAGTCAAGTTTCTTGCTGTCACTATCTCTTCATCTTTCATAAGAACATAATTCTGATCTTCCATATCTGCAATAGGTTTAATTATCTGTCCATCACTCTCCTCTTGGCCATTTAATAAAATCAATTTTTCATTATCATCATTAATAACAAATTCATCATCATCAGACATAACTTCATTGAAACAATTTCTTTCACAAAACAAGGAATTTATGAATTCCTTTTATTGCAGTAATTCAATTTGATCTTCATCTGAAAGATAATCATCATATCTTGCTTGGAAACTTTCAGCTTCATTCAATACAGTTTCATCATATGAATTTTATTCTCCAATACCTGCATTTACACACATATTGTCAGTTTTAAAACCATAAGACTTCATGGTTTCATTTGATGATTTAATCAACAAATCCTCCTGCTGTTCCAAGTCCTCTATACAATTCGGAAATTCTTCAATGGTCTTCTCTTCAGTTTCTTCAAGTTTTCCAATTGATTTCTCAATTTCCAGCTTTTGGCCATCATCATAATTTAAATTTCCTCTACTTCCAATTTATTGAAAAGTAAAACTTTTCTCTAACTGTGCATGGACATTTTCAAAAGATCTAGTTGTCTCATTTTCCTCCTTTGTGACAATATCAGCAGTTTTTCCTTCTCCGCATGTTCTTCCTACAAACATACAAAATTTTTCAGATGTAAAGTCATTCGACCTCTTGGTCTCACTTGAATTTTCGGTCTTCAAGTATTTCCCCAAATACTCTTTCATTCTGAGTAATTTCTCCCTCAACTGAGCATTTATCATCTGCTCTTTCTTCCTCTGTAGCCTATGCCACTTTACCTTTCTTCTTACAAGAAAACCCCACCTTTGGTCTTCTATCATCATCTTCAGTTTGTTAAACTACTCTCTGATCTCAGCTACCTATCTCTCATACTCTTCCTTCTTTAACTGTCTCTGCATGCCATCTGTCTTGGCATCTTCTTTCTTCATCTTCATTCTGGTGTGGCCTCTCCAAGAACCTCTACTATCTCTGCTATGACTATCAGTATCCATCTTCTCCTTCATGATTTCTCACTCATTCATCACGGCTGCACTGAAACCTCTGCAATAACAATTCCTCCTTGTTACAACTTACCTCACCAATCCTCTCTCTGGATCTGGTCTTTTGGCAACTACTAGTCCACTATCTTCAGGAACCTTCTGAGCATTCCTCTCTGCTCCTTTTAGGTTTCACTCATCTGCACCCTCTCAAGAACACATCTGTTCTCTTTTCATCCAACCTCTGTTGGAATTCCTCCAGGTTCTGCCACACTCTTTTTCTCCTTAGAAACCTTCACTGGCTTCCTCCATCACTTCTTTTCAAAGTTGTGATCTTCTTGCTGATATGCTCCTCAATTGTTTGCAATCTGCATTCTGCAAACAAAATTCTTCAAACAGAATCAATAATACCTCACCTTCAAGGTTTGTTTCAACCTCACTAGAAATTTCTTCTACAATCCTTCAATACTCTACTGCATTGCATGCTGTCCTGTCAGATTTAGATCCTTGTCCTCACCTTTATACATGTATGCACATCTTCAGAACATAACCTGACAATCTTCAAAACACATTGCCTTCAACTTCAGATTCTACAAATCTGAATGCCTTCACTACATATCTAATCAATCTTCAATCACTGTTAAACCAGTTTGAAACTTCAAATTTTCCTCATTGCCTTTACCAAGCATGTATTCCAAAAATCGATTTTCAAAAAGAGCTATTCTAGCTCTGATACCACCTGATGGTAGGTCACCCTGCCTATACCCACATTCTCCTTCATTATGCATATAAAATGCATGCACTCAAATGAATGCCTAAATAAAATCTTGAACTGGAAATTTCAATATTTTATTGCGGAAGCTTCTTTCTTCTAGTGATTATAAAAACCACACAATAAACCCTCACACTCTATGGCTATGAGACCATACATATCAAACTCAACAATCCAACCCCCACGTGAGGAATTTTAAACCATGAACAAAACCTGTTTTATGAATTGGGTCAAATATATCTAACTGTGGATAGATACCCATACAAATCATCAGTCTCCCCTTATCAATACTCGACATTGAAATAAAGTCCACATATAATTCTGTGGCCAACGCATACATTGGTAATAACACCCGAATGCTCAGAAACATTATATAAACTTTTTCAATCTTGGATTAAGACCTCAAGACAACATACATTATTGTTCGGCCCAATATAACTCTCGGCCCACAGTAGATTCTTAAAACTTAAATATCAAATATGAATGTTTGATATTTAAAACCAACTTTGGTTAAAATCAATTAATAGCATATCAATCCATCGTATGAGACCGCATTTCATTTCATACAAACTCAAACTTTGATTTAAAACCAAACCCAACAAACGTTAAGGTTCCGCTCGGTCCCACAGCTCAGTTAGTGTACCTTGCTTTATCGTTCATGAAATTTTATTGGCAATCCTCCATTGGATCTCCATCGATCCACATCTAACGACAATCGCATTACAAAGGCGCCCAAGAGTTAATTCTCCAACTTCATGCGAAATGAATGGTTTCTGAATACCACCACTTGCAACGTGTCACTTGAAGAGAATTATCGCGTTATTTTCAGGAATTCTGCTTACCATCTAATAAAAATGCGAAAACCATTGTTTTCTTTCCAGAAACCGCCTTCGTGGTTCCTTTTTCCACCGTCAGCATGGACTCTGCATTGCGGTTATGCTTCACGCAATTCAACTTAGTTTTGATTATACCTTCACGGTCTCCTTACTCTCGGTTCTAACCGACTCAAGATCTTGCAATACTTATATGCATTCTCCACATTAAATCGATGGTTCGTTTACTTTTTAATAAAACACTTTTGCATACATGTTCAAACAATTATCGAATTGTTTCAATACCTCTGTCACTCCGAAATCAAGCACCCACTCAGCTGGAATCACAACGCTGCACCTTATATTTTACGATCTTTAGACCACTCTGGCGCAGGGAATTTCTTCATTTCCTGCAATTCAATTTATCGATTCCTTTATAGAAAAGGCCCTATATGGATTTCCAGACCCATATCTTCAATGCACTTGTTTATTCACAACAATATGCTTAATTCAGGCATCAAATACAATATCGGTCCCCGTTGTGGCGTACATCCATATCACTCTGTATTAAGATTCAAATTAAACTCTAAGTCATCGATCCTTGCAGTGATCGATGACTGCAATATTTAACAAATGAAATCTCAATAATTCTGTCCAGATGTCTATGCAACTCCTACTACTCCTCAATTCAAAATCATGTTAATTAACATCAATTCTTTGATTAGAACTGAGCACCATCTAAAACCCTATTACAGGGTCTCATTAATACATATATCAAGGAGACTCAAAACATCCTTCACACAGAATTAGATCCAACGATACACATCTGATTCAGAAATAAATTCATATATACACATCTGATTCAGAAATAAATTCATATATATATATATATATATATATATATATATATATATAATCACTTACAAAACTCTTGGTCTTTGGCTAGATCTTCAAATCAAATGGCCCTTTTCAACTGCCCGTAGGCTTACAGGAACAACCCCCTATTTGTTCTAAAACTAAATCACTCACACACTCTCCAGATCTATATATCTTTCTGTCTTTAAGGCTTGATCATTTATACAAATTAGGATGAACCAATTTAGGTTCAATTCCTTCAATAACTCAACAAAAATCCTCAAAATCTACAAACTCCTAAAATCTAGATTCTATCCCTAAAATCTTGAAACTGAATCTAACTTAGGATTTACAATCAATTCCTAAATATCTCAAATCTAAACTATTTGATTTCACTCATGTTCTCCAATCATTCGAGAACATTTACAAATTACTCACACTTAATTAAAATCTCATTTAGTCACTCAAAACCCATTAATAATTACATAAAAATAAATTTTCTCCTAGAAACACAAGACCCCTTATGTTTAATAAAATACAAGGTATTTTTCGAATCCAATGTCCCTACATCATATTGGAAAAATAGTCAAAGGGTATGTGTTGACTTTAAGGACCAACCCTATAGTGTAGGGACCAACCCTATGCTTTACTTTATTTTTATTTATTTTTTGTAATAATACAGTAAACTAGGAATAAAAACCATAAGCATACAACATTGGAAACTCATAAATATTAAGCACTTACATCAAACATCCATAAAGTTCACCAAATTTCACATATGATCTATTTTACAAGCTATTAACTATAGGCACAATGAAACCATATAAAATAACATCATAACTAACATATATACCCGCCTATTTACCTCTCAACCTACTCCTTGGGAACTCTCCTTCCCCGCAAACCCCCGAGCTACAATGGAGTTGTACAATGGAGCAAGTTTACTAGATGATAGAGGTGAGCCTTCCTTGGCTCAAGACACCCCTCTCTAATGTCTTCTACCTCACCAAACTCAACTATAGCTCGTAACCACTCACAACAACATAATCGCCTCCATCCAAGAATAGGGTAAGCCAAAAGTCCATTTCCCATGGCTTTTCCCTTCTTTTATAGGAGGCTTCATAGGTGACACTTGGCATTTCATGCATAATTAATTATTTTTATTAATCCAAGACTCTCACCAAGAATCTCCAAAATCATTTACTTGAATATTAATTTAAAATAGTATTTTCCTCACCCCAACAAGACTTCTTATTTCTTCTCCTAGTTGTCTCTTGATCCCCCCTTTTTCTACTCCTTAATTTGTGTTTATTACTGAATTTAATGAATAAGTCTCATATTTGGTCCCCTAAATACCTCCTAATTGAACTCAATTTGCCTCTTAGATGGATATTCTTATGTTGGCTCTTGCCACATGAAGGTTCTCTAAATTTCTCCACTTTTAGTTTATTAATCTTATTATAATTCACCGCCCTCTTCTCTTAATGAAGTTTTAACTATTTTATGATTAATATTTGTACATAACTCTATGTCTCTCTTTTCCCCTTCTTCCTAACTAATTTCTTTTTCCACAAGAAAAATCGTAGCTTTTATTAATGTAAATAAAAGTTACATGTTGTATATGTGAGTGCATATGCATATCAGCTTATGCAGATCAAATTGCAGCTGCCATATAGATATCTGTGAGTGTCCAGAAAATAAAAATACATCCATTGTGTGTCGCTTATATACATACTGTAAATCAAAATAGCTTCTCCACATGTAGTCTGGTGGATATATATACAAATACTAGAATAAAAAATGTAAATAAAAACCAGCAGCAGTCTTAACTCTATGTCCCTCTTTCCCTCTTTTTCCTAATTAAGTTACTTATGTACATTATCCATTTAATATTTTTCAACATGGAAAGGGGCAAATTTCTCAGGGGAAAATATTTTGTTTCTTCCTATTCTTCCCTTACCCTAAGTTTTATTCTTGATTTAATTTCCTTGGTTCTAACATCATTTACCACTTGATATGAATTAATAGGATTTTCATATCTTGATCATATTTATTAGTTTCATTTTAATGATGTCGAGGGTGTCAAGTTCGTCATTCCCTTCAAGAAATTCCCTTCAAAGTTCCAAGGGTGCCATGCCTAACAAATTATTTGTGATGCTAAGGGTGCCAAGTCGGTCATGCTCTTCAAGAAATTCTCTTCAAGTTCCAAGGTTGCCACGCCACTTGCCCTTCAAGCATCCAATGGCTACGAGGGGAAAATATAGGTGCAACAACAGAGACTGCTATCATCTCTTATTTTTTCCACTATAGTGAGACTAATGGTGCTTGGGATCAAGGAATCTGCCTTGATGCGTGCACCCCAGAAAATACTCATGAGAAACCCAAAATGGGGACCTTCCCCCATGACATCGTGATCTTCAAGGCGAAGGTGTTTTGACCTTTCCAACCTAAGTCGCGGTGTGAGTGCTAGAGGGTGAGATCAGGGACATTGTCCCACCCCTCCCATGTTGTTCCATCCAATTGTACTACCCCATCACCCATATGTGACATTGTGAGTCATTTGGCCAAGAAAATAACTTGTTCTTGCAGCCACTGACATATCATAAGAGTGTGTATATATATATATAGAAAGTTTCAAACTAGAATACGATTTTTCAAAAAACAAATATTAATTTCCATTAAACCAGATGTCATCAACTCATCATATGTGAGTGCCTCTGGTGGTTTCCTGTCATACTCAATAATCATCAGTAACAAAGTTTCTCAGTGTTAATCATTATCATAATAGCATCATCAACATGACCTATTCATTCATATTGTTGTTCATTGTGAACCAGAACTAATGTAAGTAGCTAACATATGGGACACATCCATCATGGTTATCATAATAATAACATCAATGGGAAACATACATATCCATAAAAGCTATCATCATTGTAAAGTCAATATAAAACATACCTATCCATCAAATTTATCATCATCATGATATTAGTATAGATAGTACATATCCTTTAATGCTATCATCATCATAATATCAATAGGGAGCATGCGTAACCATTAATGCTTCTATCATATCAATAGAGTACATAACCATTAATCCTATCATCATAATAATATCAATAGAGAACATGCATAACCATTAATGCTATCATCATCATATTATCAAT
Organism: Pinus albicaulis; assembly: GCA_034641835.2. Lineage (NCBI taxonomy): Eukaryota > Viridiplantae > Streptophyta > Pinopsida > Pinales > Pinaceae > Pinus > Pinus albicaulis. The sequence continues at coordinate 760,447,876 of CM076584.1, read as the reverse complement.
CAATAACATGCATAACCATAAAATCCACTAATAATAGAGTAATGTGTCTGGATCATCGACCTGAGGTCCTTAAAGAATAAAGTTCGGGCCTTATGGCTAAATAATGTTAAATTCATATCGATGTTAGTCAACCAGAGTAGGGCACTACATTCACTGAGTTTTGTCTTGTGTTGGGTCATATTTTATGACATGTTTTGGATCAGTTGATAACAAACTATGGGTGCCACATGTTGGGGTTAACATGGAGTGTTGAATACCCCAACTCGGAGAAGATCTCATGGTGGATGGAGGTCCTAGGTGAGGGCATATTGATGGTGCCTAGATTTGTTCAATAGCTCCTCTATTGCAAAGCAAAGGGTAGTTGATAATAATATTGTTGGCAGCGATGTGTAAGGGTCTCCTGGGTGTGAGGATGCCCTAACTAGGTGTAGATGCTACATCGTTGACTTGGTCACTCATGGATTGTTGTAGGGTAGTGTGAGAGCGGACCAAGTGTTAATGTGCATTGGGAATTTATGGTCTGCTGGAGGATAGCATGATAGTTCCAAAGTTGGAGCTCGGTGTGAAACACCTTGATGGAGAAAGGTAGTTCTTAGAGTGGAAGTTGTTGGATTTCAAAGGTCTGATCAACCAAGAGAATTTTTGTGGAGACCGATATTTGTGTGTGGAGAAGGACTTCTACATCAGATGATGTGAAGTCTTCCTAGCCCGTGTTCATTGTGGGAGATGGACATCTTGCAATGATAGGTGGCAGCTCTTTGTACCCTATGTTGGTTTTTATCGATGCATCACAGGAAGACCATAATGGGTTAAAGTCCCTGAGTAGCTGAGGAGAAGTAGTGGGAAGATTGATAGTTTTCACAAACGGATTTGTGAACAACTCGACAAGAGTCTCAATGTGTTGATGTGTTCGTGGAAGAATGATCAACTAGTGAGTAGATTGATAGCCGAGATTAATTGGTTAAATGGACTTGGATCATTGATAAAGGTAGGAAATACATATTGAGAGTTGAAGGACTAGGTAGGTACAGGGTACCACTAAGAGGAGTTTAAAGAGTGGGCCACAGCTAGATGATTAGAGTATCATGTTTTGTATCTTCCACTAGTGGATGCATGAGGGCCATTATCCTTGGTACATGAGCCCTAGATTGTTGTATTATATTGATTGGATTAATATAACGAAGTTGGGTTGAGAATTTTAAAAAGTTATCTATATTTTTTGCATGTGTGATTTATTGTTGTCTATACAAAGTAGCCCTTTTGAGATTATTTGTTTGGTAGCATCATATATTTTAAGATTCTATCCTAGACTCAAGGTCGTGGAAAATTCAATATGGTATCAAAGCGTATTCGAGCTACTTTGAGGGACAATGAATCAGAGTGTGCACAACAAAGAAACTCAGAGGTAGTTGTGGGTGTCTATATCATGAAGCAGAGGGTTCAGATAAAGACATGGATATTTGGTATTGATTGGCTTGCCAGCAATATTGGTTGGGAGTTCTGGTGGAGTGGTGGTGATCTTGGTGAAAAATAGTTTTTTGTAGGGCAGATTGTTGATCATGGAATTTTGTTTATTTGTCTTGGATGGTTGGAATAGCTCTAGGGTTACTTTGGAATGGATGAGATCAGGTTGATCAATATGGCTTCATGTGATGGAATAGAGGTTGGCATGCTATAATCTTCATTGGATCGTGATATTGGATATCCGAGATTAGAGGGATTTGCACGAGAGTTATTTGATCTAGGAGGATGAGTGCTTGCAGGACTAAGCCAATGGAGATCATGTATGTTCAAAGGGAATCTAGCCTCAGAGGGAGCAACCATATTGAGGTTCAGGATCTTTAGGTTCAGACATGATGAGGCAGAGGGTATGTTGCAACTATGGATGCCATATGGGTTATTGTCGACATCGAATGATGATGGTTACTTCCTAGTCTTGGAAGTACCTCCCTCACTAAGAAATTAGGGGAATTTTGAGGTCTAAAATGGGTCTCCTAAGGAAATTATAAAATAATAATGGAAATAATAAATAAGATTACATTACATCATCAAATTTTAGAGGGAAAAATGAAAAAACTATTTTTTCAACTCGTATTTTCAACTTATCTTCCTAAAGGTTTACTCAAATTTCGAGTGGGGAAACTCGTTGGATGAATAATTTGATTCCTCATCCAAGGATTACCCATGTTGGAAAATTTAGATGGATTCTTCTACATGAAAAATGAGAAATACATTAAAAACGTGATTGCAATCGCATTTTTTCATGTATTTCTCATTTTTCGTGTAGCAGGGTCCATTGAAAGTATGAAACATGGGTACTCCTTGGATGAGGAATAAAAATTTTCATCCAATGAGGTCTCCTTCTTGAAATTTGAGTAAAACATTAGGGAGATAAGTTGAAAATATAAGTTGAAAAAGTAGTTTTATTATTTTTATTTTTTAATTTTCTTACTTTTTTACCCCAAAAATGGTGAATCATCCCCCATAGTTGACATCATCAACTTGAAACCTATTGGTTCTTATAAAGATTATTTTGGTTGTACATTTTTCTTAGGAGGCCCATTTTAGACCTCAAAATTTCTCTAATGGGGAGTGTTGATTTCTTATGTAGCTTGGGAGGTACTCCAAGCCCTAGGGTTCAAGAAATGGAGGGAAACGCGCAACAAGTAGGCTTGTGGGCTTGGAACCCAAGCTTGAGGTTTTTCACCCATTGGTATTTGGGCCAAACCATGAGCACACTTTGACATGTGATGGATGAGGATGGTAGCTCACGACAATATCATTCTAATGAAATGAGAATCATCTAATTTCGAGTTGTAGTAGTGGAGATATGAATTTTTGAAGTTAATTGATGTGGTTGCACATGTGTGTCAAGGTCATGCTATGGTTATTTTAGTATTATTACAATTGGACAGCCCTTATTGTGATGTTGAAGAAGCCCTTAATTTATTGTATAAATAAAAGGTGGATAATAGGTATTTACACATCATTTTTTTAGAAACATAAGGAAATCTAAGGAGCTCATTAGAGGAGAGGTTATTTGATTTGGCCACAACAAGTAGAGGGATGGACCAATGAGGGGACAGTTTATTTCAGGGTCACTGTGTGAAGGACGAGTTTTTTTTTGGAGGTTTGAGGATCCTCCCTAGAAACCCGAGGCAAAGGAGGTATGTTCTGGGATGTTGTGCGGGGTTTTGGTGGCTAAAATTATCTTTGTTTGGGAAATGTATGATACAAGATGGTATGCAGGAAGGTCGTGCCCTAAATAGATGGTTTTTAGGTGTGTATTATGGTTGGTTCTAGACCTATATGACAACATGGGATAGCAACAAAGATAATCCACCATGTCGTAGTAGTAGAAGGCTAGTAAGGGTGCTTGGGTGGGCTGAAAAGTGGCTGATGGAAGCCCTAACTAGACTGCCTCATCACAGCAAATCACTTCAGATTGGAACAACAGTCAAAACGTATGTTTTGACTGAGTTTTTTCCTATGTTGGGTTATAATTTATGACTTGTTTTCAATCATTTGATAACATCTTGTGGGTGCCACATGTTGGGGTTAACATGGAGTGTTGAAAACCCCAACTACGAGCAGATCTCACTGTATAGTAGTATAATAACTAGTTCATTCTTTACTACCTTAATTTATAGGTTTGCATTGGCAGATCTCCACATATAGTAGTATAATAAATATTTCATTATTTACTACCTTAATGTAGAGGTTTTCATTGGCATAACTTTTGATGAACCCAATTCTTAAGAGATATGCATCCATCCTTGCATACCACGCCCTAGGAGCTTGCTTCAAGCCATATAGGGTCGTCTTGAGTTTGTAAACATGTGTATCTATGTTATTTATTTTGAAACCTTATAGTTGTTTAATGTATACTTATTCATCAATGGTTCCATTTAGAAATGTTGTTTTTACATCTATTTGATGGATATTCCATCGCATGGTAGAAGCTAGCGAAACCAAATATCTTATTGTGGTATACATGGTAGTAGGATAAAAGGTTCATTTATAGTATATACCTTCATTTTGTGAGAAACCCCTTGCAACAAATCTATATTTGTATTTGGGTATAATTCCATCAATAGCATGTTTGATTTTGTAAATCCACTTTGAGGTGACAACAAATTTCTCACTTGGTCTAGGTACGATTTCCCAAACCCCATTCTTCATGATGGATTGATATTCTTCTTGCATTTCCTTTTTCCATTCTTCTTGATGAGAAGCTTCTTCAAATGTATTTGGTTCAGCTTCTATCAATTTTGTCATTTATGTTGCATATCATGAATATCTCTTTGGTCTTTTTATTTCTCTAAAATTTCCTTTAGTAGCTCCATGTCCTTCAAAATATTCAAGTGTAGATTTTAACCAATTTGGCCTCTTCTTTGTTTCAGGAATGATTACGGGTTGAATAGGCTAACTTGTTCCTTCTTCCTCTTCTTCATCTTGTTTTGTATTTGTCTTCTCATGATTCTATTCTTCTTCAAATAGTGGTGTATCTTCATCATCAGATTCAATTGGAATATCCTTGGATTTTTTGTAGGCATAATTTTCAGCAAATATAACATCCCTACTCACTTCAATTTGTATTTCTTCCTTGATGTATATTCTATATGCTTTTGAAGAAATATTGTAACCAACGAAGATTATTTTTATGCTTGTAGAATCCAATTTCTTTCACTTGTATTTTGGAACATGGATGTATGTGGGACACCCAAACATTTGAAGATGGTCTACACATGGCTTCTTCCCTGTGAATGCTTCTTCCAGTGTGATATTATCAAGGATACTATGAGGACTTCTATTTTGTATATATATTGTTGTCATTTTTTCTTCTCCCCATAGAACCTTTGGTAGATCTTAATCAAATTTCATAATTTGTATACATTCTTCAATTGTTCTATTTTTCCTTTCTATTGTGTCATTTAAGAAGCCCTTCATTTATGGTATAAGTAGAAGGTGGAGAGGAGGTATTTACACACCCATTTTTTAGGAACATAAGGTAACCTAAGGAGCTCGTTGGAGGAGAGGTACTCTGATTTGGACGAAGCAAGGAGAGGGACAAACCAGGGAGGGAAAAAAAAAAATTAGGGTCACCGTGTGGAGGACAAGTTTTTTTTTGGAGGGTTGAGGAGCCTCCCTAGAGGGCTAAGGCAGATGAGGCATGTTATGGGATGTTGTGAAGGCTTTTGGTGGCTAAAATTATCTCTTTTTGGGTAGCATACACTACAAGATGGTATGCAGGAAGGCCATTCCCTAAATAGAGGGTTGTTAGGTGTGTTTTAGGGCTGGTTCTAACCCTATATGATAGTGTGGGACATCAACAAGTATAAGCCACCATGTTGGAGATGTAGGATGCTAGCAAGGGTGCTTGGGTGGGTTGAAAAGTGGCTATTGGAAGCCCTAACCAGACTGCCTCATCACAAAACATCACTTCATATTGGACAACAGTCAAAAGGTATGTGTTGACTATAAGAACCAACCCTATAGTGTAGGGACCAACCCTATGCTTTACTTAATTTTTTTATTTCTTTAGAATAATACAGTAAACTAGGAATAAAAACCATAAGCATACAACATTGGAAACTCATAAATATTAAGCACTTACATCAAACATCCATAAATTTCACTAGATTTCACATATCATATTTTTACATGTTATTAACTATAGGCACAAGGAAATCATATAAAAGAGCATCATAACTAACATATGTATCGTTCACCAGGTGACGAGATTAAATCTTGACATGTTGCTACTTGCACTCTGTTGTTTTCATTCACCTCCAAATGTTAATGTCGACATGCTTGGACTGAATGTAGTGACCCACCCGTTGACTTCCCAGCCTACTCCTAGGGTACTCTCCTTCCCCACAAACCCCCAAGGTGCAATGGAGTTGTACAATGGATCAAGTTTACTAGTTGATAGAGGTGAGCCCTCCTTGGCTCAAGAGTCCCCTATATAATGTCCTCTACCTCACCAAACTCAATTATAGCTCGTAACCACTCACAACGACATAATCTCCTCCATCTAAAAATAGGGTAAGACAAAATTCCAATTCCCATGGATTGTCCCTTCTTTTATAGGAGGCTTCATAGGTGACACTTGGAATTTCATGCATAATTAATTATTTGTATTAATCCAAAATTTTCTTATTCACCCACCCTTGTGTCACCCTCTCACCAAGACTCTCCAAAATCCTTTACTTAAATATTAATTTAAAATAGTATTTTCCTCACCCCAACAAGACTTCTTATTTCTTCTCCTAGTTGTCTCTTGATCCCCCCTTTTTCTACTCCTTAATTTGTGTTTATTACTGAAGTTAACTGATAAGGCTCAGATTTTGTCCCCTAACTACCTCCCAATTTAACTCAATTTTCCTCTTAGATGGATATTCTTATGTTGGCTCTTGCCACATGGAGGTTCTCTAAATTTCTCCAATTTTAGTTTATTAATCTTATTTTAATTCACCACCCTCTTCTCTTAATGAAGTTTTTAACTATTTTATGATCAATATTTATACTTAACTCTATGTCCCTCTTTCCCTCTTTTTCCTAATTAAGTTACTTATGTACAGTATCCACTTAATATTTTCAACATGGAAAGGGGTAGATTTCTCAGGAGAAAACATTTTATTTCTTCCTATTCTTCCCTTACCCTAAGTTTTATTCTTAATTTAATTTCCATGGTTCTAACATCATTTAAAACTTGATATGAATGAGTAGGATTTTCATATCTTGATCATATTTATTGGTTTATTTTTAATGATGTTGAGGGTGTCAAGTTCATCATTCCCTTCAAGAACTTCCCTTCAAAGTTCCAAGGGTGCCCTACCTAACATTTTATTTGTGATCCCAAGGGTGCCAAGTCGGTCATGCTCTTCAAGAACTTCTCTTCAAGTTCCAAGGGTGCCACGCCACTTGCCCTTCAAGCATCCAGTGGCTATGAGGGGAAGTATATGTGCAATGACATAGACCGCTATCATCTATTATGTTTTCCACTATAGTGATACTAATGGTGTTGAGGATCAAGGAATCTTCCTTGATGTGCATCCCCCAGAAAATCCTCGTGAGCAACCCAAATTTGGGACCTGACGCCACGACATCGTGATCTTCAAGGTGAAGGTGTTTTGACATTTCCAGCCTAAGTAACGATGTGAGTGCTAGCAGGTGAGATCAGGGACATTGTCCCACCCCTCCCATGTTGTTCCATCCAATTTACAACCCCATCACCCATATGTGAGTCATTCGGCCAAAAAACTAACCTGTTCTTGCAACCATTGACATATCATCTTAGTATATATATAGCAAGTTTCAATCTGGACTTAGAATTTTTAAAAACAAATATTAATTTCAATCAAACCAGATGTCGTCAACTCATTGTATGCGAGTGCCTCTGGTGGTTTCTGTAATACACAATAATCATTAGTAACAAAGTTTCTCAGTGTTAATCATTATCATAATAGCATCATCAACATGACCTATGCATTCACATTGTTTTTCATGCTGAACCAGAACTAATGTAGGGGACACATCCATCATGGTTATCATAATCATAACATCAATGGGAAACATACATATCCATCAAAGCTATCATCATGGTAACATCAATAGAAAACATACCTATCCATCAAAGTTATCATCATCATGATATTATTAGAGATAATACAAATCCTTTAATGCTATTATCATCATAATATCAATAGGGAACATGCCTAACCATTAATTCTTTGATCATATCAATAGAGTACATAACCATTAATCCTATCATAATCATAATATCAATAGAGAAAATTTATAACCATTAATTCTATCATCATCATAGCATCAATGAAGAACATACATAACCATCAAATCCACTAATAATAGAGTAATGTGTCTGGAACCTCAACCTGAGGTCCTCGAAGAATAAATTTCAGTCCTTAGGGCTAAATAATGTTAAAATTCATATCACTGTCAGTCAACTATACTAGGGCACTACATTGACTGAGTTTTGTCTTGTGTTGGGTCATATTTTATGACATGTTTTGGATCGATTGATAACATCCTATGGGTGCCACATGTTGGGGTTAACATGGAGTGTTGAATACCCCAACTAGGAGAAGATCTCACGGTGGATGGAGGTCCTAGGTGAGGACATATTGATGGTGCCTAGATTTATGCAATAGCTCCTCTATTGCAAAGTAAAGGTAGTTGATAATAATTCTGTTGGAAGTGATGTGTAAGGGTGTCCTGGTTGTGAGGATGCCCTAACTAGATACAGATGCTAAAACGTGGACTTGGTTACTCATGGATTGTTGTAGGGCAGTGTGAGAGTGGACCAAGTGTGAATGTGCATTGGAAATTTATGGTCTTCTGGAGGATAGTGTGATAGTTCCCGAGTTGGAGCCCCGTGTGCAACACCTTGATGGAAAAAGGTAGTTTCTAGAGTGGAATTTGTTGGAGTTCAAGGGTCTGATCAACCAAGAGAAGTTTTGTGGAGACCGATATTTGTGTGTGGAGAAGGACTTCTACAGCAGATGATGGGAAGTTCTCCTAGCCCATGTTCATTGTCGGAGATGGACATATTGCAGTGATACGTGGTAGCCCTTTGTACCCTATGTTGGTCTTCATCGATGCATCACGGGAAGACCAAAATGGGTTGAAGTCCATGAGTAGCTGAGGAGAAGCAGTGGGAATATTGATATTTTTCACAAATAGAGTTGTGAACAACTCGACAGGAGTCTCGATGTGTTGATGTGTTGGTGGAAGAACGATCAACTAGTGAGCATATTGATAGCTGAGGTTCACTGGTCAGATGGACTTGGAGCATTGATAGAGGTAGGAACTACATATTAAGAGTCGAAGGATCGGGTAGGTACAAGGTACCACTGAGAGGAGTTAAGAGAGTGGGCCGCAGCTAGATGGTCATAGTATCTTATTTTGTATCTATTGGACATTGGTTTCAACGCTCCCTGTGTGTTTCACGACATGGACTAACCGCCTCTCGTGGATCCTAACTCTGGCGATTGTAGCAGAGACTAACACCTATGGGTTTTGGTCTAACAACAATCGTGATTCCAACAATTGGTATTAGAGAAACAAATCTCGAGTTCGAAACTCACCCGGCTTGCGTTGGGGGGAGATTGTTGGACATTGGGTTCAACCTCCCTGTGTGTTCCGCGACATGGACTAATCGCCTCTCGTGGATCCTAACTCTGGTGATTGTAGCAGAGACTAACGCCTGTGGGTTTTGGTCTAATGGCAATCATGATTCCAGCAATATATTATACTAGTGGATGTATGAGGGCCATTATCCTTGGTACAGGAGCCCTAGATTGTTGTATTATATTTTTTGGATTAATATAACGAATTTGGGTTGAAAAATGTAAAACTTTGTCTATATTTTATGCATGTGTGATTTATTCTTGTTTATATTCTATTGTAAAAATTAGCTCTGTTGAGATTCTTTGTTTGGTAGCATCATAGATTTTAAGATTTTATCCTAGACCCAAGGTCGTAGAAACTTAAATATGATATCAAAGCGTATTTGAGCTACTTTGAGGGACAGTGAATTAGAGTGTGCACAAAAAAAAAACTTAGAGGGAGTTGTGGGTGTTTATATCATGAAGTAGAAGGTTCAGCTGAAGACATGGAGATTTGGTCTTGACTGGCTTGCCAGCGATATTGGCTGGGATTTTTGGTGGAGTGGTGGTGATTGTGGTGAAAAATACTTTGTTTTAGGGCAGATTGTTGATCATGGACTTCCTTTTATTTGTCATGGATGGTTGGGATACCTCGAGGGTTACTTTTGAATGGTTGGTATCAGGTTGATCGAGATGGCTTCATGTGATGGACTAGAGGTTGGCAAGCTAGAATATTCATTGGATTGTGATATTGCATATTCGAGATTAGAGGGATTTTCACAAGATGTATTGGATGAGTGCTTGCAGGACTGAGCCAGTGGAGATCATGTCTGCTCAAAGGGAATCTATCCTCAGAGGGAGAAACCTTATGAAAGTTCGGGATCTTCAGGTTTGGAAATGATCAGGCAGAGGCACTATTGATATTTTTGGGTTCATTCTACAGGGTATATTGCAGCGATGGATGCCATATGGGCTAGTGTCATTACTGGATGACGATGGTTACTTCCTAGTCTTGGAAGTACCTCCCTCACTAAGATATTAGGATAATTTTGAGGTCTAAAATGGGCCTCCTAAGGAGATTATAAAATAATTATGGAAATAATAAAATAATATTAGATTACATCATCAATTTTAGAGGGAAAAAAGAAAAACTGCTTTTTCAACTCATATTTTCAACTTATCTTCCTACAAGTTTACTCAAATTTTGAGTGGGGAAACTTGTTGGATGAATAATTTGATTTCTCATCCAAGGAGTACCCACTTTGCATAATTTTGATGGATTCTTCTACACGAAAAATTAGAAATACATGAAAAACGTGATTGCAATCACGTTTTTTCATGTATTTCTCATTTTTCATGTAGCAGGGTCCATTGAAAGTATGAAACATGGGTACTCCTTGGATGAGGAATCAAATTTTGCATTGAAAGATTAATTCTACTTGAAATTTAAGTAAAACGTTAGGGAGATGAGTTGAAAAAGCAGTTTTATTATTTTATTATTTTTTAATCTTCTTACTTTTTTACCCCAAAAAAGGTGAATCATCCCTCATAGTTGACATCATCAACTTGAATCCTATTGGTTCATATAAAGATTATTTTGGTTGTACATTTTTATTAGGAGGCCCATTTTAGACCTCAAAATTTCTCTAATGAGGAGTGTTTATTTTTTATGTAGCTTGCGAGGTACTCCAAGCCCTAGGGTTCCGAGATAGGAGGGAAAAGCACAACAAGTAGGCTTGTGGGCTTGGAACCCAAGCTTGGGGTTTTTCACCCATTGATATTTGGGCCAAACCATGAGCACAATTCGACATGTGATGGATGAGGATGGTAGCTCACAACGAGATCATTATAATGAAACAAGAATCATCTAATTCCGAGTTGTAGTAGTGGAGATATGAATTTTTGAAGTTGATTGATTGGGTTGCACATGTGTGTCAAGGTCATCCTAAGGTTATTTTAGGATTATTACAATTGGACAACCCTTATTGTGACGTTGAAGAAGCCCTTAATTTATGGTATAAATAAAAGGTGGAGAATAGGTATTTACACATCATTTTTTTAGAAACATAAGGAAATCTAAGGAGCTCATTAGAGGAGAGGCTATCTGACTTGACCGCAACAAGTAGAGGGATGGACCAATGAGGGGAAACTTTGTTTCGGGGTCACCGTGTGGAGGAAGATTTATTGTTTGGAGGTTTGAGGATCCTCCCTAGAGGCCCGAGGTAGAGGAGGTATGTTCTGGGATGTTGTGAGGGCTTTTGGTGGTTGAACTTATCTCTGTTTGGGAAATGTATGATACACGATGGTATGCAGGAAGTTCGTTCCCTAAACATGGGGTTTTTAGATGTGTATTTTGGTTGGTTCTAGCCTTATATGACATCATGGGATAGTAGAAAAGATAATCCACCATGCCGTAGTTGTAGGAGGCTAGTAAGGGTGCTTGGGTGGGCTGAAAAGTGGCTAATGAAAGCCCTAACCAGACTGCCTCATCACAGAAAATCACTTCATATTGAAACAACAGTCAAAATGTATGTTTTGACTAAGTTTTGTCTTGTGTTGGGTCATATTTTATGACTTGTTTTGGATCATTTGATAACATCTTGTGGGTGCCACATGTTGGGGTTAACATGCAGTGTTGAATAACCCAACTACGAGCAGATCTCATGGCATAGTATTATAATAACTAGTTAATTCTTTACTACCTTAATGTAGAGGTTTTCATTGGTATATCTCCCCATATAGTAGTATAATTACTATTTCATTCTTTACTACCTTAATGTATAGGTTTTCATTGGCATAACTTTTGATGAACCCAATTCTTAAGAGATATGCATCCATCCTTGCATACCATGCCCTAAGATCTTGCTTGAAACCATATAGGGTCGTCTTGAGTTTTCAAACATGTGTATCTATGTTATTTATTTTGAAACCTTATATTTTTTCAATGTATACCTACTCATCAATGGTTCCATTTAGAAATTTTGTTTTGATATCCATTTGATGGATATTCTATCACATAGTAGAAGCTAGTGAAACCAAATATCTTACTGTGGTATACATGCCAATAGGAGAAAAGGTTTATTTATAGTATACAACTTCATTTTTTGAGAAACCCCTTGCAACGAATATATATTTTTATTTGGGTATAATTCCATCAGTAGCATGTTTGATTTTTTAAACCCGCTCTGAGGTGACAACAGATTTGTCGCTTGGTCTAGGAACGATTTCCTAAACCCCATTCTTCATGATGCATTTATATTCCTCTTGCCTTGCCTTTTACCATTCTTCTCTATGAGAAGCTTCTTCAAATGTAGTTGGTTCAACTTATATCAATTTTGTCTTGTATGTTTCATATCATGAATATCTCTTTGGTCTTTTGATTTCTCTAAAAGTTCCTTTAGTAGCTCCATGTCCTTCAAAATCTTCAAGTGTAAACTTTAACCAATCTGGCCTCTTCATTGTTTTAGGAATTATTACAGGTTGAATAGGCTAACTTGGTCCTTCTTCATTTTCTTCCTCTTGTTTTTTATTTGTCTTCTCATGATGCTCTTCTTCTTCAAATAGTGGCATATCTTCATCATCGGATTCAATTGGAATATCATTGGATCTTTTGTAGGCTTAATTTTCAACAAATATAACATCCCTACTCACTTCAATTTGTATTCCTTCCTTGATGTAGATTCTATATGCTTTTGAATAAATATTGTAACCAACGAAGATTGTTTTTATGCTTGTAGAATCCAATTTATTTCGCTTGTATTTTGGAACATGGATGTATGTGGGACACCCAAAGATTCGGAGATGGTCTACACATGGCTTCTTCCCTATGAATGCTTCTTCCAATGTGATATTATCAAGGATTCTATGAGGGCTTCTATTTTGTATATATAGTGTTTTCATTGTTGCTCCTCCCCATAGAACTTTGGTAGATTTTAATCAAATACCATAATTTGTATACATTCTTCAATTGTTCTATTTTTCCTTTCTATTGTGTCATTGAAGAAGACCTTCATTTATGGTATAAATAGAAGGTGGAGAGGAGGTATTTACACATCCATTTTTGAGCAACATAAGGCAACATAAGGAGCTCGTTGGAGGAGAGGTACTTTGATTTGGCCACAGAAAGGAGAGGGACAGACCAGGGAGGGGAAATTTTGTTTTAGGGTCACCGTGTGGAGGAAAATTTTTTTTTTGGAGGGCCGAGGAGCCTCCCTAGAGGGCTGAGGTAGAGGAGGCTTGTTCTGGGATGTTCTGAAGGCTTTTGGTGGCTAAAATTTTCTCTTTTTGGGCAGTTTATAATATAGGATCGTATGTTGGAAGTTTGTTCCCTAAATGGAGGGTTTTTAGGTGTGTGTTAGGGCTAGTTCTATCCCTATATGACAGTGTCATACAACAACAACGATACGCCACCATGTTGGAGTTGTAGGAAGCTAGTAAGGGTGCTTGGGTGGGATGACAAGTAGCTATTGGAAGCCCTAACTAGGCCGCCTTATCACAAAACATCACTTCAGATTGGAACAATAGTCAAAAGGTATGTGTTGACTGTAAGGACCAACCATATAGTGTAGGGACCAACCCTATGCTTTACTTAATTTTTTTTTTAGAATAATATAGTAAACTAGGAATAAAAACCATAAGCATACAACATTCGAAATTCAGAAAAATTAAGCACTTACATCAAAAATCCATAAATTTCACTAAATTTCACATATCATCTATTTTACATGCTATTAACTATAGGCACAACAAAATCATATAAAATAACATCATAACTAACATAGGTACCGTTCACCAAGAGACGAGATTCAATCTTGACTTGTCACTACTTGCACTCCGTTGCTTTTGTCCACCTCCAAATGTGAATGTCGACATGCTTGGACCAAATGTAGTGAGCCACTTGTTGACCTCCCAACCTACTTTGTGGGTACTCTCCTTCCCTGCAAACCCTCGAGCTGTAATGAGGTTGTACAATGGAGCAAGTTTACTAGCTGATAGAGTTGAGCCCTCCTTGGCTCAAGAGTCCCCTCTCTAGTGTCCTCTACCTCACAAAACTGAACTATAGTTCGCAACCACTCACAACGACATAATTGCCTCCATCCAACAATAGGGTAAGCCAAAAATCCATTTCCCATGGCTTGTCCCTTCTTTTATAGGAGGCTTCATAGGTGACACTTGGAATTTCATGCATAATTAATTATTTTTATTAATCCAAAATTTGATTATTTTCCCACCCATGTGTCACCCTCTCACCAAGACTCTCCAAAACATATTAATTTAAAATAGTATTTTCCTCACCCCAACAGCACTTCTTATTTCTTCTCCTAGTTGTCTCTTGATCCCCCCTTTTTCTACTCCTTAATTTGTGTTTATTACTGAAGTTAACTGATAAGTCTCAAATTTGGTCCCCTAACTACCTCCTAATTTAACTCAATTTGCCTCTTATATGGATATTCTTATGTTGGATCTTGCCACATGGAGGTTCTCTAAATATCTCCAATTTTATTTTATTAATCTTATTCTAATTCACCACCCTCTTCTCTTAATGAAGTTTTTAACTATTTTATGATTAATCTTTATACTTAAATCAATGTCCCTCTTTCCACCTTTTTCCTAATTAATTTAATTATGTACATTATCCACTTAATGTTTTTCAACATGGAAAGGGGTAGATTTCTCAGGGGAAAATGTTTTATTTCTTTCTATTCTTCCCTTACCCTAAGTTTTATTCTTGATTTAATTTCCTTGGTTCTAACATCATTTACCACTTGATATGAATTAGTAGGATCTTCAGATCTTGATCATATTTATTCGTTTCTTTTTAATGATGTCAAGGGTGTCAAGTTTTTCATTCCCTTCAAGAAATCCCCTTCGAATTTCCAAGGGTGCCATGCCTAATAGTTTATTTGTGATGTGAAGGGTTCCAAGTCAGTCGTTCTCTTCAAGAACTTCTCTTGAATTTTGAAGGGTGCCACGCCACTTGCCCTTCAATCATCTAGTGGCTACGAGGGGAAAGTATAGGTGAAATGATAGATACCACTATCATCTCTTATGTTGCCCACTATAGTGAGACTAATGGTGCTGGGGGTCAAGGAATCCGCCTCGATGTGCGCCCCCCATAAAATCCTCGTGAGCAACCCAAATTTGGGAACTACCCCCACGACATCGTGATATTCAAGGCGAAGGTTTTTTGACCTTTCCAGCCTAAGTCACGACAGGGGTAATAACAGGTGAGGTCAAAGAATAAATTTCAAGCCTTTGGGCTAAATCATGTTAAAATTCATATCACTGTCAGTCAACTAGAGTAGGGCACTACATTGACTGAGTTTTGTCTTGTGTTGAGTCATAGTTTATGAAATATTTTGGATCGGCTGATAATAGCCTATGGGTGCCACATGATGGGGTTAACATGGAGTGTTGAATACCCCAACTAGGAGAATATCTCATGGTGGATGGAGGTCCTAGTTGAGGACATATTGATGGTGCCTAGATTTGTGCAATATATCCTCTGTTGCAAAGCAAAGGGTAGTTGATAATAATTCTGTTGGTGGCGATGTGTAAGGGTCACTTGGGTATGAGGATGCCCTAACTAGGTGCAGATGCTACAACGTTGACTTGGTCACTCGTGGATTATTGTAGGGCAGCGTGAGAGTGGACCAAGTGTGAATTTGGATTGGGAATTTATGGTTTGCTGGAGGATAGCTTTATAGTTCCCAAGTTGGAGCGCGGTGTGCAACACCATGATGGAAAAAGGTAGTTTTTATACTGGAAGTTTTTGGAGTTCAAGGGTCTAATCAACCAAGAGAATTTTTGTGGAGACCGATATTTGTGTGTGGAGAAGGACTTCTACAACAGATGATGGGCAATCCTCCTAGCCCGTGTTCATTGTGGCAGATGGACATCTTGCAGTGATAGGTGGAAACCCTTTGTGCCTTGTGTTGTTCTTCATCGATGCATCATGGGAAGACCATAATGGATTGAAGTCCCTAAGTAGCTAAGGAGAAGCAGTGGGAATATTGAGCATTTTCACAAACATACTTGTGAACAACTCGACAGGAGTCTTGATGTGTTGATGTGTTTGTGGACAAACGATCAACTAGTGAGAAGATTGATAGCTGAGGTTCATTGGTCAGATGGACTTGGAGCATTGATAGAGGCAGGAAATACATATTGAGAGTCGAAGGACTGGGTAGGTATAGGGTACCACTGAGAGGATTTTAGAGAGAGGGCCATAGCTAGATGGTCATATTATCTTGTTTTATATATTGTACTAGTGGATGTATGAGGGCCATTATCCTTGGTAAAAGAGACCTAGATTGTTGTATTATATTGATTGGATTAATATAACGAAGCTGGGTTGAAAAAAGTAAAAGGTTTTTTATATTTTTTGCATGTGTGATTTATTGTTGTTTATATTACGTTGTACAAAGTAGCTATGTTGAGATTCTTTGTTTGGTAGTGTTATCACTGGAAAATTGGACAAGCAAAGGTTACATAATTAAATGTCAGGAAAAATGATTTACAAGGCTAAGGCACATTAGAGAATCTAAAGAATTAAAAAAATCTCTAAGATCCAAAAGGAAAAGCAAATTTTGCACTGAAGAAACTAGCAAAATGCGCCTTTGCAAGCACTTTTCTTCGATAAGCACACCTTTGTACGGCTTTTCCTCAAAAAGCCACACGTACCTAAGACTGGTAGAAGTCACTTTCTAGGACCACAAGGCACACTCCAGAAAATTGGTCCCACACTTGAAGCCACCTAATGACAGCCGCCCAAGCCTCCTTAGGACCTCAAGGGAGCACACAATGGAACAATTTGGCACACAATGGAATCATTCTCCTCTCTTGGGTCACCATCCATCAATGTACCAAGAGAGGGAAGGAAAGTTTGAATTATCCTATAAAATGCCACTAAGAGATGAGCAATGGGAGAACACATTGTTATGCTTGCCAGAATTTCCCCAAGAAATACAGCAGTGTGTGATCCGAAGCAGAGATAGAGGGGATTCAGTTGGTGGCCATCCAACAACTCCAATCCTTCGAAGTAGAGAGAGAGACTTTGCACCAAGGTAGCTCGGAAGTAAAGACATCATTGCATCCGGTCTTAGAACTCCATAGTTCTAAGGGCCCCTTGGAAAGTGGGTAAACGTTTCATCCTTTATTCCTACCAGCACTCAATAAGAGGGGACGTAAGTGCCACCATTTGGATTATTGAAGTTGTTTGACTTCATTTAGAGCTTTTGTATTATGTGTTTAGTTTAATTTTGTTTCGTTTTAAAATATGCATGCTATTTCACCATATAGTATGTTTTATTTCTTAGCATGTTCACTAACTTGTTGACTCCCTTAATTCTCTGCCTGTGACCAAGAACTGAAGAGGAAAAAACCACTCCTCTTAAGAAAGTGCAATTTGGTACACTCATGCACTAAATCCACCTACACAAGATTGGCGACTCCACTACTTTTATTTCCAACTTTATGTGGCTGTGCCTTTTTGCATAGACCTCTTTCTTTGCTCTGTATTTTGGCTTGAACTTCCACTTTTCTCTCCTTCACTGCTTGTTCACCCTCAGTGAGAGGTCGAAGCTTAGAAGCTCCAAAAATTTATTTTGTAGGAAAGTTGTGCGGCTCTTTTATAGATAGACGCACCCGACTATGCACATTCAGCAGTGACCTGCGCGCAGAAACCAGAGGCAGAAGTTTTCTGCTATTTCCCTTCATTTCCTATTTATAAAGTGACTGGAAGCCCATAAGAAATATTCCAGAACTATTTGAGGTTTCCCATTACTTGTTAAAGCTCACTCTTGGCTGCGTTTTAGTAGTTTAGATGATAGATTTAAAAATTTCAAGTTTATTTTTGCAAAGTGAACACATAGTTTAAGTAGGGGGGAATTAATTTGCATTTGGAAATAATTTATGTTTTGCGAATTTAGACACCCAAAAACACATAGGTAATTAGCCAAAGTAAGTGGCCCCAGTCCACGCATGCTTAGCTAAATATTTTTTATTTTCCTAGTTTAAAAGTCATTAATTTTAGTTCAATATTTGGCACTAGGATTCGGGACCAGGATCGAATTATCCTTAAAGAGAAAGTAATCTATGTTGCATTTGCACACTTGGGTGATCCTAGGCAAGCATAAGAACACTCTCTGCTGATTATTCACCATCTCCCTATAGTTGATCATTTAGATTAACTAGGAAATCTTGTAAGCGGCCCATATCCGCACATGTTTTTCTTTTGAGCAAGGAACAACCAAACGTAATTTAATAGGGGATTTTGAAAAGGATCACTGCATATCCACATTTTAAAACTATGATATTTTTCAAAGTGACTCAAACTTGTAAGTGACTCAAAGCCACCTAAAACTAACTTAACTAAAATCATTAAACTCTCCCCACAGGGGCGACAAGAGAATTTATAGTTTAAGTTAGGACTAAGGGGTTAGGCATCCAATAAGCCACCTTGGTTATTTTACATCTTGAAAAATATAAGTTGACCTTTTAGGGAACTTTTAAATCCCTCTATCTTCCCACGGCAAAGAAAACCCAAGCACAGCAGAGACCTGATTCCGAGGGGGTTAAGCTTAGTCCCAGTGCGTGCGGTATTATTTGGGGCTACCTAACCCATCTAATACTCGATACTGGTAGTTGAATTACCAATAAGCTCAAGACTCGAACATTCACGTGGGACGACTGTACTTAGTGGAAAAAACTAGGGCATCCTTCCCTATAGGTGACGGTGCAGGCAGCACTAGATTCTCTACCCTTACCTTGGTTGATTTTCTTCGGTTGACTAGGGGTGTCGCCAGTTATTTCAGGAGGTTGTGCCAGCATTCGTAATATATATTCTCAAGGCCCAGTTACATTTGAGCATGTGAGGATGATTAGGTCTTCTAGGATTTGAGCATCATACGTAAAAACAAAAACAAAAACCATATTTTTTATTGACTGGTCACATAGGATTAATCTAAAGGGAAAATTTATATTTTTCGCTTTTTTTAATTTATGCGATCAGATTTTTTCTTTGATTGTAAAATTTATCCTCTAAAATATTTCCAAAACCGTACCTAGTCGACGCTAGAATGGACCCAACGGGACCTCGTCAATCTAGATGTCTCTTGGACCTCCCCCCATTACCAGGAGGGGTTCCAGGTCTTTCACCATTTAGGCATCAAAGAAGGAACACTGTCACCCTTATTGGTTCATCCTTTATTGTAGAATAATTAGTTGTGAACCCTTGTCGGTCACCCAATGCCACACCGGTGAACACCACATACCACTCATCCCACAACCCCTAGGGTACAAAGGAGTGCCACACTTTCGAGAAGCCAGGTGAAATCACAGCAGGGCATGTTGCATAAAAACCCTATACCCAAACAGAACATTGTGTTTTCACAAGGTGCATTGGCTATAAACTCAAAATCACCTTTTTTAGCTTCGTTAAATTTACCAGATTTAACCAAGTTGACAAACGACCCCATTAAACACAAACCTACATGGCCTACCATGGCCACGAACCTCCCTTCAGACATTCCAAAGTTCGAAGGAAAGAAATCGGAAGACCCCAGAAATCATGTTATGACTTTCCACTTGTGGTGTTCGTCGAACAACATATTTGATGATATTATTCGACTAAGACTATTTCAACGCACCCTAACCGGAATAGCCACGAAATGGTATATGGAGAAACCATCTGCTACACATGGAATCTTTAGCACCCTTGCTACTACATTCTTGACCTATTTTCAGTTATCCATCCACCATGATTCTGGAATGGAATTACTGGCCCACTTTAAGCAAACACCTGACGTCCATATCTTGGACAATCTCCACGAATGGCGGCAGTGTCATAGTTTGTGCAAAGCCAAAATCAACGATCGATTTTTGTTAGACATGTTCCTAAAAACTCTCACCGTAGAGATTTCAAAATATGTGGCACAAAAAAATCACATATCTAAATAGGATGCCATTAGTAAGGCCTAACAGCTCGAGTTGATCTATATGCAGTCAGGATATATTTACAATGTCATGCCTAACGCCCTGCGCCTGCAAACTTACAAAGAATTTCCAGGTGCGTCTAACTCTGCAGATGGTTTTATTGGGTAATTGACCCAAAATCACCTAAGCAACAGTGTTCCATACCACGGTTACACATATAATTCTACCCAGAACATACCGCAACCCGGCTACCAAAGTCATCATGCACCTTCGCAAATCATGACTAATAGGGCGTCATTGTACCACCATCAGCAAGGAGGTCCATATCCTCTATCTTAGGGGACCCAGTACACAACTAGACATGCTAATGGAAGAGCTCCCCTCCCATCATCCATTTACAAACCAGGGACAAGGGCCACAATATGCTCAGTCCCTAGCACAAAACCCAACCATGCAAAATAATGCACAGGTGAAATTTGTGCAACCTTCTCAAAATGCCAACCATACAGAAGGGAGAATCCAAATTATCCTCCTAACGTGACCAAAAAAAAGGAAAAAAAAAGCCTAAACAAAATCCTGGACAGGGGGCAACAATCAACAATGCCCTCTGCGATCTCAAGCTAGAGGAAACTCCAACCAAAATCAAAACCAGGAACCAAGAAACTCCCAAAGGCAGAACAAGAGGGTGAATCTTTAGATGAACAACTCTCATTCCATCTATGTTGAGTATGACCATTACACTCACCATTTTCCCGACCTCCCTGAGCTAAAGTGTAATATTCCAAAAATTTAGCCTTCATCTAAATGGGATATTATAGTTGGTTTTATCACTAGGTAGGTGAATAAATGGGTAAGGAGGCCCATAAACCCCTTTAGAAGGAATAATGACACTCCTAATGTGAAAGGATTAAGAATAAGTAACTAGATTAAGCACCTTTGGGTGTGAACAGGGATTGGATCATGTTGATTCAGTCAACTTTGACCAAGGCAACAGTGTTGTCTAGATACATTGAATCTCCTTGATGTACAACGCAATTTTAGTGGAGGACAAATTCCATGAGCTTGGTGGAAAATATGGATGGGACCCAATGTGAAGAGGTTCACTTCCTATATATGGAGATGATGGGAGCATTTTTTATTCATGTTTTAGTTTATCATTTTGATATTGGTCTTCTTAGACTTGCTTCCTCTTGTTGTTTAGCAGGGTTTTTGTACTGTTTAGCACAAGGGTGTTCCTGATCGGGAATCCCTACCTCATCCTCTGGTAAGAAGAGGTTCTTTGAGCTAAATTTCCTCATTCATGCATTCTAGCCAAGCTACCTCCTTCAACTACAGTGCAGCTTCTTTTTAGAGCTGGTTTGTGTTGCAGGGTGCAGCAAAGGAGGATCTCTTAGAGTCATTTCTGGGCTTTTTTTTCAATGGAGAGGTTGTCTATTCATTAGAGGATCAGAAAGGAGGACTCCCAGGCATATTTTTACATATTTGGCATCAGGCCAACCATCTGCTATCCCTCACAGCGTAGTCACCATCCTGAACTGCGTTATTTTTTGATTCATTTGCTGGGAGGGTTCATTGAGCTCATCAAGAGGGTCTATTTCCGAGTAGAGGGAGCAGCCTTCTAATTAGAAATACCATTGGAGGATGACATAATTATTTCAAATCTATCATAGCTTGATTTCATATCAGATCTAGTTTTCAATGGCACATTAACCTCAGGGTTATTTGTCACATTATATATTTCTTGGTATTTCTAGAAATCCTTTCTGGGTTGGCTAGAAATCTTGTATTAGAGCCCACATCTTCATTACTGGGAATTTCTTTGTTTCTATCAGCCACATTCCATTTATATATGTATTCAGTAGTTGCTACACTATTATAGCTAGCGCTATCACTGCTCTCCGGTATTCTATACAGTTGCAGCAACTCATGTGTTGAGTGTTTTGTTCATTGGAGACTTGTTCCCATTGCTTGAGTGGCTTGTCACTCATGATATTTTTGTATATTTCTGCTGATTTCTTAATAAAATTATGGCTGCATATTTATCTCTCCTATGTCATATTCATATTTGCTATGTTTTACATTTTTATGAGTTATATTGCTGCTATTCCCATTTTGAGATATTACAGTGGTATCGGAGCACAATTTTGGCTCAGCCTGTGCATCCAAGACATTATGCCATTAAGAGGAGTAGATTCTCACATAAAAGAGAAGATTCACAGAAGAAAAAAATGCATGACTCTATTATCTGGAGAAATGAAGGAAGAGAGGGTCTCCCTGCTTCTTTTCCAAGCTATGAAAAATATCAAAGAAGATCTCAAGGAGATGAAAGGGGAGAAGTGTAGGAAATTCCTGAGAGGGTTTGAAAGAGAAGCAAGCCTTAGATATTCACATGATGGGTGTGAGAATTTGGCTACACATGCATATCCACAGTGCAATCTATCGCCCACATTCACTGCAATAAGGATGGAGGAAGGATATGCACCAAGGGAGGAGGCCTTGAGTGTCTATCTTCAGGAGTATGAGTCTCAATCATGGAGATTCAAAGAGCACTTGGAATTCCAAGGGTCTTTCCAAATCAAGGAAGCTAGAAGATCCAGCAACCATAATAGAAGCAAGAGAGGTAGAATCTTTCTATCTAACTTTGATGGATCAGCAGAGTGCACAGCCAACGCTTGGGTGGAGGAGCTAGATTCATGTTTCCAGCTACACCAAGTTTCAGAAAAGGAGGCCATTAGAGTAGCAGCGCTGCACCTCAAAGGTATGGCCCATAATTGGTGGTTTAATAGTTCTTCTTCATTTTATCATGCAAATGTAAACACTTATGATGGGTTCACTAAGGAATTGGTGAGAAGATTTAACATTAAACATTGTAAAACATCTCTTATGGAACCCAAAAACCTAAAAATTTTGCATGAGTTGGAGAGATCTATCTTTCCAACTCCACTCCATATTTCTAATGGAGGGGATAAAAACATGCATGGTATCTTGCCAAGGGAAATATCCCCACCTTTTTAAGAACCCTTTTCTATTGGTGAAGACATGGATAAACCTCCTTCAAGGGAAGACCAAGATCAAAGGTCTCTCATTGATGATGAGGCAATCTCACATATTGATGAAGTGGATGAGCATAGAAGAGCTAACAGCGTTGTACCATTGGGAGAAAATCCATCACCACATGGAGATGGGAAGGGAGCCATTTTTTTCATTAGAGGAGCCCTTGTGTCTTTGCAAGGAGTTCTAAATGATTTAACATGTGGGAACCAAAGCACAATTCCGAAGCAGCATGCATTAGTTGTTGTGGGTTGTGAATCTTGGCAGATGAAAGGAGAAGAAAAGAAGGACTAGCATCAAGGGATGATGAACATTCACCCTTATCTATTCATGGAGTTTTCTGCACAAAAGAAGGAGAATGTATTGTGCAGTGAAGAGAGGTACAAATCAATCCACTCATATATACAGTCCACTTCAGATTTCGATGTCTCACTACATGGGGGCATTCCACCTGGGAGGCCACTAGATCTAGAGTTGGTGGGAGAAATTTTTCCATTTGTTCACAAATCTTAGATTTCGGAGGGGTGAAGACCTTGGAGGAGTCCAATACAGCGTAGAGAGTTTGGGATATACTCAAGGAGGAGAGAGATATTCTCCCATTTTCAGCATCACCCACTCTCACTACATATACTACGCTGACAGAAGTTGCTACATTGATGGAGGATGGCACCTTCATGGTGCAAGGGAGTTTCTCCCTGGATTTGGAGAAATAGAGGGTGCTTCCTTTGAGGAAGGAATCATCCATACAGTGGAGTAGATGGAGGCCACTCATGCTTACATTGGACAAGATCAGGAGGTTCTTTTTGGATGGTAGCTTTTCATGGGAGGCCAACCTCCAAAGTTCACCACTTCTATTTGAGCATGAGAAGTTGCACGATGGGCATGGTCGAAATTTGGAGGATGACTTTGGCATGAGGGATGTCAAAGGAGAAGACAGCATCATGTGGGGTGCTTCAAATTTCAGATCTTCAGCGCTGTCTCTTAGGAGGATTGATCCATATTGGAGATCTCAACTCTTGGTAGAGTACTCCAAGGATCTTGGTGCTTGCATGATTCTTGATGACCCATAGGGAGATGATAGATATATGGTGGATGATGTGGTCATCTATTCTTATGGTAGAGTCTTCTTGACTAGAGCTTCTGAGCTCAAGGAGAATCTACTACATGCAGCACATGAGGACTTCCTTTCTATGCACTTTGATGCATATCATTCTTTGATGGAGAAGTTGACTTGGGAGGGCATCCAGCATGATATATTTCAGCATATGGAGAGATGCATAGCCTGAATGTTGATGGAGAGGTTGGCACAACCACTTCCCTAGTCATTGAGAGTAAGGGAGCATTTCCAGTCAAGCCATTTCAGTTCAAGGACCAAAGTACATGGTGGAGAAGGTACAATTTTGCATTATGATTTGTACTTATTTACTTCATATGAGAAGCATGTTGTACCAAGGAGGATTATCCCTTATTTCATGTTATATTATGATTTACTTGAGGCCAATTGCAACATTGATATTGGCTATCCTTTTGGTGGTTTGTGGGGGAAGACACATGATTCTTGATGTGCACCATTAACACCACATTGTATATTCATGATTCCATCTTATGGGATGACTATGGCAGCAAACAAGTGGCTGGGAAAGAACTTGTTGTTATTTATTTTGAGGCAGCCAAGGGCTGCACTGTGCTGGTTCCATGTGTGGAACTATAATCCACTCTCTGGTTGTCATATGGCATCTTGTTTTCATTGGTTTTTGCTTCCATGTATTGCAGATATTCTTATGTTCATGGGGAGCTTTGTTTGGAGAGTGCAGGATGAGTTGGAGATTCCCATTGGGAGTATGATTCTCCCTAATTTACATGTTGTATGTTTCAGGAGAAACAATGGGCAAACCATGATTTCCACATCACATCTCTTTTCTTCATGTGGGAGGAGCCATTTGAAGAACTTGAGTTCTTGGAGGAGGCACTTCATGGCTAATTTGTTTGGTGGGGTAACTTGGGCCATTCTTGGAGGCCATGAAATTTCAGCCCAAGATCAGCAACAACCCCATTCTTACCATAAATGGAGATAGAAACAAATTGGATGGGAAAATCTAATCTCTCCATGCAGCCCCAACACATTGCATAAACCGGGGGTTGATGATTTATGTGATGAGCTATAGAATGGCTCATTTCATTTGGATGATAGCATGGGTAGACGAGACTCTAATTGGGGATGAGGTTCCCTATGTTTATCATCACTCCTACCTTAAGGAGGCCATTTGACAATAAGGAGGTTTCCACTTACACCTTCCACTTTCTCATGATGTACACCATTTGGTTTTGCATGCTTGGGAAGAATCATTAGAGGGAAAATTTATTGCATATTATGTTGAGCGGTGGTGGAAGCTATTGATGAGAAGGCCACAAGAAGAGGAAGGGGGTAATTTTTCTCCACCTTTATGGTTTCTTGAGGACAAGAAAAATTTTTGAGGGGAGCACTATAATATTCCAAAAATTTAGCCTTCATCTAAATGGAATATTATAGTTGGTTTTATCACTAAGTAGGTGAATAAATGGGTAAGGAGGTCCATAAACCCCTTTAGAAGGAATAATGAAACTCCTAATGTGAAAGGAGGAAGAATAAGTAGTTGGATTAAGCACCTCTGCGTGTGAACAGGGATTGGATCATGTTGATTCAGTCAACTTTGACCAAGTCAACAGTTATGTCTAGATACATTGAATCTCCTTGATGTACAGCGCAGTTTTAGTGGAGGACAACTTGCATGAGCTTGGTGGAAAATATGGATGGGACCCAATGTGAAGAGGTTCACTTGCTATATATGGAGAGGATGAGAGCCTTTGTTATTCATGGTTTATTTTATCATTTGATATTGTTCTGCTTAGACTTGCTTCCTCTTCTTGTTTAGCAGGGTTGTTGTGTTGTTTAGCACAAGGGTGTTCCTGATCGGGAATCCTTACCTCATCCTCAGGGAAGGAGAGGTTCTTTGAGCTACATTTCCTCATTCCAACATTCTAGCCAAGCTACCTCCTTTAGCTACAGCGCATTTTCTGTTTAGAGCTGGGTTGTGTTGCAGGGTGCAGCAAAGGAGGATCTCCTAGAGTCATTTATGGGCTTGTTTTACAATGGAGAGGTTGTCTATTCATTAGAGGATCAGAAAGGAGGACACCTGAGCATATTTTGACATATTTGGCATCAAGCCAACCATCTGCTATCCCTCACAATGTAGTCACCATCCTAAACTGCGTTATTTTTGGAGTCATGTGCTGGGAGGGTTCATTGAGTTCATCAGGAGGGTCTATTTCTGAGTAGAGGAATCAGCCTTCTATTTAGAAATACCATTGGAGGAAGACATAATTATTTCAGATCTATCATAGCCTCCTTTCATATCAGATCCAGTTTGCAGTGGCACATTAACCTCAAGGTTATTTTTCACATTGTATATTTCTTGGTATTTCTAGAAATCCTTTCGGGTTGGCTATAAATCTTGTATTAGAGCCCACATCTTCATTACTGGGCATTTCTTTGTTTCTATCAGCCACATTCCATTTATATATGTATTCAGCAGTAGCTACACTGTTATAGACAGCGTTGTCACTGCTCTCTGGTATTCTATATAGTTGCAGCAACTCATGTGCTGATTGTTTTGTTCATTGGAGACTTGTTCCTATTGCTTGAGCGGATTGTCACTCATGATATTTTTGTATATTTTTGCTGATATCTTAAAAAAATGATGGCTGCATATTGATCTCTCCTATTTCATATTCAAATTTTCTATGTTTTACATTTTTATGAGCTATATTGTTGTTATTCCCATTTTGGGATATTACATGAAGAAGCTGCAAGGTAATCATGGGAAAGGGGGATCCTCATAGCAGACAGCAGTCATGCGGGAACCTTTCCACCATCAAGGGATGGTTAGAACTCAGCAATAACAAAAAACTCCCGACAATTCCGGAAAAAACAGCCATGAAATCTACATGACTAGCGAAGAAAAAAAATTTAGACACGAAACCGAAATTACGATACCCCACCAGACACCAATTCGTCAGGGGCTAGTACAAGTGCACCAAAAACACCTTTGACCCTATCAAATATTCTTATTGAACCTTTGCCAAAAATGGCTAAGGGACCAACTAGGTGGGTAGGAAATCATTCCAAAGTGGCCCATAATATAGCATTGTGGATGATCTATCTCAATCTCCCACCACTATGTCAGGTTTGGAGGTATTACAATCATTCCCAAAGCAGAGGAAAGCCTTACTTTCTGCATTAGGTGCCATCGACCCTACCGATTCGCGCCTAATGGCTTTTGATTTAGACAAATCCACCCCTAGGCTTCCCTCAATGGTCGCCTTCCAGATACCAGTGTCGGTTGAAAACATCACCATTCACTGATGTACCATTGACAGGGGTGCATCCACATGCATCATGTCAAAGAACATCTCACAGAATTTAGGGTCTCCCGAACTAAAGCCATTAAACATCACGCTTAGAGCATATGACGAGCACCCTTCAGCTCCCGTAGGCTTCCTACCAAAATGTCCCGGTATGCTTAGCCGGTAATATGGTCCTTATATACATTGAAGTCTTGGAAGCTTAACTGGATTACAATATACTCCTTATTTTTAGTTATATGTATCCCATGTCGGCCATAGCCTCCTCTGTCTTCCAAACTATGATGTTCCCCCATGAGGATTGCATCATTATTGTCGACCAATTGACATACAACAAAAAGTGACCCCTGCATAATACTGATGTCATTCTACCCTATGTAGACACATCTACTAAGATGCTTACACGCTACCAAGAATATGGCCCCAGCCAGTTCAACCCATCGTCTATCCTAGGGTAATTCCTAGGAGATCCCCCTGTTATACCTGAGTCATCACCTGATGTCACAGAAGCTCTGGTGTGCATGATGTCCTCCTCAAGCACTGAAGCCAGTCAAGAAATAGAGACAAGTAGTAATGACACCGATTCCTTTGCCACGGAAGCCTATATATCCTACGTTGCCTCCCAAACTCCTTTCCTCTCCCCCCTAGCTATTTTTGTGTCACAATAGTTCATGGCCACGGTGGTCCTACCAAAATTATCATTTGCAATCCCAGTTTGGTACCTAGTCCCATCTACCACAATGGAAGTCGCACACATCACCTTGACAAGGTTAATCCCCCTCAATCCTAAGCAAGCCCCAAATGTTCAGGAAACTATCGCAAACATCCCTTCGAAGGAGATTCCCATCGCAAAGCCAATGGTTACAACAAAGAACACCAATATAAGAGGAAATAAGGAAAATAATCCCACCATGCAACGGGAATCACCACCCTGCACCATACATGACGTAATAGGCCACCCTACCCACATCTGCCTAGAGCTAGACAAATTGAAACTGCTTCTTAGCTCTGTAGTAGACATCGCGGCAACAAGTTCCCGTAAAAAGGAACCTGCCACCAAAATTCAAAGAAATTCATTGCGTACAAATCACACATGCACTATCTATAGAAATTATGGAAACTATACCCATCATTACCCAGAGATCCCATGGTATAGGGATGCCTTACACACCATTAAGCTATCCTATCAAGAGGATCCCTCCACCCAATCATCTGGAGATGAACCTCGCATCATTCTATACCTGCAGGAGGAATGACAGTCACCTGAAAGACTCTCGTTCATATTCCCCCCTCCTATCATACACTACACACTATGCGATGAACGTAGCCACTTCATTGAGGAATGCGCAACCCTGGAACTAATCCATCGGTGGTATCCAGTAGAGTGTGTTTGCTATGTTGGTTTGCGGGCAGCACAATTCACATGTCCTTTATGTGCTGACAACCACATTTTATAACAGTGCCATTATATCCCCCGATTTTGCTTAGCACTAGCTAGTTTTCACTCAGCCATAATCCGCCTCTCCCAAGAAGATAGCTCCAACTTTTAATCCATGAACGGCTCAACAAATCAAGAAGATGTGACGAGTAGATCCATCCTCTTTCTGTCAGCTGAAAAATGACCAATCGAGGAAGCCTTAGTCACCCCAACCACCATCTGGAGAGAAAAACATGTGCATTGTGTGAAACACCCAATCATGTGGTCACCACTTTCCCTGGCCTAGTAGCGCTACACCACTGGTACCCAGTCACGCCACCAAGCGAGTAGGACGGGACTCCTATATCTAGGATTTTGTTCCTAGTATGTCTAGGCAATCATCATTAGTAGCGTTGTACCTATATCCCGCGAGTACATCCTCTAATTGTCATGATACATATATTAGAGAAGAAACGTGAGGATCTTCTTAACCAACATAGAAGGCAGAACACCCCCAAGCAATCTACTGCGTACCCAAGTCACCATAAGGGGCAAGTTAGGAAGGTGCGCCAACCAAGCATGACCAAGGTTTAACCTAGGATAACATGTGGACTATGTGACCTAATCAGCCACTGAGTAAATTAGTGCAAAGAACTGAAGCACCTCACAAATAGTTTTCGTATAGTCTCTTCTCTCCCGTAAAGACATCTCTCTAACCAAGAGAAAATCATGCACAACTATTGTTGGATTTGTTCACACTTCCATCATACAATAAAATTTGACCATCTCCCAAAGCTTAGAGAGGAAAGATTGGTGTTAAGTCTACACTCCCCAAGAGAGCTAGAAATACCCAAGCCAAAAAATCAGAAATGGAAACAAAAGACCTCCTCATCTACATATGATCCCTTCCAAGAATCCACTTCTAGGACGAAGAGTAGTTTTGATTCCCACACAATATACTCAGTTGGCATAGTGGTACCATGCACCATTTGCATCGGCGATAACCATGAACCAGAGTCGTGCCCACTAATGGAAACATTCATGCACCTCTATACCAGGCACAATTCCCACCCTCCAAAAATTTCCCATCCCAATGAGGGATCTAGCCTTGCGCTCACGCAAGCTCCCATCATGGAAATTCTCCCCCCACCAAATGCCGACGACATGATACACCATATAAAATTCATGTCATCATGTATTAGAACTATGACTCAAGTTTTATGCTCATCTGCCATAGGAGTTGAGTCAGTTGAAAATACTAGAGTAGTTGTACCTATGACAGTGCAAACCCAATATGTCTGCACTCTGTCGACCGCATATAGTTCCACCACGTCGACGATGGAATTATTTTCATGTCTATAAACCAGCTCCATGCGGCCTGAACCCCTTTTTCACAACCTTGTGTAGAATCAATCCCCCTTAGGATCTGTATTCCATTCCAATGAGGACATCCTAGAGACCATGACGGAGTTGTATTATCCATGGGATGCAATGCATCACCTCTCTCTTTTTCTCCTACAAAAAGTGTTCAGTCCTGACAAGACAAAAGAATAAGAGATTCATGTGATTGAATCAAAATATTTCCTCCCATCAGGGAAAGTTGATTGGTTCAAGAACCCTATCCCGGCACCCGATGCGTTCGAGGAAGGAAATATGTCAAACATCTCACCTACCATCAAGGTGAACATATCCCAAAACCCTGGAAAGGTTGAAGAAATCTTGTTGGGGGTAGCATGTTCTCTAGAAGAAATAACCTCTTATACCCAATTGGTACAAGAGTATAGATATATCTTCACGTGGGACTACTCAGAAATGCCTGGGCTTAGTCCCACTATTGTAGAGCACCATATTGACACCTGGCCTAACGTACCTCCAATACACTAGAAACAGCATAAACTGCACCCATCAAAGTAAGAGACAATAAAACGAGAAATCAACAAGCTTCACAAAGCTGGTTTTATCTACCCCATTGCTTACACATCTTGGGTTTCCAACCCTTTTCCCATCAGGGCACCATATGTGTTTGCACCGATTTTCGTGATTTGAACAAAGCATGTCCCAAGGACAATTACCATACCCCATTCATCGACCAAGTAATTGATGTTTGTGCGGGTCATGAGGCCCTCTCCTTCATGGATGGATTCTCTGGGTACAATCAAATTCAAATCCATCACACCCACCGGTACAAAATCGCGTTCACTACCTCTTAGGGCACATTCGCATACAAGGTAATGCCATTTGGTTTGAAAAATGCAGGAGCCACCTTCCAGAGAGCCATGAATTACATTTTTCATTACTTGGCACAACTTATCCTCGCCTACTTGGATGGCCTAACCGTCCGCTCCAAGAAGCGCTCAGACCATCTCGAGGATCTACAACTGGTATTCCAATGATTCCAGCAATACAACCTATGCTTGAACCTCCTCAAGTGTGTCTTTTGCATCACAGCAGGAAGACTTTTAGGTTTTCTCATGTCCCAGCAAGGAATTGAGTGGACCCCCTCAAGGTCCAACCCATCAAAGAGGTACCTCCACCTGGAACCCTCGGGCAACTACAAAGGTTACAAGGGAAGGCCAATTTTCTGAGATGTTTCGTTCCAGATTACACCACTTGTGCTCAAGGGTTCCTGCACCTCCTTCACCAGGACATCCTGTTCAAATGGGATGAAAATTCCCAACAAGCATTCGATGCACTGAAAGACACATTGTCTTTAGCACCGCTCATCAGTCCCCCAGACTATGATAAAGATTACATCCTGTATCTATCAGCATCCGAGACCGCTTTAGTCAGAGTGTTGATCTAGGTGTTGGGCCAAGAATAAGGTACGTTTTCACCCTACCTTTACCACAAATTATTATGCACCTTTATGAATTTTTCCTCATCTTAACAGTTAAGGAAAGGAAAATTAATGTAAAATCAAGACAAAATGAACTGACTGTACAAGGGATGTTTAAAAATGGGAATTGACTTGTTGTGTCTTTATTTACAAGGAAACAAAGCAGTTGAATCGATGATAATTGAAAGAAAGCTAACAAAGAGAGACTAATGGGATCATAATGACTCTCATGGCTGGCGGAAGATGGAAAGGAACCTCCACGTCTAAAGAACTCAAACGATATCCACGAGCAGTAGGATCCGGTATGGAAAAGACCGTTACCACTATTGAATTTGCCTTTAAAAGGCCGAAGACGAACAAGATAGAGGGGGAGAAGAGAGACTTTCTTTTGTAATAGACGTATCATGACATAATTGTCTATTTATATCAATGTATTAGCTTTCAGCTTAATAAAGGTTTTGGCTTTTTTTGGATAGTCAATCTCTAAGTTTTCCGTAGCGGTAGACTTTTGGTGGTTTGGGCCCAGCCCTCAGAGTTTATACGCTAATCTCTGTGCTATAGGTTCAATTGCAGAACTTACGTTTCATTAGTCTAATACATTTCATGAGATATCATTTAATTAGTTGAATTGTGAACATAAGATGCTCCAACTTTCTCTTTCAGGAGAGTAGTTCGTCATTCATACCTTCTTTCTTACAGTCAATAATTTCATAATTATTTAGATGCTTTCAACATTTCCTGATGCTTTATGGATGTTTCATTAGTTTTAGCATGACTATTTTTCAATTCTGTATATAGCTAAAGTTCGATCCTTTCATCATTATTGTAAGGTGTCTAGTTGTTAATTGATTCAAAGAGATGTCATCTATTTAATTTAAAAGAGAATTCTATTGCAAAATTAGATTAACAATTGTTGTTCAATTTATTGAAGTTATTGTTCAATTCAGTAGGATTGTTGTTCAATTCATCAGTGTGATGTTCAATCGTAGGTTTCTCTTTTCTGCGCTTAATTAGACAGAATAGTTAAACATCATTTTATAATTCCATTTCACTTGAATTGATTGAACTTCAAGAATTAAATAGTCCTCTTTATGATAATGTAGAGTAGATGTTATTTGATATCACTTGCATATAGTGTGCTCACACTCTTGAAATAATAAGACTTGCCCTGGGTTGACAATTGAATGAGAAGCTTTAAAGTTTCTTGTAACAGTCACCTTTATGATCCAACATTTGTGGCACTGCTGCCGGGGAGATTGTTTAAGAGTGATGTCCTTTTCTTCTTTCTTTTGCTACAAATAATTGGGTATTGAAAACGAGAGGTAAGAACCTATGTACCGGCAAGAAAAATGCTTTCTCTCTAGCCCACTTCTTAGCAATTATGCAGAAGCTAGTACAATAGGTGCTCTTGTTTTATGACTAGAAAGAAAAATATAGAAACAAATCAAAATCATCCACTTAAGTCTATGAAACCCAAGGGACCGGTGATCCTTAGTAGAACAACATATATAGACGAAATCATTAAGAAGGCTGAATCCCAGGCATCCATAGGACCCAGAACCATTCCTATTCAAATTCCTACTGCACTCCCTTAGGTAGCAGCCTCACCATCTATAGCCCATGTCGAGATTCACAATGAAACAAAGGGATCTGAACAAATCCTTCAAACTATTGATCACGTAAGTACAAATCCTTCAAGCGAGGGAGGTTCTTGTAATTTACAGGAAGGGGAAGGAGAAAACAGTAGTGAAATACAGGTAAGAACTCTAGAGCCTGGATCCCCTAAGAGAGTGGTCGAGACAGAGACACTCGATATCCCAGATCAAGGAAGTTTTGTAAGGCTTCCTCCACACTCGCCCCCTAATTCCACTAAGATTATTCCTCCAGAACAAGAAATCCCTGAATATTATTAGCATATCTTTGATCAAATGGAAAACAATCAGAACTAGAATCAAAGGCAGACATCAACATTGGAATATCCCATTGTTGATCATGCTGCAAATGCCCCTATGAAAGTCATTCCTTTACAAAACATCTCACCTTCCATGGGCTGACCTCGGAAGATCCTGATGTGTTTTTATTTGAATTCAATGTCTTATGTAGGGGATATAACTACACCACTGACCCTTAGAAACTAAAATTATTTCCCTCTACCTTGAAAGGGACCACATTACAATGGTTCATGGGGCTCGGTGGAGGAACCATCAATAACTGGGATCAGATGAAGAACACTTTCCTTAATAAATATCAATATTATTGCTAGACTCAAGAATTAAAAGATGAAATCTTCAATATGTCTTCAAAATACAATGATACATTAGAAGAGTACATCGAAAGATTTCAATATAATTTACAAAGGTCTCCATATACTGCACTATCTAAAGACATCTTAAAAGCAACAATGATTAAGCGAATGAAAGAAGAATGGGTTGAAACACTTAACATAATGGGAAAAGGGGACATCTACCAAGAATAATATGATGATATTATTTCACTGTGTATCAGGTGCTCTCAGGGCAGTACGTGAAGTAGGCCAATCGGGTGAGACTCGGCTATAAGGGATCCTAAGTAGTCCGGTGGTAGCATGACCATAGCATAATTTGGTAATATTTTAGAAGATTTCAAAACTGACATCTTGGGCACCTTTACAACACATCTAGATGTCCTAAAAGCTAAGCAAAAGCAAGCTATAACAAAACAAAACTTGGTCATCTTTTTCCCACGCTGTCGGAAGAAGCATAGAAAAAAGGGAATGTCCATTAGACATGGTCCAAACATGCGCTTTTTTCACCAAGGACCATGCTACGAACCATTTCCCTTCGCTTCCAGGACTGAAGGAAGCTTTTAAATAACAAGAAGAAGAGACAGAACCTGTATATCTAATGAATAAGCGTTGATAGTGGCAAGCACAACCAGGTATGCCACAAGACCTGCCTCAGTTATTTTCTTCCCCACCGTTTAACTAGCAAAACCTTGTAGCATCTTGGCAGAACCAACCACCTTTCTCTACTTGGCCATCTCAATCATTTCCTATTCTTCCTTGGCCAACACAACCCTCTTCAGGAAATAATTGGCCAAGTTTTCCTTGTTCTCCCCCTTATTGGAAAAACACTCCCTATAAAACCCAGTAGCCAGCCTCCCCTTCACAAACCACAAACTGACCTCAGAACTGGAAACAACCCCTGGGAATGACCAACCTAACGATGGGGACAGGATTTTAGAATCAACCTACATTACCAGCTCCATACCTAGTCCAACACAACCCTTAGCCTATCATACAGCCTCAATTGCTGGCTCAACCCAATCCTAACCCCAAAAACAGGCCAGTTCAGCTAATTCAGATTGTAGAAAACCCAAACCCCAAAACTGAACAGAAGCAATGTAATGAGCTAAGGATGAGATCAGGGCGTATTATTTCACCAGCAAAAGATACGACCCTACCACAACTTTAATCTGGAACTTCAACAGAGCCTAGACAAACAAATATGACTGAAACAGAAGTACAGCGGGGAAAGGAAACGTTTGATCAGGGGAAGTTTGAAAACC
The DNA here is from genome assembly GCA_034641835.2 of Pinus albicaulis. NCBI lineage: Eukaryota > Viridiplantae > Streptophyta > Pinopsida > Pinales > Pinaceae > Pinus > Pinus albicaulis. The sequence goes on along the minus strand of CM076584.1, from coordinate 760,412,559 downwards.
TTAGGATTTCTCCCCCTCCATTCCTTGAAAGATTAACACTGCCTAGACCGATATTCTCTCCAGATTTCGATATCCTAGGGGAATTAAAAAACCTTTGCATCAAAATTCCTCTTTTACAGACTATACAATTCATTCCCATCTATGCCTAGACAATTAAAGAATTGTGTGGAAAGAATCCGGTGAAGAAAGCAAAAACCGTACCCACTGTTCATGTGGTAGGGGCACTATCTTACTTACTATTAGGTAAGGAAACACCCGTGAAATATGAGGATCTAGGGAACCCCATAGTAACTATGCAAATTTCTAGCCACTCCTTTCCAAACACATTGGTTGACTTAAGGGTGGCCATTAACATCTTAACTATAGATACCTACAAAAAGCTAGGCATATCGGCTTTAGAACCCACGGCTACTTTGTTGGAACTTGTTGATAGATCTACTGTCAGAACAAAAGGAATATTACAAGACATCCTAGTTTCTATGGACTCGTGGGAGTATCCAACTAAATTTTTACTTATTAACCCAAAGAGTAGCACGGATGGGCACCCCTTGATACTTGGTCAACCTTGGTTGGAAACAGCCGATGCTTACATCAGCTGTCGAACAGGCAGCATGACCATTGCTAGAGGAGATTCCATAAAAAATATTATCATTTACCTGCCTGCCAAATCAAGTCTACCCATGATAAATATTCACAGACATACACATACCTACTGGGAAGAAAATATCCGTTCACCACTGACCATAGTTGAAGCTCTTGAATTTAAGGATCAAACTGAAGAAAATTTAATCAATAACTTCATGAATCAACTGTCTACGCCTGAAAACTTAAAATGCCAAATTTTAAAAACAATTCTTGATGATGAACCATAAGAAGATCCCTTGGCAGACCCTGATGATCAACACATACCCACAACCGCTATGTGAAACAGCATACCCATTGAAATTGAGCAAGGGAAAATCATAAATATCAATGGAAATATGGATAGTAACCAAAATAAAAGGCTCATAAAGGTTCTATAGAAGTATCAAGGATCATTTTCTTGGGACTACCCAGACATGAAGGGTATAGACCCTCATCTATGCACTCATCACATCTATACTAACAAGGAGGCTCGACCTGTTTGGAAACCTCAACGAAGGCTAAACCCACATCTGAAAGACATGTAAAGATGAATTGCAGAAGCTATTGGATGTAAACTTCACTTATCCTATCTCAGAATGAAAATGGGTCTCTCCCCTAGTAGTCTTTCCTAAGAAAAATGGGAAATGGAGAATCTTTGTGGATTACAGAGAACTGAATAAGGAAACACAGAAGGACCACTTCCCCATTCCTTTTATTGACCAAGTCCTTGATACATTGGCAAGGAAACGATTCTTTTCCTTTCTTGACGGGTTCATCGATTACAATCAAATCCAAATAGCCCCTAAAGACCGGGATAAAACAACCTTTACCTGCCCATGGGGTACATTTTCCTACAGGGTATTACCATTCGGACTATGCAATGCCCCAGCAACCTTCCAAAGAGCCATACTCAGCATTTTTTCTAATTTAATAAATGAGGGACTTGAAATTTACATGGACAACTTTACCCCATATGGAGATGACTTCGATCAAGCGCTAGAAACTCTAGGAAAGGTATTGGAATGATGTATTGCTACCATATTATGCTTAAGAAATGAAAAATGCCACATGATGATGACCGAAGGAGTAATCCTAGGACACTACATCTCTACAGCTAGAATACAGGTAGATCCGGCAAAAATAGAAGTAATCCTTTTATTAGCCACACCTTGTACACAGACAGAGGTATGTAGTTTTCTTGGATATGCAGGCTATTATCACAGGTTTATAAATATTTTTTTACAAATCGCCTCACCTATGTATGCATTGACCGGAAATGTTGAATTCCATTGGTTTGATAAATGTGACATTGCTTTTACAGATTTAAAGAGACTGGTTTCGAAAACACTGATCTTACGCAGTCCTAACTGGAAGCTACCCTTTCACATTTCTTCAGATGCATCTGACACAGTGATAGGGGAAGTTATTGGTCAAGAAGAAGATAAAAAGCCCTATGCTATTTATTATATTAGCAAAAATCTCACTCCTGCTGAGTTAAACTATACAGTGACTGAAAAATAATTCTTAGCTGTCATTTATGCTATCAATAAATTTAGACATTATATAATTTCCTATAAATTACTTCTGTATACTGATCACTCTGCCATTATATATCTATCCAATACACCAATTACAAATGGGAGAATGACTCGTTCGTTGCTGCTTTTGTAGGAATTTGATATAACCATTAAAGATCATCCAGGAAAGGAGAACGTGGTTGTAGACTTCCTACCTAGAGTTCCCAAAGAAAATGATACACTAGCGGTGGACGATCAGTTTCCCAATGAACATCTGTTTGTTGTAACAGTAAAAACACCATGGTATGTAGATGTAGCAAACTACCTAGCAGTAGGAAAGTTGCCCAGACATTTAACGACAAGGGAACGGAAGCTGATTGTTCAGTGCAGTGCTAGTTGATTCTCCTGGATCGGTGGATACCTCTTTCACACCAGAACAGATATGCATATACGCAGATGCATCCGGGAAGATGAGATTTACGACATTCTACAGTCCTGTCATGATGAACCTTGTGGTGGCCATTTTGCAGATCATATAACAGGGCACAAAGTATTGCAAATGGGTTATTATTGGCCTACGATTTTTAAAGAAGCAAAAAAATATGTCCAAGCCTGTGATAGTTGCCAAAGAATGGGCCGCCCAGGCCATGCTGATGAAATGCCACTAAAACCACAATTGGTAGTAGAACCATTCGAATGATGGGCACTGGACTTCGTCGAGCCATTCAACCCACCATCGAACTAGAAAATCTACATACTAGTTGCCACAAATTACGTAACAAAGTGGCTAGAAACAATGGCCTTATTAAGAGCTATGTAAGAATCTGTGATTAATTTTCTTTTTGAGCTATTTCTACGATATGGTTTACCACGGGAAGTGATAACCGATGGAGGGGCAAACTTTGTGGGTAATAAAATTACAGCCACCCTGAAGAATTATCATATCATCCATAGAGTCATGTCCCCTACCACCTGCAGGCAAATGGGCAGGTTGAAAGCACCAACAAAGTCCTTGAAGCAATTCTTACCAATACATTATCAACACATCGCCGGGACTAGGCTACTAAACTACCAAAGGCCTTGTGTGCTTACCGCACAACGTGACGAAACACCACTGGATATTCTCTGTATCATCTGGTATTTGGAAGAGAGCCTATTTATCCTATTGAGTTCAAGATAAAGACTTTAAGGACAGCACAGGAGGTAGGGTTGGACTTGAAAGAGGCCCAGATTAGAAGACTCCAACAAATAAATTAATTAGATGAGATGTTGCTATTGGCTCTGCAGCGCACTACAATCATCCCAAAAAAATGAGCTAAGTGGCATGAAAACCTCATCCAAAAGAAGACATTTCAGAAAGGATATTAGGCACTTCTCTATGACTCCATATTCCAAGATTTTACCGACAAGTTACAAACAAGGTGGCTCATCCCATACGAAATTCAAGAAGTACACAACAATGGTACCCTTACCTTGACCACCATAGATGGGTCTGGTTCGACATTTTGAGTCAATGGGCACAGAATGCGCCTCTATCACAAACCTCTTACAAGGGAATCTTTCTTCCAACAGGTATGCAACGATCCTACTATCCAAGTTCTAGCAGAAAGGGGTGATAACCCCGTAACTTTAAGCACATAGAAGCCTGCTACTTCCTTTTGAAAATATTGTATATAATTTACCTGCAATTTTTTATTGTACATTCTTCATACTCTCAGTAGCATCCTTTTCCTCCCTCATATTTTTTTTTTTTTGTTTATTTTTGTTGTTCAATCAGATTGAACAGTCGTGTCTTTTGTATTTTTATTTTGATGTTCAAATATTTGAACGGCTGCTATTCAATCAAATTGAACAGTTGTTGTTCAATCGGATTGAACAGCTGTGTCTTTTGCATTTTTTTGTTGTTCAAATCCTTGAATGGTTTCTCTTCAATCCAATTGAACAGTTGTTGTTCAATCAGATTGAACAGCAATGTTTTTTGTGTTTTTACTTTTGCTGTTAAAATCCTGGAATGGTTGATGTTCAATCCAATTGAACAGCTATTGTTCAATCGGATTGAACAGTCGTGTCATTTTGCATGTTTATTTACTGTTGTTAAATCGGATTGAACAACTGATTTTTTTTCCCCTCTTTAAGCATGATCCTTATTTCTTTTTTGGATGATCTATCCTCACAAAAACCACTCCTCATCCCACACCCTAGCTGTAAAACACATTTTTGACTGGGAATTGGCACCTGAAGAGGAGAAAAGAAGTAATATTATAAATATGATTATCCATTGAAACTTTAATGGAAATCTCTACTCTTGAAGCTGACATGGTACATCTATGTAATTAAGGGCTAAGACATCTCCTACTCAAGTATGTTATCACACAATACATAGTCTTATAACGGTATATCTTTCTACACTCCCGAGTAGTATTTCCCTTTGACATAAAGATTTAGGAATAAGGAGTATTAATTTTATTGGGATTCTTTTTACTTCTCACACCATCACTAACTCTTAAGGATTTATTTTATTGGGATTATTTTTACTTCTCACACCTTCACTAACTCTTAAGGATTTAATGAGCCTTTCTTCATGTATAATGAATAAATATTATGTTTGCATGCTAAATTATTTTTTTAGAGAATAGGGGGTCTCATCACGAGCCAGCCTACCATGATCATAAGGTTTTAGCTAGTGACATGCCCACAATGACCAACACACTAGGGTAATGACCTTCTCGTCAGCTCCAACTGCTTGAAGGATAGGAGGTCTCATCACGAGCTAGCCTGATCACTCTGTTACAATCCCAGTGAATGGCACTGTGACTATCTAGCCACCACACCAGCACAGTGGTCTCTTCATAAAACAAAGTGAAATGCCTACTTTTCAAAAATAAGTATTATGTCTATATGAAAATTTTTAACAGATAATAGGGGGGTCTCATCACAAGCCAACCTACCATGATCATAAGCGTTTAGCAGGTGACATTCCCAGAATGGCCAACACACCAGGGTAATGACCTTCTTGATAGTTCCAACTGCTTGAAGGACAGGAGGTCTCATCACGAGCCAGCCTACCATGATCATAAGCGTTTAGTAGGTGACATGCCCAGAATGGCCAACACACCAGGGTAATGACCTTCTCGACAGCTCCAACTACTTGAAGGATAGGAGGTATCATCATGAGCCAGCCTGATCACTTTATTACAACTCCAATGAGTGGCACCTTGACTATCTGGCCACAACACCAGCAAGGTGACCTCTCCATAAAATTGGCAAAATATCTACTTTTACAAAGAGGATTCTCGCTCATTTTTTGGGTTAAAATAGCAACCCTGTCAAGGCTATGAACACCTACTAGCAGCAGTGGCTCTGCTTGTGGTATGAGAGTATTTTCTAACGATAGCTAATTACTCTTATATATATACCTTATCTCCTATTTCCATCCATTTCCAAGATAAATCCACTACTCGAATTAGTGATAATACTATTTTACCGCATAAGTAACTATAAATGAACTATGCATTCATGCTTGAATTACGGGATGATGGCACCAATCATTATCTATCACAAGCATGCTTCCATCACACCATACCATTAAATAAGGGAATCCTATCATAATAATTGATTTATTTCTTTCTTCCCTTCTTCGGTCACTTTTGCATGGGATACACTTATGATAAATTCCAATTCTTTCCTTTACACCGCATGCGTTCATAATTGTTACAATCACTCCTCTTTTCTTGAGCTCCAAGGCCACGAACATTGTTCTTGCGTACAGACTGTGATTACTGATCTTATGCATTCATGATTGATAAAATCTCTCTTTTACTTAACGACGTGGATGCCCTTATTTCGAGAGAGGGGGTGTAAATATCCATAAATATTAAGCATGTGAATTCCCTACACAAATTCCTTTGGATATGCCGATAATACCAAAATATCATTGCAATTACAATATGAAGTTACCTACATTTATGACAGAAGGCTACAATTTCCTTTTCTCTTGCATTTAGTGCTTATTCTAACCAACAGGGCCAAAAATAAACACAGATAGAGGGAGAAATTAGCTCAAGGTAACGCATCATCCATGGGAGGAAACTCTCTCTAGAATGAACCTACGACCTTCCTAATCTCAGACGCAGCTCGCACCATTCTTTAGGAAGTTGGTTGGCTGCTATACTTACACAAATTGCAAGGGTTTGAAACAGAAATAGCAGTGGAATTCCTGCAGCACCTACAGGAGGGACATACCAAAATTCGGGGAAGGATTATACCATCACAGAAGATATCATTTCTAAAGTCTTAGGAAGCACCTTATTCTACGAGAGGGGATCACAGCATACCAGGATCCAGGGGAACCATTAGAACGGAAGGGAAATGGGATCAACCCTGCATCCCTACAAAAACCTTGGCAGGAATTGGTAGCATTCATTCAGAGATTCATCACATGTGATGGACGCCAAGACGTGGTAAAACCTCATCAACTAAAATTGTTAGTTATTCTTCAACAAAATATTTCAGTTAATCTGCCTTCTTTCTTGAATTTTGTATTACATGACATTGATGTACGAATGAGAAAGGCTAAGAACCCCCAAGAATTCATCAGCCACCATGGCTTAATCAAGTTAATTATCATCCATGAGCTAAGCAGACAGAGGACATCCTTAGACATTTTTGTTAACCCTATCGAACATGTTCCTGAGGAAAACCATGTAGGCAGAAAAATTGAGCTCCCTAGAACAAACATACCTAGGAGAGCAAGAGGAAAAAGGACTCGTGCTTCGACTTTAGAACCAAGGAAGCGAAGACGATCTAAAATACTGCAATTAAGGCAAGACACCTCATAATTTTCGGATGAGGCAGGGCCATCCCATACACCACATTCAAGCCCTCAAAACATACCTTTGCAAGACTATGAAGAAGAGATGGCTAGAGTCCTAGAGAAAATGTCGGAATCCCGTGAAATTAGAAGCCCATCTGAACAATTTGAGGAGCAATAGGAATCGTTGAACCAATATTCTACCGCCAACAGCTCTGTCCACACTGAAATATTACCCCACCAAGATGAATCACAGGCTTTTAGAGCCTTATCCCCTCCCGAGAGTTATTGGGGGAATAGGGAAGAGCAGGCAAAAGGGGTAGCTGAATCTAAAAACAAGTCAGGAGACACCATCTCCTTAGAACAAAATTCAAGCATGGAAATGGTCCCTTTAATGCCTGAAGGGAATAATATCTCACCCAGTCGGGACATTAATGCAGAAGAAAACTCTAGAGTGCAGGAAGGAAATATCATCACTGGCAACCCTTGAACTGGAACCACCATTCCTGGAAATGATTTTGCTACTCATTAGGGGAAATTTGAGGTCTAAAATGGGTCTCCTAAGGAAATTATAAAATAATAGAGGAATTAATAAAATAATATTTGATTACATCATTAAATTTTTGAGGGGAAAAAGAAAAACTATTTTTTCAACTCGTATTTTCAACTTATCTCCCTATGGGTTTACTCAAATTTCGAGCAAAAACACTTTTTGGATGTAGAATTTGATTTCTCATCTAAGGAGTACCCATGTTTCATAATTTTGATGGACCCTGCTACATAAAAAAAGAGAAATACATGAGAAACGTGATTGCAAACACATTTTTTCATGTATTTCTCATTTTTCATGTAGCGAGGTCCAACAAAAGTATGAAACATGGATACTCATTGGATGAGGAATTAAATTGTGCATCCAACAAGTACTCCCCTGCGAAATTTGAGTAAAACCTTAGGGAGATAAGTTGAAAATACAAGTTGAAAAAATAATTTTATTATTTTATTATTTTTTAATATTTTTACTTTTTTTACTCCAAAAATGGTGAATCATCTCCCATGGTTGACATAATCATCTTGAATCTTGTTGGTTCTTATAAAGTTTGTTTTATTGTACATTTTTCTTAGGAGGACCATTTTAGACCTCAAAATTCCCCTAATTTCCTCCAACCCCTGCCAAAACCATGCCAGAAGAGAATTTAGCTAAAAAGAAATTAAAGAAAATGAGCAGAACCTGCAAAAGGTTAAGGAAAATGATAAAACATTTGAGGAAATAGTTGAAGGAAGTAAGCAAGGCTCAGAAGCATAAGAAATAATTGGTCACCACATAAACCCAAACAGATTTTGTCACCAATTTGATAAAAATTGTTGAGGTTGGGGTACAGATTGACCTAGAAAACACTGTTGAGATTGAGGTACAGACTGGCCTAGTGGACACTATTGAAGCCTTTGTGCAGACTAGGCTAGAATTTACAGAAGAAAAGGAAACCCAAACTTAGGAAGCACCTGCCTATGCTCCCCTGGTAGAAAAGGCTGCCAATCAAAAATTTCATAATGAATTAATTCAAACACAGCATGAATTATCACAATGCAGAAAGGAAGTAGTACCCGCACAAGAACATCAGGCACTATTGAAGAAATTCATAGTCCTTTCTACAATAGAGGATGAGACATTTTCTCAACTCAGAGAAGAAAAGGCAAAGGTAAAGAAACCACAGGATTAGGTGGAACAAACCACGAAGCAAACCAGTATGCTTTTCTCTTTGTACTCTGATGTGCTAACATGTAGGGAACCACCCACCAACTATGCCCTATTTTTAGTATAATGGTATCTATTACTGAGTATCAAGGCCATCAGGGCAAGGAAGCCCATGACTTTTAAACCAATAGAGGAATTTTTCCATTGCTGCAATGAACAAAATGAGCAGGTCCAATACCTTTTGTGTGAATTATACATGCACAACTTCTTCCTAAAGGAGAACAGGGATAGTAATCCCAGCCCCTTTATAAGAGAAATTCAATTATATGCTTTCCTCTCTTTTGCTAAGAACCAGACTTGATGGGATAAATCTTACAACATTTTCCAAAAGAGGGAGCATGGCCTAGACCTATGGGTTAGAGGGGAGCCTACTAGACCCCTGCATTTGTTCACCCAACATAATAATTTCATGCAAAGAAAGGGAGTAAGGAATAAACTAGGGCCTATCCATAAGGACATTAAATAGCATGGGCGGGAGTATTTCGAAAAAAATTAGGAAGCCGCTCTAGTAGAAGCCAAACAAAGGTGGATGGCCTCCATAAATAATGTGAAAAATAGAGATCCATTTGGCTACAGAAACTTCAAAGTGGCTGCCTCCAGATTCCTTTTATACAGCAATCTGATCTTCAACATGGGACCTACATGGATAGGATGCATGTACATATGCCCTCTCATCTGGTACCCCCCTCAGGGTTATGATCATGATTACGAGCTGCCAAAAGGGCACACAAATGTCGCCTTTGCAAAGAACAGACAGAAACATGGCTTCAGATCCTATAAATAAGAAGTCTACCCTGCATATTCTCTAACCCAGTTATAGCTCAATCATTTGTTTGCATGAGGACCTAGAAATAGGTAAGCAGGGGAGTATGTTGGCCTGAGAATAAGGTACGTTTTCACCCTACCTTTACCATGAATTTTTATGCACCTTTATGAATTTTTCCTCATCTTAACAGTAAAGGAAAGGAAAATTAATGTAAAATTATGACAAAATGAATTAACAGTAAAAGAGATGTTTAACGACGGGAAATTTACTTGTTATATATTTATTTATAGGGAAACAAATTAGCTGAATCAATGATAACCGAAAGACAATTGACAAAGAGAGACTAACAAGACCATGATGACTCCCATGGGCTAGCAGAAGACGGAAAGGCACCTCCACGTCTGAAGAACTCAAACGACATCCACGAGCAGCAGGATCCCATATGTAAAAGACTGTTACCACTGTTGAATTCGCCTTTAAAAGGCCGAAGACGAACAAGATAGAGGGGGAGAAGAGAGAATTTCTTCTGTAATAGACGTATCAGGACAAAATTTTCCAGTTATATCAATGTATTAACTTTCATCTTAATAATTTTTTTGGCATTTTTTGGATAGTCAATCTCTGAGTTTTCCGTAGCGGTAGACTTCTGGTGGTTTGGGCCCAACCCTCGGAGTTTCTGCGCTAATCTTTTTGCTATACGTTCAATTACAGAACTAATGTTTCATTCGTCTAATACATTTCATGAGATATCTTTAATTAGTTGAATTGTGAACATAATATGCTCCAGATTTCTCTTTCAGGAGAATAGTTCGCCATTCATAACTTCTTGCTTATAGTCAATAATTTCATAATTATTTAGTTTCTTTCATCATTTCTTGATGCTTTATGCATGTTTCATTTGTTTTAGCATGACTGTTGTTCAATTATGTATATAGCTAAAATTGGATCCTTTCATCATTACTGTAAGATGTCTAGTTGTTAATTGATTCAGAGATATGTCATCTATTTAATTTAAAAGAGAATTCTATGGAAAAATTAGATAAATGGTTGTTGTTCAATTTATTGAAGCTCCTATTCAATTCATTAGGACTTCTGTTCAATTCATCAGTGTGTTTTTTAATCGTAGGTTTCTCTTTTCTACGCTTACTTAGACAGAATAGTTAAATAGAATTTTATAATTCCATTTCACTTTGAATTGATTGAACTTCAAGAATTAGATAGTCCTATTTATGATAATGTAGAGTATATGTTTTGTGATATCACTTGCATATACTGTGCTCACACTCTTGAAATAATAAGACTTGCCCTGGGTTGACAATTGAATGAGAAGAATTGAAGTTCCCTATAACAGTCACCTTTATGACCCAACACCAAGAAGGCCCATATGGGAAGGAGCACATAATCTACTACGTCAGCAAAACCTTATCAGGCCTAACATTAAGATATGAACCTGAAGAAAAGATTGCCTTATCATTGATTCATGCAATCCAAAAGCTTCACCACTACATCATCTTAAAGACCACTACAATCATCGCGGATATTAACCCCATCAAATATCTTCTCACACACCGCCTAATGAACCACAAATATGCTCGTTGGATAGTCATTCTCCAAGAATATGACTTACAGTTCCACTCCCCCAAGAGAAAAAAGGCGCTAATGTTAGCAGAATTTATTACGTACCTCCCAAGTCATACCAAAGGATCACCAGTAAAATATTTTCTACCAAACAAACATCTCTTCTACGTAGAAACTGATGACTCTTGGTATGGAGATATTCTCCTGTTCTTACAAACCCAAAAGTTTAGACCTCATCTCACTTGAGACGACCGTCAGCACATACGCCATCAGGCCCCTCGATACCTCCTTATGGGAGATGTCTTATATTGATGAGGCATTGAAACCATTTTACGTCGATGCCTTACTCATGACTGCCATGGCGGAGCTTACGGTGGCCACCTCTCTGTAATGGCCACCACCCAAAAAATATTATTAGCAAGATATTTCTGGCCCACTTTGTTTCGTGATTGTATCACAGCAGTCAATAGGTGTGAGCGATGTCAACATTTCACTCATAAGGCAAGAGCCCCTCCAACTCCTCTGTACCCCATCATCGTAGCTAGTCCCTTTTGCAAATGGGGGATCGACTTCATGACTTGCAACCTTGTGTCGTCAGGCAATCAAAAATACATCATCGTGGCTGTCAATTATTTCACCAAGTGGGCAGAAGCTATGCCCGCATACGACAACACCGCAGAAACCGTCACACGATTTATGTTTAACCATGTCATTATCTAGTTCGGCGTTCCCAAGGATTTATTCTCCGACCATGACAAACAAATTGAAAATGAAGTTTTCTAGGAGCTATCTCACCACCTCAGATTCACCCATGAGTTAGCACCACCATACTACCCCCAATCCAATGGATAGGTAGAAGCTGTGAATAAAGTTCTCAAAACTATGTTACAGCACACCGTGAATAACCATAAAACCAACTGGCACCGTATGCTTTTCTCCGCCCTGCAGGCATACCGCATGACCATGAAAACATCCACTGGTTTCACCCCCTTCCACTTGGTATACAAAGTCGAAGCCATGATTCCCATAAAATGGGAGATCCTTAATTTACATGCCGCCATAGAACTCCTCGATGATACCCAGCCTCTAGAGCAGCGTTTAGTACAACTAGAGTTCGTCGACAAAAGCTGACAGCAGTTGCTGCAATACAATGAGGCCCACAAGAAACGGGTAAAAGCATCATTTGACCGCCACATCAACCCTCTTTCATTCACTAAGGGAGAGCTAGTCCTCCACTATGATGTTGCAAAAGAATACCTAGGGCCCAAAAATCCTACTTGGCTAAAACATCGCTAGTCCCAAGTACTCAGGCTGACCACAATGGCAAGAACAGCTCTGTAGAAGCCTCTGACCTCTTGAAACCTCACACACTCAATTGACACAAATGAACTAAATTGATCCATATTCACCTATATGTCGCCCTTTTCAGGATCTTTGGAGGACCATAACGATAGCTCAGAAGGCCCAATTACCAGACCGAAGGCAACACTATGATCAGCACTCCATAACACCCAAGGGCGGTGCCAAATATTTGCATCTTTGAAAAAATAATTTTCAGTGCCAACGGGTATTTTACAAACCACCCATCGCTCCATCCACTGAAAGTTCCAAAGCAGGTATCATTCTACCCTCAACATGATAGAGTCCCAGAAGAACTCTGCATATCCTAAAATCATTTCTCCATAAGAAATCAACCATAGGTTCCAAGCACCCAACCATGTTTATCATCACCCCACCTTGCACATGATAAACATCCTTGTTGTTCGGTAGATCCTCCCCTCCATGGCACTCGTCACCAAAAATAGACCATATATCACAAAATTCATGACGACATGGCCATAGCACTTTAGTCTGAGAAGAACCTCATGCCCATTTTATTCACCATGCATCAGGTCAAGTTTTACCATATCAAAATAAAACCCCTTTCTCGGACTAGCAAGTGTTGCAAGCAGATCGAAAGCGCACTACCACGCCTCGCATTTTTCCTACCATACCTCCATCAACATAGCCCATCTGTGACATTTTCCACCCACTTGATCAACCCCACACATGAGACCAACTAATGGGGCCCCCACCCTCAGCAAAATACCTTCCTCACATCATCAGTGAGATAAAACTTTCATGTTTTGGGGCACCCGTCTCTATGTTTTGTACAAACTAAACCTTATTATTTCATTCTTTTGGTAAGTGTACAAAGACTTCAAATGGTGCACTATGTCCCCCATTCATCCATCATTTTTTCTCCCATGGCAGCAGTCACTGGTCACCCTTGATCGAAGTATCACACCCTTCATGTATAAGCCACCATGACATTCATAACCAATATATACCCACCCTGGACGTCCTACCAACTCTATGGATTTCCCCATCAGAAAAATTTATGACTGTCGCCAAGCTACTTGTTACACTCCAACCTCAAGCCACTTAATTCCCATCATCATTTTTCAGTCACCCCTCGCCATCATGCCTATGTTAAACCTATCACAACCAAGATCTTGATCCCTTGTATCAGTGACTCTCTCGTTCGGTTGAGGCTTCCTTTCTATCGACATTAACACTTGTTTTCCAAAAAGGAAGTGGTACCTTGGATCACTCCTCTCCACAAAAGGGACATCCTCGGGTGGCACTGTGGGAGATATCATTTCCCACAGATGTCATCGATCCTCCTGAGATTTGATTACAACACAAGCTTTCATGTCAAGATGGTATCGTACCTTACAACCATTGCACTTTGATCAAATTTGTCAAAGACCCGTGCCTTCATAAGTGTCTCTTTCATCAATGCTTACATGGGAAGGTCCCAGTCATACACCCATGCGTACAATGTGCATGTATACCCCATGCCAAGCATACGCATGTGGTTACCACATTCCACCTATTGTCCAAGAAAAAATTCCCTAGAGGGCGTCAGTAATCGTCGTCATCAACCAGCATATCACCACCATTCTAGTGACACAGACAGAATTTGTATCTATCAAATAGATTGGTTTAGCTAGCCAAAGCATTACGAGCTTGGGACATGCTCGCCTCGTAAAAAAATTGTATTTATTTTATTATACCATCGCTTGCAGGGTTCCCACAGGACATGGTCTCTCTTCGACCCGGTGCAAGGTGTATCCAACTTTGTGCTACACGCAAGTCTCTCTCTCTCTCTCTCTCCGCACAGTACACAGAAAAGAAACTATAATGTATTTCGGCTATATAGTTCTTCCTATACCTCATACATTAGGGGGAAACTGTTATCACTGGAAAATCGGAAAAGAAAAGGTGACATTATTAAATGTCAGGCAGAAGGATTTACAGGGCTGAGGTGCATTAGAGAATCTAAAGAATTTAAAACATCTCTAAGGTCCATCAGGAAAATAAAATTGTGCACTCAAGAAGCCAGCAAAATGCGCCTTTGCACGCACTTTTCTTTGATAAGCACACATTTCTACGGATTTTCCTCAAAAGGTCGTGCGGACCTAAGAGTGGCAGAAGTCACTTTCCAGGACCAGAAGGCACACTCCAGGAAATTTATCCCACACTTGAAGCCAGCAAAGGACAGTCACCCAAGCCTCCTTAGGACCTCAAGGGAGCACACAATGGAATAATGTGGCACACAATGGAATCATCCTCCTCTCTTGGGTCACCATCCATCAATGTACCAAGAGAGGGAAGGAGAGTTTGAATTCTCCTATAAAATGCCACCAAGAGATGATCAATGGGAGAACAAATTGTTATGCTGGCCAAAATTTCCCCAAGCAATCCAGCAGAGTGTGATCCGAAGAAGAGATAGATGGGATTCAGTTGTTGGCCATCCAACAACTCCAATCCTTCAGAGTAGAGAGAGAGACTTTGCGCCAAGGTAGCTCGGAAGTAAATACATTCTTGCATCGGGTCTTAGAACTCCATAGTTCTAAGGGCCCCTTGGCAAGTGGGTAAACGTTTCATCCTGTATTCCTACCAGCACTAAATAAGAGGGTACGTAACTGCCACCATTTAGATTATTGATGTTTTTTAACTCTATTTAGAGATTTTTTATTATTTGTTTAGTTTAATTTTGTTTTTTTTTCAAATATGCATGCTATTTCATATCTAGTATGTTTTATTTCTTACCGTGTTCACTAACTTCCTGACTCCCTTGATTTTCTGCCTGTGACCAAGAACTTAAGAGGAAAAAGCCACTCCTCTTAAGCAGGTTTGATTTGGTACACTCATGCACTAAATCCACCTACATAGGTAGCATCATAGATTTTAAGATTCTATCCTAGACCAAGTGTCATGGAAAATTCAATATGGTATCAAAGCGTATTAGAGCTACTTTGAGGGACAGTGAATTAGAGTGTGCACAACAAAGCAAATCAAAGGTAGTTGTGGGTGTCTATATCATGAAGCAGAGGGTTCAACTGAAGACATGGATATGTGGTCTTGATTGGCTTGGTAGCGAGATTGGCTGGGAGTTCTAGTGGAGTTGTGGTGATCCTAGTGAAAAATAGTTTGTTGTAGGGCAGATTGTTGATCATGGACTTCCCTTTATTTTTCATGGATGGTTGGGATAGCTCGAGGGTTACTTTGGCATGGTTGAGATCAGGTTGATCGAGATGGCTTCATGTGATGGACTAGAGGTTGGCAGGCTAGAATCTTCATTGAATCATGATATTGCATATCCGATATTAGAGGGATTTTCACGAGAGGTATTTGATCTAGGAGGATGAGTGCTTGCAAGACTGAGCCAGTGGAGATCATGTTTGCTCAAAGGGAATATAGACTCAAAGGGAGCAACCTTATGGAGGTTAGGGATCTTTAGGTTCGGACATGATGAGGTAGATGCACTATCGATATTTTTGGGTTCATTCTACAAGGTATGTTGCAGCGGTGGATTCCATATGGGCTAGTGTCGTCAACGGATGATGACGGTTACTTGCTAGTATTGGAAGTACCTCCCTCACTAAGACATTAGGGGAATTTTGAGGTATAAAATGGGCCTCCTAAGTAAATTATAAAATAATAATGGAAATAATAAAATAATATTACATTACATCATCAAATTTTAGAGGGAAAAAAAACTACTTTTTCAACTAGTAATTTCAACTTATCTTCCTACAGATTTACTCAAATTACGAGTGGGGAAACTCATTGGATGAATAATTTGATTCCTCATCCAAGGATTATGCATGTTGCATACTTTCGGTGGATTCTTCTACGTGAAAAATGAGAAATACATGAAAAACGTGATTGCAATCATGTTTTTTCATGTATTTCTCATTTTTTGTGTAACAAGGTAAATTGAAAGTATGAAACATGGGTACTCCTTGGATGAGGAATCAAATTTTCCATCCAGAAAATAATCCTTCTTAAAATTTGAGTAAAACCTTAGGGAGATCAGTTGAAAAAGTAGTTTATTATTTTATTATTTTTTAATCTTCTTACTTTTTTACCCCAAAAATGGTGAATTATCCCCCATAATTGACATCATCAAATTGACTCCTATCGGTTCTTATAAAGATTACTTTGGTTGTACATTTTTCTTAGGAGGCCCATTTTACAACTTAAAAGTTCTCTAATTGGGAGTGTTGATTTTTTATGTAGCGTAGGAGGTACTTCAACCACTAGGGTTCAGGGATTAGAGGGAAAAGTACCACAAGTAGGCTTGTGGGCTTGGAGCCCAAGCTTGGGGTTTTCCACCCATTGGTACTTGGGCCAAAACCATGAGCACACTTTGACATGTGATGGATGAGGATGGTATCTCACGACGAGATGATTCTAACGCAATGAGAATCATCTAATTCTGAGTTGTAGAAGTGGAGATATGAATTTTTGAACCTGATTAATTGGGTTGCACATGTGTGTCAAGGTCTTCCTAAGGTTCTTTTAGGATTATAACAATTGGACAACCCTTATTGTGATGTTGAAGAAGCCATTAATTTATGGTATAAATAGAAGGTGGAGAGGAGGTATTTACACATCGACTTTTTAGAAACATAAGGAAACCTAAGGAGCTCATTGGAGGAGAGGTTATCTGATATAACCGCAACAAGGAGATAGATGGACCAATGTGAGGAAAGCTTATTTCAGGGTCACCATGTGGAGAACAATTTTTTGTTTAGAGGGTTGAGGATCCTCCCTTGAGGGTTGAGGCGGAGGATGTATGTTCTAGGATGTTGTGAGGGGTTTTGGTGGCTAAAATTATCTCTGATCAGGAAACTTATGATACGAGATGGTATGCAAGAAGTTCGTACCCTAAACTTAGGGTTTTTAGGTGTGTATTACTGTTGGTTCTAGCCCTATATGATAGTATGGGATAGCAGCAAGGATAAGCCACCATGCCATAGTTGTAGGAGGCTAGTAAGGGTGCTTAGGTGGGCTAAAAAGTGGTTGATCGAAGCCCTAACTAGACTGCCTCATCACAAAAAATCACTTCAGATTGGAACAATAGTCAAAAGGTATGTTTTGACTGAGTTTTTCCTTGTGTTGGGTCATATTTTATCACTTTTTTTGGATCATTTGATAGTATCCTGTGGGTGCCACATGTTGGGGTTAACATGGAGTGTTGAATACCCCAAATACAAGTAAATCTCACGGTGGATGGAGGTCCTAGGTGAGGACATATTAGTGGTGCCTAGATTTTAGTAATAGCTCCTCTATTTCATAGCAAGTGAAGTTGATAATAAGTTGTTTGGAAGTCATGTGTAAGGGTCTATTAAGTGTTAGGATGCCCTAACTAGGTGCAGATGCTACAACGTGGACTTAGTCACTCATAGACTGTTGGAGGGCAGCGTGAGAGTGGACCAAGTGTGAACATGGATTTAGCATTTGTAGTCTGCTAGAGGACAGTGTGATAGTGTCCAAGTTGGATCCTGGTGTGCAACACCTTGACGTACAAAGGTAGTTGCTAGAGTGGCAGTTGGTAGAGCTCAAGGTTCTGATCAAATAGGAGCAATTTTGTGGAGCTCGGGACTTGTGTGTGGAGAAGGAATTCTACAGCAGATGATGGGCATTCCTCTTAGCCCGTGTTCATTGTGGGAGATGGACATCTTGCAGTGATAGGTGACAGCCCTTTGTGCCCTATGTTGGTATTCATCGGTGCAACACAAGAATACCATAGTGGGTTGAAGTCCCTGAGTATCTAAGTAGCAGTAGTGGGAAGATTTAGAGTTGTTCACAAACCAATTTTTGTAAAACTCGACAAGAATCTCGATGTGTTGATGTGTTGGTGGATGAACGATCAACTAGTGAGTAGATTGATAGTCGAGGTTCATTGGTTTGATGGAATTGGAGCATTGATAGAGGAAGGAGTTGTAGATTGGGAGTCGAAGGACCAGGAAGGTACATGGTAGATGGTTAGAGTATCTTGTTTTGTATCTTGTACTAGTGGATGTATGAGGGCCATTATACCTGGTATGAGAGCCTAAGACTGTTGTATTATATCAGTTGGATTAATATAGCAATGTTGGGTTGAAAAATGTAAAAATTTGTATATATTCCATGCATGTGTGATTTACTATTGTTTATATTCTTCTATGCAAAGTAGTTTTGTTGAGATTCTTGGTTTGGTAGCGTCAGAGATTTTAAGATTCAGTCATAAACCCAAGGCTATGGAAAATTCAATAGAATTCTCAAAGAAGAGAATCTAACCCACTAAAGAATAAATAAGGAGGAATTCACCATTATTCTCTCACATGTGCCAAACTAGGGTTTCAGCAGTAGAAGCCGAGATTGCAATCCTGAAGTAGAAAGCCGAAATTCTAAGGAAGAGCCAAAAGCTGAAGTTTTAGAGCAAGTTTGACTGGTGTTAAATTTATGGAAGAGAAGTTAATCAAAGGAAGGTTTGAATTGGTCTTGGAAGGGTCTTTACCAAGTGTCACAAGTCTTGTAATTCATCATCTGAACATTCTATAGGAACAGAACAATGATAGTGGATTTTCCTCTCAAGAGGAGAGGTTTTTAGATTTGTCTTACATCCTACATTTTGTGTCCTCTTGTCTCATTGTTCTTCATTGTGTTTATAAATCAAGGCTTATAGGAATTAGGGTTTGATTCATCTTTCCCTATGATTACTTATGAATTATTTTGGCTTATTTTACTCCTTAATTATTTTATCTTTCATCAATAAATTACCAAATTATATGTATAAGAAGACCACAAGAACAAGAGACACAAGATGTAGGCACTTAGCTAGGGAAAAAACCCTACAAGGAGAAAACCTAGTCAAAAACTCTTTCTTCAATAGATTCAAATCAAGATGAGACACTTCCAGACTTCTTATACCTAGAAAAATACCTCCTCCAACCACCAAGTTAGCCCTTCTCTTCAATAAATGATCCTTGACAAAATCTCCAAGTGACAGATCCCCAGAAGCAACTTCAGTCCAGAATTTTGGCCCCCCAGTAGCAGAACTTCGACCCCTAGTAACATAATTGTAGACCTGCAGTAGACACAAAATTTTGGCCCCAGTAACTGCCTAGAAAATTTGTGCATGTGAGAGATATATAGCCCAAAATATCGACTTAGATCTTCCCAACAAATTTCTTCCTTCTCCAGCTACTTTACTCTTTTTTTGTCTCTCTCCCTTAAGGATCAAAATTTATGAGTGAATGCTCCAAATATGTTGAATTGTCTCTCTATATATAGCCTTTTTGTTGGGTCGAATTTCCATAATGTATGTTGACTTCATGGGGGAGGATCGACCTGGTGTGGAGGTGACAAATAACATTTTTGACTCAAAAATAATTAATTTTACATGATACAAAAGACCAAAAATTGTTTAATAAAAACTAAAGTGACTCTAATGACTCAAGACAAACCCTAAAATCCTTCAATGGAGGATTTAACCTAGACAATATTGACCCAAGCATGAAACCCATTCTTTAATAATTCATTTTCATTAATAATATTTTTTCTTTTGACAATTATAATTATGAAAACCGACACTAGTTACATTCTTCAACACTCCCTTTTAACTAGGGAGGTATTCATAATTACATACATATAATAGTACATGGAAGATTTCAAAATGAAATGAACTATGAATAGTTTTAGCACACTTACTGTTGCAGACTAGATACTTGACCAGGGAATTCTATCTGGGTGGGACTAAGGGAACTCAAGCTTTAGCTAGTCTAGGTATCATTAGACTTTTAAGCTCTACCACCAACCCAGGGATCTAGCTGTGTATCCAAGGTTGGACTTCCACCACCAACACCACCCTCCCTATTCGGGATCTAGACATCAACACATAGTCCGGCCATATGTCCTCCCAAGCATCTTTCCATTATATGTTTCATATCTCCCTATCAACTAAATCTGTAATATCAACCAACCCAAGCATGATTCTAAAATATTCAAACTTTTAATTGGGAAGATATTTCGTCAGCACATCAGCTACTTGTTCATCTGTCGGAATATATTATAGCTTCACGACCCCATCTTATACCAAAATCCTAATGTAGTGGTACTTCTTGTTGATATGGTTCGTCTTTGAATAGAATACAGGGTCTTTAGACATCTTTATGTTTCTTTGATTATCACAATTTATCATTGTAGGATCCAGAGGCTTTCCAAACAAATCTAACAAGACTTTTCTTAACAAAAAAACCCCCTTTCATACTTCAGATGCAACAACATATTCTAATTCAACACTACTTAACGCAACAGGATCTTGTTTTCTACTAAAACATCCACTGGTAGTTCTTCTTCCATCGGTCTCATTGCCACCCCAATCAGAATTGGTAAAGCCTATTAGCTTGACTTCCTTTCCATCATAATTTAGACAATAATGTATTGTGCCACGTAGGTATCTCAAAATATGTTTGGCAGCTATCCAATGTTAATGATAAGGCTCCAACTAAAACTGGCTAAAAAAATTCACAACGAAACATATATCAGTTCTTGTATTTACCAAGTACATCAGAGAACCTACCAACTTACAGTACCTATTAGGATCGATGATACTAGAGTCGGAGCTTCTCAACTTCATGAGATTAGTGATCATGGGAGTAGCCCTAGGCTTGGAATCCATCATAAATCATTTCTACAATATCTTGATTATGTAATTACCTCGACCCAGATATATCTCACTAGGTTTTCTGCCAGAGTTCCAATCTCGAGTAATAGTACATGAGTCTTAGATCTTTCATCTCGAATTCTGCGGCTAACATTTTCTTGCATTCTAGTATTTTGTGCTCCACACTTGTAATAAACAAATCATCCTCATATAGTAGTATAATAACTAGTTCATTATTTACTACCTTAATGTAGAGGTTTGCACTAGCAAAACTTTTGACGAACCCAATTCTTAAGAGATATGCATCCATCCTTGCATACCATGCCCTAGGAGCTTGCTTCAAGCCATATAGGGTCGTCTTGATTTTGCAAACATGTGTATCTATGTTATTTATTTTTAAACCTTCTAGTTGTTTAATGTATACTTATTCATCAATGGTTCCAGTTAGAAATGTTATTTTGACATCCATTTGATGGTTATTCCATCGCATAGTAGAAGCTAGTGAAACCAAATATCTTATAGTGGTATACATGGCAGTAGTAGAAAATGTTTATTTATAATATATACCTCCATTTTGTGAGAAAACCCTTGCAACGAATCTTTATTTTTATTTGGGTATAATTCCATCAATAGCATGTTTGATTTTGTAAATCCACTTTGAGGTGACAACATATTTGTCACTTGGTCTAGGAACGATTTCCCAAACCCCATTATTCATGATGGATTGATATTCTTCTTGCATTGCCTTTTTCCATTATTCTTGATGAGAAGCTTCTTCAAATATATTTGGTTCAAATTATATCAATTTTTTCATGTATGTTGCAAATCATGAATATCTTTGGTTTTTTTATTTCTCTAAAAGTTCCTTTAGTAGCTCCATGTCCTTCAGAATATTCAAGTGTAGATTTTAACCAATTTGGCCTCTTCTTTGTTTTGGGAATGATTATAGGTTGAATAGGCTAACTTGGTACTTTTTCTTATTCTTCTTATTGTTTTGTGTTTGTCTTGTCATGATGCTCTTCTTCTTCAAATAGTGGTATATCTTCGTCATCAGATTCAATTGGAATATCCTTGGATCTTTTGTAGGCATAATTTTCAGAAAATATAACATCCCTGCTCACTTCAATTTGTATTCCTTCCTTGATGTAGATTCTATATGCTTTTGAAGAAATATTGAACAAAATGATATTTTTTTTATGCTTGTAGAATCCAATTTCTTTCACCTATATTTTGGAACATGGATGTATGCGGGACACCCAAATATTTGGAGATGGTATACACATGGCTCCTTCCCTGTGAATGTTTCTTCCAGTGTGATATTATCAAGGATTCTACAAGGGCTTCTATTTTGTATATTTATTTATTTTCATGGCTTCTTCTCCCCATAGAAACTTTGGCAGATCTTAATCAAATATCTTAGTTTGTATACATTCTTATATTGTTCTATTTTTCCTTTCTACAACTCCATTTTTCTTGGGGTTGTAGGAGCAATGAGCTCCCCCTTAATAACTGCTACCTTAAAATATTCAATTAATTCTTTTGAAGTGTATTCTCATCCATTGTCGTATCTCATATTTTTTATTTTTCTTTTGGTTAAGGTCCCCACTTTGTATCTAAATTACTTGAACTTTTCAAATATTTTGTCCTTTTTTTAAGAAGATAGATCCATGTCTTTCTAGAATGATCATCAATCAAGGTCACATAATAATGATGGCCTCCAAGAAATTTGTTAAACATTGGCCCACACACATTGGAATGAATAAGGTCTAATATTTCTTTAGACCTTGTATCACTGCTAGTAAAAGGTTTCCATGTATTCTTTCCTAAAGCACCCCTTACATACTCCTTCATGATCTCCTTTGATGTTGGGGATGCCCTTTACCATTTTACGAAGTGAGGGTATTAACTTACAATTAATATTCACATATATTCTATGTCGTATTTCAATAGGATTTATATCATGTGAACTAAGGCTTGAGGAGATGGTGTTACAACTCTATATAGCCTTCCTTCACAAGCTCCAATAATTTTTTACTTTTCAATACTTGAATCTTTTCCCCAAACCAAAAATTTACCATCTACAAAGGAAACCCTATCTCATTTATCTTCTAAACAATATATTTAAAGTAAATTCTTTTTCAAACTTGGGACATGGATAATATTTTTTAGGTGTATCTTTGCTCCACTTTCCAACTTCAATGATGTAGATCCAAGGCCCTTGACTACATAATTGTTGTTTTATCCTAGCTCCACTGCATGAGATGATGGTTCCTTTGATAGAGTATGAAGTTTTCCACTTTCTCCAGTCAAATTTCTTGATTCTCTACTATCAATGATCCATGGTTTGTCATCATCAAGAGTACCTGTAAGTGCAACTAAGAATCCTTCAGTCTTGACTTTCCTAGATAGGTTGTAGATGTGTCTTCCAATCCATCTTCCTACAATTCTTACGATATTGAATCCCATATTCAAGTAACTTTCCATATTATTACGACATTTTCTTCCAAGCCAAAAAAGTGATCTTCAAACTTCTTCGACCTTAGCTCTGATACCATGTTGATAAATCAATGCTTATAGGAATTAGGATTTGAATCCTCTTTCTTGATAATTACTTGTGAATGGCGTTAGATTCTTTTACTTCTTAATTATTTTATCTTTCATCAATCAATTACCAAATTATATGTATATAAATACCAGAAGAACAAGAGACACAAGATGAAGGCGCTCATCCAGGGAAAAACCCCCTACAAGGGGAAAACCTAGTCAAAAACTCTTCCTTTAATAGATTCAAATCAATATGAGACACTTCCATAATTCTTAGACCTAGAAAAACACCTCCTCCAACCACCAAGTCATCCCTTCCCTTCAAAATATGATCCCTGACAAAATCTCCATGTGACATCTCCCCAACATCAACTTTAGTCTAGAATTTCGGCCCCTCAATAGCATAACTTTGAACCCTAGAAATAGAATTTTGGACCTAATGAGCCCCAATATTGCAACAATAATATTGTAACTCCAAAGGATACCAACTTAAATTATCAACCCAAGGTTCGTACAAACTTAAGAGGTGTCTTCACTATATGTGCAACATACAATGTGTCCTTCTTTTGTTGATCTGATGTAATGGAGCGAATGTCATGAAATCAAATCCTAAACTAATTGAAAAATCGAAACATTAGTCTACTTGCAGAATGTAAATTAATACTCTAATTTCATATTGTGGAATTTTTCTTTGAAAAGGGAAATTTGATCTTTTCAACAATAAGGTTTGTAACTAAAACCTTAAGGAAGCATGAATTCAGGAATCAAGTCTACTCTACTTAACCTTAAGGAAGCATGAATTCAATAATCAAGTATAATATATTTGCATTGATGAATCATCATTTTTATCACTGTTTTCAAGGAAACTTATCTTTAGTAACATAATCCATGTACATTTCATAATAAAACATTCATTGTTATTCAAATGTGGAAATTTGTCTTATAATTTTGATTGCATATTTGTACTTGCAGTGAAGGAAAGGTAGGTCTAATGTGGCCTTTGGTATTCCTAAATCATGGATTCATAGCCTACGGGTCATGATTCAAGCCTAATAGACAAAAAAAATATTTTGGAGCAAATATGGTAAATTTTACACGTGCTATAAGAGTCCTACAGGAGGTGCTACATGACGTGCTATAAGAGGCCATGTTTTGCTACAGGAGGAGATAATTTTCTGAATGCCCAAGTAAATCAAATTGACATGGGATGGGAAAATTTTTGTTATTAAGTAGGATGTCTTATAACCCCATTACAAGTAGAATCACTTCAAAATACCCCTATTAACTCGTGCTAAAAAATAGAAAAAAAAATACAACTCTAAAAACTGGAAATTCAAGAACTAGTGAGATAGATAACCTACCAAATGTCTAACCTAATCAAGCACAAATGCTATGGGGTGAAAAATATTATTAAATTTAATTTTTTTATGACCCAATTCAAGTGGAATAAAATCAAATGAAGCTCATTAACATGATAAAAAAAGAGCAGAAAATTACTACTATTTTTCTAGAAGAGACTTCCATAAATTCTAGATTTTTGAACTAGTAAACCAATCCAAGTAGCTCAATGATGAAAATTACTTTTCAAATTTGTTATAAGGATGTATCATGCTTGTGAATCTGTATATCACCTAAAAAAAACTCACTTAAATCATTTAACAAATGTAACCTACAACAAAAGAAGCATGAACAATAAATGTAGAAATAAGAGATGCAAGTGAAAAAGACATTCAAATGAAATAAAGAAATTGTACAAGAGGGCTTTGAGGCCTTGGGATTTCCAAACCCAAGGATACTTAGATTCCTATGAAATAAATGAAGCTTTAGAAGCTAAAAATGGCACCAAACTTCATTATTTGAATCAATCCATGTACATCCCTGCTAGAAATGAAAGTGGAGTTGCTAAACAAAACATTTTATCCACAAGAAGACTAAGAAATACATGTCTCTACAGGAAAATTCGAATTTTTACTTATAAAAATTGATGGGGAAGAATTATCCTTGAAAGGAGGAATATTTCCCCTACAAAATCCATCAAATATTGGATCTGGTTCTCAACCCTAGGAAATTGCATTAAATGACAGGGAACACATTCTTAGATTTTCTCAATCACTGGAGATCCAGAATTTGTGAAATAATTTAATAATATCTTGTTCATTTATATCCAATATTGATCCTCCTGTAGCAGGGAACAAATCCCTATACTATCTCATCCTCCAAATCTTCATAATCTTCCTAATATTCTCACAATAATCTACAAAAATAAATAATATTAAGAACAAATATGCAATTACCTCTAAAACTTCCTAATGAACATATTAAAGCTAAAAATATGTCATATAATGAAAAATGAGAGGTTTAAAGTGTTGAAGGATGGTTATATGGGCCTTAATTTATGCATGGTCTAGATGCCCATCATACCCCTCTATTGAAATTTTTTTCTCATCCTCGGAGCAACTTAGTGACCTAATTGTGCCTCATTCATGGCCCTGGTGGCCTCCTTAACATCCCAAGCTACCTCAGAAGGAATTTTGGCACATATTCTCTTGATCCATCCTCTTCCTCTTCTTCTCCAGCTATTTCTTCTATAGATCCAGCCTTTTCTCCAAGTTCTAATTATGCTTGTGTTTATGTCTTAAGAAAAGTCTCCTTGTTAATGTCCACAATTTTTTTCCATTATACAAGTTTTCGAACATTCTACACAACATATGTGATAATTAGAATCCTTTATGAGTCTTTGGACTCTCTTCAATTGAAACTACTCCCCCCATGATGTGTCACTATGATTTTCCAAAGTTTTTCAAACCAATACTCCCAATCTGCTACAGGGGTAAAAGAGCAGGGTTATCCATACTTGTTAGAGGAAGGAAAACTTTAGACTCAACTCAAAAACAGTTCCATTTCCTTTATTATCTTTCTTGAGTAAAAAGAAATATTCTTGTTCACTTTTTTTATTCTCAAACTACTATCATAATTTTTGTTGAAGGAATGAGAGGTTTTTTGGGTTTCTTGTCCACATATGGCAGAGAAAAATGTGTACTTACCCTTCCCTTAGATGTACGTATTCGAATATAGGGTAAAGTTGCTCAAAATAATGATTTTCTCAGCTCTCTAGACTTTCCTATAGCACATTGTATTCTCTTGTAGCAAATTTGTTTCTCCTATAGCACGCAGATTGTCTCTCCTGTAGCAGCCATGTTTCTCCTATAGCATTTATGCTCAATCCTATAACACCTACAAAACAACTTTTTATCTCTTATGTAGCACCTTATGCAGCCCCTCATAACATCTAGCTTGTCCTTTTGTACCTGGATGGGTTTCTCCAACTATTTCTTGGGAATGAGTAATTGTGCAAGTGAATTTGAGCCTTGTAATTTTATTCCCTTTGTGGTAATGGCTCAGAGTGCTTTGGTGACTTGGCCTTTCCACAAATTTCATCTTTTAATCGCTTTCCCACCTCTTCATAATTGTCACCATTCTTAATTTGGATTTTCCACATTTCATGAGTGAGGGAGTTAGTTGCACTTAACTTGTTGAGGGTGGTCGAGACTACTGGCCCGTCCTTAGCTTATAAAATCTAGTCTCTCATGCATTGACAACAAATTTATAACCATAACACGCTCAAGAGAAGAGGTGAATAATATTTCTTACATGTACCTACCTTATGGTTGTTGGAGAGGCATGCATTGTTCTTCTAGGTTGATTATTGATCCACGGTTCTCTAGAGGTGCTAGCTTCCTTGGTTTGCTTGTGCACAGGTCTTAACTTGATGTAGTTGTCTAATGGAACCTTACATGCTTGCAGGTATCTATCCAGTTTTCGATCTACTATTGTTGGAGTGGACAGGTGACCTTCAACTTCTCCTCAAGGATGGTGTGGTTTTCTCAAGCTTCAAGGGTGGCTAGCTCTTCATTCTGGAGCAATAAGAATCCTTGGATCATGTTTTCTAATGAACATGTGAGGTTTCTACATGATTTTTTCCCCCATGTAGTAGTCATTCAACTTCTTCTCACAATATGACACTGCATTTAGGGACTTGGAAAAAATATAGTGGGTTTTAGGGACAAGAATAACATCTTCATTAGGTGGTGAATGTTGTGGGAAAGGAAATAAATATGAATTCATAGTCATTTTTCTGTATTTTTTCATGTGTGGTCATAGGTGGAACCTTGGTGATGGATTTGGCTTAATGGAGTCGTGATTTTGGTGAAGGAATTTGAGTGGGCCTCTCCCAACATTTCCCAGGTAAAATAGGACCTCTGGGGCTCTTTTTCCAAGTTTATCACCCTCCTATAGCACTTTTGGTTGCTCTTGTAGCATTTCAGGATAGTCTCATGTAGAATAATTGTTTTATCCATATCTCTCAAATGGTAGAATGGATTGACCTGAAATATTTTGAGCATGTTTCCATCATCCTTATGCACCTCCTCATAAAAATTCTTGGCCAATGGATGTACGAATATCGAGAAAAAATAAAAATGGGTGTAGGTGATGGAGGTTGATTTCTAGAAAAATGTGCACTATAATTTGTTGAAATTCCTTGAGCATGTTACCATAATCCATATGCATATCAATACGAAACAACTCACCTAATGGATGCACTGTTTTCAATATATGGTAAGACAAATTATGCCCTGTGTATTTTTGGCCTCCGATAGAAAATCAGAACCCTCTTATATCATTTTAGGACAACGAGGAAAATGAATGAGAAAGGATTGGAAATGATGGATGGATGTTGGAGATGGATGAGGCTGATGGATTTATATGGCCTTGGTCCTATAGGAGCATCTGAGCAAAGGAGGAGAAAGAAAAATTTTGACTTCCTTTGACTAAATTTTTGACAAAATTTTTATTTTGGTGCTAACTTGTTTTTATTGCTTGCAAAGGTTGGAGAGCACCTGCATTCATATGAGAGAGATACTTGGAGAAAATAATTTTTAATTTTTTTTTTAATTTTTTTTTTAATTTTTTTCTTTTATTCCTACTAGATTCCTAAATGAGGTTTTCAACTAGTAGGTCTTCTTAGACGCCTCAAATGAGTTTTTCACCTAGAATATTTTATTTTTCTCTATTTTTTTTCTCTTTTTCCAACCCATTAACTGCCTCATGGAGGTTTTCAATCAATGAGACAATCTCAGGTGCCTCAAAGGAGGGTTTCACCTGAGATTTTATTTTTCAACTTGTTTTTTCATTTTTTTTATTTCTTTTTTCTATCCTACTCTACTTGAGAAAACAAAATCTCTTTCAAATATAGGAATACTTCCAATTGAGCCTTGTGCACATTAAGATGAAAAATAAACTAATGTGTAGGCTCGAAATATATGCTTTGAAATGTACCTGGATTTTAGAGACCAAATGCTTTGACTTTGATGATATCAAGCATTGTTGAAGAAGAGATTGATGTTCCATCTTGTTGATTTTATGGAACGAAACCTCAATATAGATTTGATTCCCTTGGTTTGCTTGCTCATCTGGATCATTCTTCATGTATTCTTATACCATGACATTCAAATATTCCTCTTTTTGTTGATTTTTCTCTTGAACGCATGGAGGATCTGATGGTAAACATGAGGGAACTTTCTCAATCTTTGATTATGATGTTTTCTCTTCATCAAGTGCATCCCGTGATTATTTGGTCTTCTCATTTGAATTTTCTTTTTCTGAATGTTGTCCTTCAATGACATCAATAGAATCTATTTTTTTAAATACTCTTCCTGAGCTAAGATGAATACCATTTATATCAAGAGGAGATGTTAGGAATTGTTTTACCTTAGCATTGTAAGTGGGTTTAGCTACTTCCTTGTGTGGGTTTGGAAATGGTGATACAGGTAGATGAGTGGGAGTGGATCTTTGAGATGGATGTGATTGGAGTTGTGGTTTTGGTGGAGGTGGATGGTAAGGATATTATGGAGTTGGGTGTGGAGGATATTGATGAAAATATTGAGGATATTATGGACTTCTCCCACAAGGTTGTTTCAAACCTTGTTGCCAAGATTGGTTTTGGGGTTGAGATGGTGAAGGTTGCCAAGGAAAGATTGTGTTCCAATTAATTTGAGATAGATGTTCATAAGATTGAAATTGTGAATTAAGTTCTTGCATCATATTAGGTTGACTAGGCTGCCATAGTCTTATTGGAGCTACATAACATAGCTTCTTTGGTGATTGACTTTCTCTATTGTCCTCTTGGTAAAATTCCTTCAACCTTGGTAATGATGGGAAATATCTAATAGAATGTGATTATCCATGGACAACACAAATATCAACATATTCTTTTTGCTCATCTTGCATTCTTAGCATTTCTACTTGTTCGCTTAGATTGCTAATAATTTATGTTTTTAAGTTATCAAACAAATTTCCAAGTTTAGTGTGGCTTACCAATCTTGATGTTGATTTAATTACTCTTTCCCTTATTCTTGATATTCGCTTGTATGTTTCACAAATTTCTTCAAACAATAATTGGTATACATCACCCTTAATCATGAGATCAAGGAGATCAATCCACTTGTCCGTAATTTTTCTAAGTAAGAGTGTTTTTAGTGTGTCAAATCCTAAATGATGCATTTTTTGCCTCTTAACATTATACATAAATCTATCTATTATATCCTCAAGGCTCTCATATTATTTTTAAGTCATTCTAAATATTTCTTATTTAAGATCATGATATTTATATTTTTCTAGAAATATCTTTTGCATATCATTCCATGATCTTATTGAATTAGTCCCTAAAATCATAAACCATTTAAGAGATTTATCCTTCAATGTTTTTGGACACTATCTCAATTTTTGAGTATTTAGTAAGTAGCCATAAGATCTACAAAGGATTTAAAATTCAAAGAGAAAGGTTTCCGGATCCTCTAACCTCATACCATGGAAGTTGGGAAGGAAATATGAAGGGATGCTCTTCATATGCACACACACATCAGTATGTTGAATGGGAAATCCAAGAGTATTTTCTTCATTGTCATCATCTCCATCCATTTCTCCTACCTTCTCTGTCACCTCCTATTCTTCTACCTACAAAAGTGGATGGTGGTGTGGCTCTTACTGCACCATGTGATCAAGTAGGGGGGGTTTGGTGTTGGAGAATTATTTTTTTATATAAAAAAAATTGAAGAAGAATTCTAATGCAATGCAATTTTTCTCTCT
Organism: Pinus albicaulis; assembly: GCA_034641835.2. NCBI lineage: Eukaryota > Viridiplantae > Streptophyta > Pinopsida > Pinales > Pinaceae > Pinus > Pinus albicaulis. The sequence goes on along the minus strand of CM076584.1, from coordinate 760,381,836 downwards.
TTGAAATGAAATATGCCTAATGAAATTTTTGGTCTTGCATAAAGTAAAAGATATGAATCAACTATGGAAGAAAATAGTGCATACTTTGACACCTCCCCGAAAATGGTGCCAAAAAGTGATGAGCCCCATTATTGCAATAATAATGTTGCAACTCCCAAGGCTACCAACTTAAATTATAAACCTGGGGTTCGTACAAACTTAAGATGTGTCGGCACTATATGTGCAGCATACAATGTGTCATTATTTCGTTGATATGATGTAATGGAGGCCATGAAATAAAATCATAAACTAATTGAAAAAATGGAAACATTAGTCTACTTGCAGAATGTAAATTAATACTCTAATTTCATAATGTGGAATGTTGCTTTGAAAAGAAAATATTGATCTTTTCAAAAATAATGTTTGTAACATTTGTTGACGTTTCGAATCCCAACGAGGATCCATCTTCAGGACAGAATTATAATTAAAACGTTAAGGAATCATGAATTCAAGAACCAATTCTACTCTACTTTTCATTGATGAATCACCCTTTTTATCACTATGTTTAAGGAAACTTAGCTTTAGTAACATAATTCATGTACATTTCATAAGAAAACATTCATTGTTACTCAAATATGGAAATTTGTCTTCTAATTCTAATTTCATATGTTTACTTGTAGTGAAGGAAAGGTGGGTCTAGATTGGTCTTTGGTATTCTTCATTCATGTATTGAGAGCCTAGGGATCATGATTCAAGCCTAAGAGACAAAAACCAATAATTTGGAGAAAATATGGTCAAGTTTACACGTGCTACAAGAGGACATAGCTTGTTTAATGCCCAAGTAAATCAAATGCAAATGGGATGGGAATTTTTTTTTTATTAATTAGGATGTCTTAGGACTCCATTCCAAGTGGAATCACTCCAAAATACCCTTGTTCACACGTGCTAAAAAATATCAGAAAATTACTACTCTAAAAACTGGAAATTCAAGAACTAGTGAGCTAGTTAACCTACAAAATGTCTTACCTAGTCAAGTGAAAATGCTAGGGGGTAAATTTTTTTATTAACTTGAATTATTTTATGACCCAATTCAAGTGGAATCAACTCAAATGAAGCCCATTAACACGTTCTAAAAAATATCAGAAAAATACTACTATTTTTCTAGAAGGGACTTCCAAAAATTCTAGATTTGTAAACTAGTAAAACAATCCAAGTAGATAAATGATGCATATGAATTTTTGAAACTGTTATAAGGATGAATCATGCTTGTGACTCTGTATATAACCTGAAAAATAAATTATTTCAATAATTTAACCAATTTATCCTAGATCAAAAGAAGCATGAATAGTAAATGTATAAATAAGAGATGCAAGTGAAAAAGACACTCAAAGGAAATATAAAAAAAAATTACAATAGAGCTCTGAGGCTCCTAGGATGGCCAAACCCAAGGACACTCAGAGTCCTATGAAGTAAAACAAGCCTTAGAAGCTAAAAATGGCACCAAACTTCATTATTTGGATCAATCCCAGTACATCCCTGCTAGAAATGAAAGTGGAGCTTCTAAACAACAATTTTTATCCACAAGAATACTAATAAATACATGCCTCTAGAGGAAAATTTGAATTGGTACTTATAAAAATTGATGGGGAAGCATTCTCCTTTAAAGGAGGAATATTTCCCCTCCAAAATCCCTCAAATAGTGGATATGGTTCCCAATACTAGGAATTTGCATTAAATGGCATGGAACACATTCCTAGATTTTCTCAATCACTGGAGCTCCAGAATTTGTGCAATAATTTCATAATATATTATTCATTTATTATCCAATTTTGATCCTCTTGTATTAGGGAGAAAGTCCCTGGATTGTCTAATCCTCCAAATCTTCATAATCTGCCCAATATTCTCACAATAATCTACAAAAATAAATAATATTAGGCACACATATGCAATTATGTCTAAACCTTCCTAATGAACATATTAAATCTAAAAATATGTCATATAATGAAAAAACAAAGGTTTAATGTGGTGAGGAAGTTCATATGGGCCTTAATTTATGTCTAATTTGGCGGCCCATCAGGAACTACAGTAGACATAGAATTTTGGCCCTAGTAACTGCCTAGAAAATTCGCATGTGTGAGAGATAGATAGCCCAGAAACTTGACTTAGGTCTTCCCAACATTTTTTTTCCTTATCCAACTACTTCGCTCTCTTTTCTTCCTCTTTTCCTTGAAGATATAACTTGATGAGTGAATGCAAAAAATAGGTCAAACTGCCTCTCTATATATAGCCATTATGTTGGGTGGAATTTACCTTATGTAGGCCAACTTCATGGGGACAGGGTTGACTTGGTATGGAGGTGAAAAATAACCTTTTTGACTCAAAAATAATTATTTTTACATGATACAAAAGCCCAACAATGGTCTAATAAAAATGACAATGACTCTAATGACTCAAGAAAAAGCCTAGAAGACTTCAACGGAGGATTTTACCTAGAAAACATTGACCCAAGCATGAAACCCATGCTTTAATAAGTCATTTTCATTAATAATAATTTTTCTTTTAACAAGTACAATTATGAATACCAACACTAGTCACATTCTTCAACACATTGTTTGGTAGTTGTTTAATGAGAAAACAACACTAAAATAATCAAGTAAATAAGAGATAACTACAAGTAAGTCAAGTTAAGTAAAATAACATCACAAGCAAATATCAAAATAAGAGAAATCACCTAATCTAGTTGCCCCTAGATTTATCAACAATACAATCGTGAGTAACAATAAGATCATGTTGTGTTTAGTTGTGTACACAAATAAAGCAGGGTAAAATTTTGTTTAGGAGTGATTCCAAAGGTTGTGCAAGAGAAAGTGGAGTTAGAAACCATACCTGCAAAAATTAAATCCTTGTTAGATGAATTCAAGGAGATTGTTGTTGACAAATTTCCAAAAGGAATGCCCCTTGTGAAAATTATTTCTCATCAGATTGACTTGATTCTTGGATCGATCTTACCAAACAAGGAACCTTACAGGATGACTCTAGAAAAGAGTGAGGAAGTAAATAAGCAAGTACAAGAGTTGCTTTATAGAGGACTAATAAGAGAATGTTTAAGTCTATGTGCATTATGGTCCAGCAGTGTTGACTCCAAATGATCTAGGAGGATCCAAAAAGCTAAAAATTTAAAATCCTCAAATATCAACAAACCCAGCTCCAATTCATAGATCTCGTTGAGACAATTCCAATGACATGAATGGAACCTCAATCCAAGTCCATAAGACAAAGTTATGCTCATCTAAAATTTTGTGTAAACAGGGAAAATTTTGGCACTAATAGTGCCATGTGGCACCCTGAGGAGGCATCATGTGTCACCCACCGGAAATTCCACATGGTATGATGTGGCTTCCTATTGGGTGTATGATGTGGCAAGTCAAGGGTGATTGATCACACACATGAGCTAATGGGAAGGCACCATGTGGCACAATCAAATGGTGCCGCGTGACACTCAGCTAGAAACCATGTAGGCCTAGTCGACCCACAACTTGGATGTACTGGTCCAAACAACAAGATTAAGTTGGAAACATAACCAATCATAGCAACGGTTCGGCTAAACACAGCGGCAGGTTTAATATATTGGTGCCACATATGTAAACATATGAACCATATGAACCATATTAAATTTCAAAACAAAATTGTTAGAACTAAATGCCAAAGTGGGAGCCCATAGGATTTGACACCAAGCCTCCCATGACACAATACATCCACTTACCAACAAACCATCGGTGGGACTTTCTAAAGCTTGACGACCCAAACTTGTTTAAACCACGCCAATGCCATTCGAATGGGAGATGGAGGTTGAAACACGGACGGTCGAGTGAAACTTTGTGCAGAAGAACTGTGTCGGGCGAGCACAATTTTTGAGGTAGATTCCCAAGTATATTCCAATAAATATTCTGCAAGAATATTGCTAGAATATTTTTACTGATGTGTCATCTTCAATATTCCCTAAGGGACCTAGAGGTGAAATTTACAGAAACTAGTCAAGTGTGTATTCATTTCTCATGAAATTTCAGAAGGAATCCACTGGTGCAATCGGAATTGGGGTCTAAGTAGTAGAATTTCAGGTCACTCCTAGAAGTGAGGTATTACCATGTATATTTCCATGTACTTTCCATTATTTTTTTGAGATAATATAGAGGCCTCTCGACTTTGAAGCTAGGTCCAGAGACATAGCTCACACATTGAGAGTGAACTCCATTAACAAATATTGATGCATTGTCTATATTGTCTTCATTTTGTGTTTCTTCTTCATGGATGTTCAATTTATGGTAATTTCATGCTATTTAAGCAATTTTTTTTAACATCGCCAAATAAAATATCACGAATAATATTGGTATCATAGCGGTCTTATTTGATGTGAATTGTGAGTATGGATGCTTACCAAGGCCCAACTCAAAAAGGGTGAAGGAAAACTCAAGTATTTTAACCCTGAGATTGGACATACAAAATGAAGAAATAAAATGGAGGACAATGACATACACATATATAATGAGTAATATTTCCACAAGGCCTTCTACCATATGGCAGTTCAGGTGGAACGATTGTTTGCAAATTATGAAACGAGAATGGCACAAGAGGGAAAGAAAGAGGTTGGAGCTCTAGCAGATGAAAATGTGTCATTACACTGAGGTGGTGGAGGTGAACCTCTTGAAACTCCATATTCAATTTTAAGCTCTTCCTCTTCCCCTCATTCTCATCATTTAAATAGTCATCGGAAAAATGCTTCTAGAAAGACATTTTTAAAGTTAGATGTAAAATTTTATTTTCCCATGTTTAATGGAGAAGCTAATACTAAAAAACTAAATAATAGGATTAGATAGATTGAAGTGTACTTACAGATACAACATATCGAAGAGGATGAAGAAAAGATTCATTTGGCATCTCTTATGCTGGGAGACACACCTCTTGAGTGGTGGGAGATCAAACTTCAAAACGGTAGTCAACATAATGGTAAACTCCTTTCTTCATGGTTTGAGTTTGTTTCTACATTAAGAGAGAAATTTTACCCATTAGGTTACAGGAAAAAAACCATGATGGAATGGAAAAATTTGAGAAAAGGCAAAGGTCACAATGTTCAAAGTTTTACATAATAGTTTAGTAATCAAGCATTTTCATTGAATATTCCTTTAGACTCACCAGAAACTTTGATGAAATAAATTGGCGATTTACACAAGTACCTTATTCATTCATTGTTGTTGTGTGATCCCACTAATATAGATGAAGCTATTGTGAAATAAATTCATCTTGAAAGCATGTACAAGAAGTCATCCAAAGAAGCCTCAGAACAACAAGTTCAAAGGGAAAGGAAAAGGAAAAAAGACAGTGACAACAAAGAAAGAAGAAGAGAATCCCTTTGGAAAATTGCAAGAAAGAAGGGTATGATGATGAGCATTGTTGGAAGCTACATCCATATTTGAAACCTAAGAATTTTGGTGGAAAAAGAGACACAGAAGATAGTTTCTGCAACGCAACAGGACCTTGGTTCTGATTTCGGTGATGAGATGCAGATCACAATCATTGGGGTATAAGGTAAAGGTTCCTTTCATGCTAGTTAAAGTTCCATAAGTCAATCTCAATATGATGAAATAAAAAGAAGTGAATTGTTTCATATAATAGGTGTATATAAGCATACAAAAATAAACACACTATTTGATCTGGGTACTCAAGTTAATTTGATATCATAATCAATTGTGAAGAATTTAGGTTTGGAAACGAAACCTCATCCAAAACCCTATCCTCTTGGTTGGGTGTGTGACAATGAAAAACACAATGTCACCAAGAAATGTAGGGTTAGGTTTTTCATTACTTCAAATTTGATAGATGAGGATGATTTAGATGTTGTCCCACTTGACATTTGTGGCATAGTCTTGGTAATCACATACTTATATGATAGGCGGGAAGTATTTTTTAGGCATGAGAAAAAGTACCATCTCACCAAAATGGGGTGGAATATGTTGTCATATTTCACCGTATTAAACATAATTCAACACTTGTTAGTGCAGGACCAATCAAGAGACCCATCAACGCAAGCAAGACGTGTATGATCATGGTTGTGATTAAAAAACATGTTGAAGCATCTTATGCTTTCAAAGGTTGTAATCCTTCTCATAGGAAATAAATGTTTTATATTGTCTCTAACTATGATAATATTTTTCGGGAACTAGGTGCGTTCCCCCCTAAGAGGGAAATTTATCATGATATCCATCTTCAACAAGATGACCCTCTTCTAAACGTGGGCATGTACAGGATGTCAGCAGTGGAAATGGAGGAAATCAAGAAGTAGGTGCAAGACTTGTTGGACCAAGGAGTTATCATACCTATCTCATCCCCATGTGGTTCACCAGTTGTGTTGGTGTTGAAGAAATATGACACATGGAGAATGTTAATGGATTATCAAGCTCTCAACAATATTACGGTGAAAAATTGATATCCTCTCCCTCGCATATGTGGTTTTCTTGATCAATTTAAGAATAATGTTTATTTCACTAAGTTGGATTTATGCAATGGCTACCATCAAATCAGGATTGCATAAAATGATGTATGGAAAAATATTTCAAAACCAAGAAAGTATTTTTTGAGTAAGTGGTAATTCCATTTGGACTTTGCAATGCCCTGGCTACATTCATGTGAGTCTTTTAGTGGGTAGGAAATAAGTGGAAGGCTTTCGACACCTTGAAGGAAAATATCAGCACAACACAAATACTAACCTTGCCATATCTTCAACAGCCATTCGAGATCAAGACATATGCCAGTGGATAGACCATGGGTGTAATATTAATGCAGCATAATAAACTGGTTCTCTCAAGTTGTTGTTAATTATCCCACATATAAAAAAGATTTGTATGCCTTGGTTCAAAGTGTCAAGAAATGGAAACATTAATTTATAGGGAAGGAGGCTATCATACATACGGACCATCATCCCTTACAGTATTTCCAGTCACAGACCAAGTTTCAATAGACTTGCTCGTCACTTTAGGTGGATGGGATTCCTTCAAAAATTCCATTTGGTAATCAAGTACAAGAAGGGTACAAGTAACAAAGTGGTAGATATGCTTTCTAGACCTCATGTTTATGCATCTATTTTTTTTAAGAATTCATCTTTACCTCATGATAGCTAAGTTGAACAGTATGCTACTGATGAAGATTTTAAAGATGTTTATGAGAGGCTCACTAATGGATCACAAGTGGAGAACTATCATTTGTGGGGAAAATTTCTCTACCATATTGGAAAATTATGTATTCCTACAAGTGAAAGATTCCATGTAATTCGAAAAGCTCACACTTCTCTTGTGCTTGGTCACTTTGGGGTGGGAAAAACCCTAACTTATTTGCAGAGGTTTTGTTATTAGCCTCAGATGAAATAAATTGTAAGCAATATGTAAAGGGGTGTGTGATATGCTCTGTTTGTAAGCCCACTAATAGAAAATTTGGGCTATCTCCATGCATTTTGCATGGGGGTTTCCTTTGTTGAAAAAGGGTCATGACTACTTGTATGTAGTAGTGGATACATTTAGCAAGATGTGTGTATTGATTCCATGTAAAAATTAAATTATTGTTGAGAACACTGCTAAACTTTTCTTTTAACATGTATGGGTCAATTTTTGACTACCCACATCCATTATCTTGAATTGAGCTTCTAAATTCCTTCGAGAGTTATGGACAAGCTAGTGGAAGATGGACACCAAGCTAAAGAGGAGTACAACTTTATATCCACAAAATTATGGACAAACTGAGGTCGTCAAAAAAACAATGGTTCATTTTCACCAAGGGTATTGCAGCAACCATCATAAGTTGTGGGATGAAAAAATACATTATATTCACCATGCATACAATAGGGATTTTCACTCTTCTACTCAAAGTTCACCATTTGAGACATGCTTTGGGTACCTTCCGAAGTCACCCTTACAATTGGTCTTTAGAAAACATGAGGATTCTATTGAATGAAGTGATGAAGAAAAAGCTTGCAATTTCATTCAGAGGATCCAAATGATTCATCAAGTAGTGTAGGAAAATTTGGAGAAGATCCGCGCATACTATAAGGCTCAACATAACAAACACATGGTTGATCATCATGTTAGTTTTTGTAGCAACAGATGTGTTCTAGCCACGATATTTGGTGGAGAGGCTAGAATATATGTATTCTCCAATACCCATAATTTTTTTCTCAAAATTCCACATAGAGATGACTTAATTAGATTTATTAATCAATTTGTAATATTTCCTAATTCTAAACTTTTGAAATATGATTAATTAATCAGAATTAATTAATTCATGGTGTGAATGTTCTAGAAACTCACACGGATCAATAGGGAAATAATCAAGGCCATCGATTATGTTTTAATATTGGTCGTTGATGCTCCAACAAAATATTATAAGAATAAATCGATGGTAGATGGAGAACACACCATTGTAGTTACTCGATTGCCCGGGCAGATCGATTTTCTCGGTGGCTGAAGTTCATTAGAGGAAATAGATCCAACGGATGAGTTGCAAGTGAGAGAGAGAGAGAGAGATGGTATCAGTAGTGGTATGGGAAGTGAAGGACGAATTCAGGAAGAGGCAGCATGAGGAGAGACGTGGTACACTAGAGCACTGTATAGTCACTCCACAAAGGGTGATGTAGTGAGACCAGCGTATGGGCAGAGGGTCCATTTAGAGGTCAGAGAATCATTGTGGAGGGTGAGAAATTTGTCACTAAATTTCTCTCTATATTTTTCCTCTTTTTTTCTATATGAATTATTGCACTTGAATTAATTTTGAATACTAATAAAGAAACCCTCATCTGTTGCATTGGTTTTCTAGCATTGGTTTTTTCCAGGGAAATTGTCCAAAAATAACTTTGTCGTGCTAGAATTTCTCTAATTTTCCAACATTTATTTTCTTCCATGGTATTTGTTTTGTGAAGGTTGCAGTGTATATTTTTCGATATTTTCCATAGGAAACTACAAATAATTTGTTTAATTAATTTAACAAATATAAGAAATATTATCAGCTGTTGCAGTAGGATTCCAGATTTCAAAATTTTCACATGGTATCAGAGAGGAGATGGAAGTCGTAAAGCTCAGTTGCAGAGAGGAGAATGAGCTTTGTATCACTGTGTAAGCAGCTGCTCGAAACCCTAGAGACTGTCGAGACATTTTGGCCAGGAGGGTCAGTTTTTGAGGAAAATTTTCTTCCTCTAAGAGAGTCACAGAGAAATTAGATTTTCCAAATCGAGGATTACTAGAGGCAGAGGGAGTATCAATACTTTTTTTTGCAGAGAATATTTCCAGTTGCGGCGCAGTATTTTACAGCAGAAAAATCAGCGTTGGGAAGGAAAGGATAAATCACACATAAAATCATGGATAGTGTTGTCGCACAGAATTTCTAGGCACCGCGACAACGTCTCAGATCGAGGGTTATCACCCTGATCCCCAATCTCTCTATTTAATTTGTCTCCTTATAGCAGGCTAAGTGGGGTAGACCCTATTGAAATGGAATGAAGGAAAACTAGTTGGGAACCAACTAGTTCGGGAGACATAGTTAAACGACCAAATACTTGTAAAATATCTAGAAATGTTAAAGGATTCGATTGAATTTGGAAGACTAATACCAGTGCCTTATGGAGTCAACTATCCTGCTAAGAATTTAGGACCAGAAACTGCTACTATGCAATGCTAACTCAGAATGCAGAATGCAAGGAAAATTATTTGAAGGGGCGAGATAAAGCAAGCTTCGAAGATGAGAGCACTTAAACTATAAATAATCTGATCTAACCACTATGTACTTAAGAGAGAGTGCCAATTATGAAGATGCCAAAATATTACTCAATTAAAATATATACCATTCGTCACAGATCCACAAAAATAAGATATCGATCACACTTACTTGAAAGAATTTTCCAAACATTAATATTCAATAAATATCCAAATTCAAGTAAATGAAACAAGAGCTAATTAAACATTAAACAATTTTAATTAATAGGAAACATTCCAAAACTCAGATGTCAATGATCATCAAACCCAACTGCGTCATGTAAAATTGTCAAGCCAGGAGGTAACTCCGCAAATCACAATGTGTATTAGATGGAGAATGTGAATGTATTTATACATGGAGGTGAGGCTATTGGGATTCACTTCCCAATGACTCTTGGCCTTCCTTATTTCCTAATATAATTTAATATACAATATTAAATATCCTCACCCAACCCTTAAGATTAGGTGTCAACATTCCCCCCTTTAATCCAAAGGGATGTTGGTGAGTCCAAGCATCGATCTGAACTTTTAAAAAAATTCTCTTCCAAATGCTTTGGTGAAGATATCAGCGGTTTGCTCATTTGTGGAGCAATGATGTAGATGGATGGTTTTGGCCTGAACATGATGTCGAATTAGATGGTATTTTGTATTGATGTGCTTTGTTTGATCATGGAACTTTGGGTTCTTGGCCAACTTTATTGTAGAAGTGTTGTCAATCATGAGTGGTGTTGAATACATTTGTTTCATCTGCAAATCTTCTAAGATTTTTCTGAGCCAAAAATTTCCTTTGTTGCTTCAGCTGCTGCCACATATTTTTCCTCAGTCGTGGAATCTTTTGGAACTAATTGTTTGCGTGATCTCCATGAGAGGGATCCTGATCCAAGACTCATGGTGTAACCTATAGTAGACATCCTTGTTTCTTTGTCTCCATCAAAGTCTGAATCAAAGTATCCGATTAAGCTGAAGTCGCTTACCTGTGTATATTTGAGTCCAAATTCTTGAGTCCCCTTCAAGTACTTTAACACTCTTTTTGTAGCAGACCAATGTCCTTCACAAGGTTTTTGCATAAACCTTGAGAGGATTCCAACAAAAAATTAAATGTCAGGTCTAGTGGTGGTCAGGTAGATAAGACTTCCTATAAGTTATCTATACTTAGTTGCATCCTCGAATTCCTTCCCTTCAATGGATGTGAGCTTCAAGTTTTGTTCCATTGGAGTGGTTAAGGGATTTCATTCGTCCATGCCAAACCTGTTCAAAAGATCTCTAATGTACTTCTTTTGAGAAAGAAATATAAATTTAGGATGTTGAATTTTACTTCAATACCCAGATAGTAATAAACATAACCCAAATCAGTGATTTCAAAACCTTTCTTTAATTCTTTCTTCATGGATGCAATATAACTCTCATTGTTCCATGTCATCAAAAGATCATCTACATACACCACAAGATATACAACTGTTTTTCCAACTTTCTTAACAAACAAAGTTGCATCATCAAGATCAAAATGTTTGAAGTCAAGTTTCAGAAGATGCTCAGTTAATTTCTCATACCAGGCTCGTAGTGCTTGCTTGAGGCCATACAAAGATTTTATAAGTTTGAAAACTTTGTGTTCTTGGCCCTTTACAACAAATCCTTTTGGCTGGGACATAAAAACTTTCTCCTTTAGATCTCCATTCAAAAAGGTTGTTTTTACATCCATCTGATGGACTTTCCATCCATTCTAAGCTACTAGGGCAAAGAGAGTCTCGATGGTGGTCCATTTTTCTGTGGGAGCAAAAGTTTCTTCATAATCGATTCCTTCTTTTTGTGCAAAAACTTTTGCCACAAGCCTGGCCTTGTGCTTTTCAAGTGAGCCATCTGCTTTATACTTGTTCTTGTAGACCCACTTACAGCCAATTGGTTTTGTTCCCAAAGGCGGATCAACCAACTTCCAAGTGTCATTCTTTATCAAGGCATCATACTCCTTTTGCATCACTTCATTCCATTCATCATGAGAAGCAGATTCTTTGAAGGAAGTTGGTTCATGATCTGTAGACAAAATCAATTCACAGTTATAAGAAATATCCATATCAACAGGAGAATCAAAATTATCTACGTCACCTTCGTTTTTTTTAGTGGAAATTCTTGTTCCTGTTTTTCCAACCTCATCGGGATGAACATTCTCTAGTGTCTTTGTCAGCCATTTGGGAGGACCTTTCTGAGATGGCCCAGGCTACTCATTTGACTGAATTGGGATTGTGTCAAGATTCAATCTCTCAATTCTGTCAATCACATCATTCAATGTGTCATCCATGGTTGTTTCTTCATGTGGGGGAGAGAGTGCTTCAGGAAATGATTCCACAGTTTGATTCAATATAGGAATCCCCCCTTCAAGATGTGGAAACTGATTATCAAATTATTGAAAAGACTTTGCATGTGTGAATCTATCCAAGCGATCAAGTTGCCGCTCAACAACATTGTCAGTCTTGGAAGATTCAAGGAATATGACATCTCTTGCTATTACAAACTTCTTATTGGCTTCATCATAGAGACGATATCCTTTGGAGGTATTGGAATACCCCAAGAAGATACATTTTCGACTTCTAGCACCAAATTTATTCCTTTTTCCCTTGGGTATCAAGGCATAACAGGTGGAACCAAAGACCCTGAAATGCTTTACCGACGGAATGTGGCCATGCCACATTTCAAAAGGAGTTTTGTTTCTAATTGAACTTGAAGGACACCTATTCTTTATGTATACAGCACATAGAACTGCATCAGCCCAAAACATCAATTTTACATTCTTGAAAAATAACATGGAGCGAACCATATTTAAAATAGTTTTGTTCATTCTTTCAGCTACACCATTCTATTGGGGATTATACGGCACAGTTGTTTGATGTTTGATCCCATGTTGACGAAGATAATTTTAAAATTCATTTGAAGTGTATTCTTTTCCATTATCAGTACATAGAGAGCCAATATGAGTTTGTGCATCAATTTCAATCCATGCATGAAAATTCTTGAATGTTTGAAAAGCATCAGACTTGTTCTTCAATAAGTAAACCCAACACATTCTGGTGTAGTCATCAATAAATGGCATCATATATTTATTTCCATTTGCAGAAGCAACAGACATAGGGCCACATAAATCTGAATGAATAAGCTCAAGTTTTCTATGTGCTCTTGAGTGTGAATCATGAAATGGCTGTTTGCTATGCTTTCCTAGAATACAAGCATCACATTCCTTAGGTTTCCTAGGAATTGTAGGCAGTCCATTAACACCATTTTGTTTCAAAAAACGAAGGCTTTCATAGTTTAAGTGTCCAAATCTAGCATGCCATAAAAGACTTGATGGGAATGTACCTTCATCATGATGTGAACTGAATGAAAAGTTTTGAGCATGAGCAGATGAACCTTTCAGCTTCAAGAGTCTTCCTTCTTCTATTCCCTCCATGACAAGTGAGTGATCTGATTCTTTTCTGAACTCTGCCTTGCCATAAAACAAGTGAATGGAGTGTCCTTGCTGGTGGATTTGGACCAAGGATAGCAAGTTTCTCCTCAACTCAGGGAGGTATATAATCTCATGTAGAATATGATCTGGAAGACCAGGCAGCTTAAGCCTGACTATGCCAAGCCATGATGGCTTGAGTTTGGATTTATCTGCGAAATATACTGCTCCATCAACTTTGTCAGTAAATTCTTCAAAAAAAATCTTTTATAAATGTCATGTGACATGTTTCTCCTGTATCTAGCAACCAATCATCTCTCCATGAAGTAAATGAAACATCAAACAAGTCTTCGGTTACTCCATTGTTACAATGTGCTAGAACATAATGAGTGGATTTAGGTTCTTTACCTTTGTATTTGTCATTAGTTTTACCTTTGTCTTGATTTCTTTGCTGCTCAATTTTATCCCAAGGTGTCCTACATGTGGATGCATCATGCCCGTCTTTATTGCAACATATGCAATGAAGATTGAATTTGTCAGATAGTCTGCCCCCCCTTCCTCTGAAGTTTCTTCTTCCTCTTCCTCTTCGGCCACCTCTTCCTCTAGAAGGATCTGAAGCATGACTCTTTTCTCTATGTGCAAAGTATGCAGCCTCTTTAGAAGACGAATGGGCTGTCATCTTTCCGAAAGCTTTCTCTCTTTCTGCAAACTTTTTCTCAAGGGAATCAAAGGTGATATGGTCAAGGTTTCCACTTTCTTGCAATGACTCAAGATAATGTGAGTAAGTCGGATATAATGCCTTAACATATGCTATGAGAGATATGTCAATTTTTACCAGTGCTGTCAATTTCATGCATGATAGATCTTACTTCTGAAGCTAAAGCAAGGGGATCATCATTCTTCATTTCAAGACTGAACAGCTTAATCATCAATTGAACAATTTCTAGTTTTGAATGTGAGTCATAGAATTATTTTAGCTTGCTCAAGGCTTCATAGGCATTTGAAAATGGTGAAATATGTCGACTCACCTCTTCATTTATGGAAGCTGAAATCAATGCATAGGCCTTGCAGTTCTTGTTTTCCCAAATGGTGAGCTCCTTGTCTGAAGTGGGCTTTGCTGGTGGATTTCCTTCTTGTCCTTCACAAATTCCTTTCCACAACTCATTAAAAATGAGAGTGTGCTTGATTTTCGGAGACCATTCAAGATAGTTCTCCTTGCCGGAGAGAACCACCCCTACAATAGATATGAGAGAATGCATTCTTTTGAAGGGAAAAAAGAATTACTTTGCTAGAAAATTTCTTTTGAAGGAGGGAAATAAAAACTTTGTTGGAAATATACTCAATTCTGCAAAAAAAAATATTATTATTATTATTATTATTATTTTATTTTTATTTTTTTGGGGGGGAATAATCTGTGTGGGTGGTATTATAAATGGGGTGCGGTGGTATTAAATGGAGGAGGTATTATAACTGGGAGGTAGTGGTATTATATATATATGGCGGGGGAGTTTTAAATGCGGTGAGGGTGGTATCATATGCTATGAGGGGAGTATTACATGCGGTGAGGAGACTGTAAAAAATTACAGAGGAGAAAGAAGGGGAGGGGCGAGTGTTTTTGGGCATGAGAAAGAGTTTGGGGAGGCGGAGTGTTGGTTGTGGGGAGGACAAAGGTGGTCGACTGGGGAGTGTGTGAGGAGGAGGGTGATGGGGAGTGGGGAGGGAGTCGGGGGAGGTAGGAGGGAGGGAGTGGCAGTCGGGTGAGGTGGGAGAGACGGAGCAAGGGGCAGTGACGTAGGGAGTGTGGGGGAGTTGGGTGGGGAGAGCGGTGAGGGAGTTGGGTGAGGGGTCGGGTGAGGAGCGAGTGAGGGGGAGTCGGGTGAGCAGGCCGAGTGTGATTGTTGTGCGAAGGAGGTGAGGGGTCGGGTGCGGATTTTTGTGTGGGAAGCGTGCTGCTATGAGGGTCGAGAGGTGAGTGGAGGGTCGTGGTGAGCGGTGATGAGCGATGAGGTGGTTTAAAAAAATTTGGAATTGCAGGATTTCAACAACTGTAGAATTTGTAGGTATTTGCAGGAGTTGAAAATTGCAGAATTTTAAGAATTGCAAATTGCAGAATTGCAGAATCTTCAGAAGCTACAAAAAAAATTCAAAACTGGGCAAAAATTGCAGAAATAATTTTTTTAAAAAAATGCAGAATTTCAGTATATAAACTCAGAATGGCATCAATATAATGGAGCAGCAAAAACTAGATGCAGTGAACATAAAACTGAATGTACAAAGACTGTTAGCAAAAATGAGGGAGTTACACCAAAGGCAAGAATGCCAATAGTGGGACTGGCTCTGATACCATGTCAAGCCAGGAGGTAACTCCACAAATCACAATGTGTATTAGATGGAGAATGTGAATGTATTTATACATGGAGGTGAGGCTATTGGGATTCACTTCCCAAT
Organism: Pinus albicaulis; assembly: GCA_034641835.2. NCBI lineage: Eukaryota > Viridiplantae > Streptophyta > Pinopsida > Pinales > Pinaceae > Pinus > Pinus albicaulis. The sequence goes on along the minus strand of CM076584.1, from coordinate 760,366,191 downwards.
GACTCTTGGCCTTCCTTATTTCCTAATATAATTTAATATACAATATTAAATATCCTCACCCAACCCTTAGGATTAGGTGTCAACAAAAATTAACTAGCGCTTAAATCTCAGTAATTATTCATCCAGATATACCATGAAATTTTAATGCTAATAAAACACTTCGTCAAGCAATTTATGGATTAAATGATATTCTTAAATAATGCAAATCCAAAAAATTAAATTTTCCCCTATATTTAAACTTAGGATATTAAAAAATTAAAATGCGTCAACTATAGAAATTTCTCCACAAGCTTAAAAGATCTAAAAACCCCAATGTCCCAAAATTTATAATTCCAAAATTTATATAAAAATAAAAAAAATAAACTATAGACAAATCTTTGATTTTTAAAAATTTTAAAGTTAGGATTAGATTTTTTGAAGTTTTTTGAATATTTTTATAAAGTTAAAATCTAATTTTAAAATTTTCAAAATGTTAATAAAATGAAATGTTAAAAAAAAAAAATCAATGTCAACAACTTATTTTTAATGTTTTTTTGTTTTGTTTTAAAGTCAAAAGTTAAAATTCAAAATTTTAAAAATCGAATGTGAAAATTCTAAATGTAATGTTTTTTAAACTTTAAAAAATGATTTAAATGTCAAACTAAGTAAAAATCTAAATCTAAATCTAAGAAAATTTAATTGAAATCAAAGCTAAAAAAAAAAAAGTTATGATGCATGAATGTGTTAATTTGTTTTGATATGGGTTAGGTTAGGGCGCAGCAGGTTAGAGGGCAGCGTGAGTCGTCAAGCAGCAAGGTAGCGTGAGACGTAAAGTAGCAAAGCAGTGTGAGAGGGAGCAGATGACGCAAGGGAAAGGAGCGGAAAGAGGTCTGTGAAGGGAGTATGCACGGATCTGGAAGGGAGGCAGCAAGGAGGGAAGTGTGGAGAATGGGTTACGGACAAGTAGAGGGACCTCACGCAGGCAGTCGATAGCAAGGAGGAGCAGGGCATGTTTTTGAGCAGCGTGAGATGGAGCGGTAGGGAGAATGGTTGATATGGCAGCGTAAGGAATGAAGACAACATGGGAACGCATAAGCGAGGGGATGGAAAATCGGAAGGAAAGGGAGCAGATAAATGGAATGGTACGCAGAGCAGGAATATTGGCAGCAAACACGTAGACAACTGGTGCATTAAACAATTTTGAAAATTAAAAAAATCCTTTTCCCAACAATTTGCTCAAATTTTAAAATAAATGAATGCACCTGCAATTATTTAAACTTTGAATCAAGATCAATCCCATATCTACAACCAATTCGACCTTGAGACCATATCTTACCCTTTAGGGCCTAGGTCTGGCTCAGGTCTAAAAAAAATTGGAAAATCTCCGAGTAAAACCTGCACAAAATCAGAAAACAACAAACTCGAAACCCAATATATGCACAGTAAACCCCGGTGAGTTTAAAAAAAATGATATTTACAAATCTCCAATGATATTTTACAGATATGTTAGATCAAAGCCCTCCATGGACAGATTTAAACCATTTAACACAATTTAAAAAGAGAAATTAAGAGAGAGGCAAAAGCCCAAGAAGAAACCCTGCAAAAAAAGAATTTAAGATAAGCTCGGGTAATTAGATCTGGAGGGCTCTTTAGATCTTATTTCCTTTGGAGTCAGCTGGTCCAGTCGAGGACTTCCCCAAACACCCAATTCTAAATCTAAAATATTTCTGCACACTTAAAGTTAAAATGTTAAATCAATAGAGAAATAAGATAAATAAAATAAAATTTACAAGAGTCAGAGATACCTGCTAACTCAATCTAATTAATATTTGTACCCTTCATCCATTAACCTAAGCAAGATAATTGTGCAATAGATTACTCTACAAGAACCATTAATCAAAAATTCATTGAAATAATCACCAGCATAATATAAAGAACAAGTTTACCATAAAATGTTGAAGAGGAACACGACCATCAAATAAAACCTCAAAGACTTCGTTTGTATTATTCCAAAAATTATTACAGGAGAGCTTCAAGAGCTAGTGCACAATCAAGAGATCAAATCAAAAATCGAACTGACACTAACCTCTAATTTATAGGTAAAATCTCCAACGGCTAGATCACCTGATCCCCATCAAAGTAATCTCGGACGTCGAAAAGGATTTGATTATCTTTTAATCTTCACCGTCAAAATTATAATTTTTTGAGGAATTTCTAATTTTTCAATTAATTCCCTTTTAATTAACCCAAAAATAATATTTTTGAGTTAATTAGCTCAAAAATTTGACTTTGACTTAACTACCAAGGCCCGGTCAAAAATTTCTCAAAATATTCAATATTGCCTTGGCACGGAACCTTTAAAAATTTGTTTTTTAGGGAACCAAGAATTTTGCCTTTGAAAAAATAAATTTTACCTAGGACATAAAATTAATTAAATTTCTGGCTTAGGATTTTTAATTTAATTTGGCCAAAAAATTTAATTAATTGACTCATTAGGGGATTAATTATTTTCCAACCCTCTTTTCATAAGATTAATACATTAAACCATGAGGGGAACACCCGTTCACAACAGACCTTCAATAAGCTACCCAATTCTGTGACTCAAAATATGATCTAGTAGACCTAGAAATTTGTAATAAAATGGTCTAGCCAATTAGCTAGGATCATTCCTAGATTACTTTACAAAGACTCGATAAAAAACACTAGGACTCACTTAGTATCTTGACAACAAAATCCACCCCATCTTTGGGGTGAGGCTGGAGGGGAAACACTCTGCCGATCATTTGTGTCGAGAAACACAATTGAATCAGTGAGATGAAAAACCTCCTTGGATAGAAATCATCACCAAAGTACTAGGCTTACCTAGGTTGTTGCATACATGATGGTCTTACTAAGATCATTTAAATTATAAACATGCAGAATGGGTTTACATCATTTATAAAATTGTCGACTGATGATGAAATATGAATGGCGTGAACACCTCGAACACGATAAATACCATTTGCAAAAATGGGGGTATACTACTATGGGATCGTTGACACAGAGTGGTCAACATCTGGCTCTACTTGGGGACACATTGCTTCATCGGAGGAATGTGAGAATCCAAAATATGCATCAATACACAATATTATATAAGTAGCATCCATCCAAAATTCATCATATAACATTTAACGCATGAAAATAGAAGCTCTTCATTTATTGACTATTCTACTAACATGAAATGTAAATCTACTCTAACTACAAAATGAAATTCTGAAATAACAAGGTGTAAGGTTAGAGATACAATACATAGGATGCCTTGTGGCATCAAATGTGTAAAATATAGTGCATACTGAGCATTTTCCTGCTTTCAAGCAAGTCTGTGGGTTGCTTTTCTGATGTGCCATGCCCGATTCTGCATATTGTAGGACTATGTCTTGTTCGAATAACATGTTGCTCTAGGCCATCAAACACATCTAGCCACTTCTTTTTTTCTTCTTTTTTCTCTTCTTCTTAGTGGGCTCTAATGTCAGCAATGAGACCACTCTACATTTCATGTCCTTATCTTGAATATGTTCGTACAAAATATCTGATGAAACTGGAGTATGACCAATCTTATTCTGAATATACTCTGTCAGTGGTGACACATAAGCTTGGTTGTCCTTTGTAGCCATAGCTAATTCTTCCTTAATGGGAAAAGTGACCTCCCTGTGGTGAGATGGAAATTGCTTCAGAAAACTGCGAGGTCTATGATCTGTTGAAAATTCTGACTTGGGTTGGAAATTTAACATGTGTGATCTTTCCATTTTTTCCAACTTATTCTGAATAAAATTCATTTTATTAGAATGATTAACCTTTACAACACTGATTTCCTTCGCATGAATCTCTTCAACAGTCAATAACTTGTGTTGAAGAGACATCTGACCGATTTCCAAGTTTTTTATCGCTTTATCATTATCCGCTTTCATGGCCATGAAGAAATTTTGCATATAGTTCATCTCTTTCTTATGATTTTCTTCTATGGTGATCAAATGATTCGAGTGATTAAATTCCATGATCGTCATTTCCTTTATATGTTTTTCTTCTAAGGCCAATAACCTGCTCTACATAGAACCAATTTCCTTGGTGTGATCCGCTATTAATTTTTCCTCATTAAGTTCCATATTATTAATGAATTGAGCCTGGGTCAGTTGCATAACCTTAACCATCTGAGTTAATTCCTTGCTGAAATCATTTTCAACTTCTATAGTTTCATTTACTTCAATTTTTTCTTTTACCTTTTCTTTATCTCCATCTTTATTTTCAAATGCCTCAATGAGTGATTGCAAATAATCAAAAGTATTTTTGAGGGAGTCAGTGAACCACTCCAAAGCATCACCAGCTAAGGTGAGAATGAAAAGCCGCATCTTCACATCTTCCTGATCAAAATATGGGTGACACTTGCTTATACATAGGTTTAAATTTTGAATGTGAGCCTCGGCAATAAAAGCATTATTGTCACTAAAAGGGGGCATCTCATCGATATTCAAACTGACCGAAGACGGGAAACGGTGTGGAGCACCATGAAAGTTAGTAAAATCAAGAGGATCAAAAAAATCATCCATGATGACTTACTTAAATGGAACAACAAAATGGATGTTAGAGAAATATATCCTTGTTCAAGAAAAGTCAAGAGGTCCACAAGAAGCGAGCTTCTTAGCAAAAATTCTTGTAAGAAATGAAAGAAATGGATTCGACACTTGAACATGAATCCAATTCTAAGACCGAAAAATTAGTAGAGAGAAATAGATGGTTATCAAGGAGGGATTCTTGTCTGGGATTAAATAGATGAATAAGTGGAGTCGCCACCCAAACAAGAAACCAACTGAAATGTCCGGGTGCAATAGAAGATGCAAGGATTAGTGATATGACGAAAGATACGATGATGAAACGATGAAGAGATGAAATGATGCCAGAAAATTCTATGACGTGTGACGCGTTAATGAATGGTGAAAAAATATTAGAAGATTAGAAGATGTCGCTAAGACCAAGGACAGAAAAACTTTATCCCCGACAACGACACCAAAAAATGTTGTCGCACGGAATATCTAGGCACCACGACAACAGCTCAGATCGGGGGCTCTCACCCTGATTCCCAACCCCTCTATTTAAGTTGTCTCCTTATAGAAGACTAAGGGGGGTAGACCATATTGATATGGAATGAAGGAAAACTAGTTGGGAACCAACTAGTTCGAGAGAAACAGTTAAACGACCAACTACTTGTAAAATATCTAGCAAGATTAAAGGATTTGATTGAATTTGAAAGACTAATACCATTGCCTTATGGAGTCAACTATCTAGCTAAGAATTTAGGACCAAGTACATGATGAGAAATTGTTGTTATGCAATGTTAACTCAGAATGAAAAATGCAAGGAAATTATTTGAAGGGGCAAAATAAAGCAAGCTTCGAATATGAGAGCACTTAGACTATAAATAATATGATCTAACCACTAAGTACTTAAGCGAGAATGCCAATTATGAAGATCCCAAAAGATTACTCAATTAAAAGATATACCATTCGTCGTAGATTCACAAAAATAATATATCGAACACACTTACTTGAAAGAATTTTCCAAACATTAATATTCAATAAATATCCAAATTCAAGTAAATGAAACAAGAGCTAATTAAACATTAAACAATTTTAATGGATAGGAAACATTCCAAAACTCAGATGCCAATGATCATCAAACCCAACTGCGGCATGTAACATTAACTAGCACTTAAATCTCAGTAATTATTCATCCAAATATACCATGAAATTTATTGTTATAAAACACTTCGTCAAGCAATTTATGGATTAAATGATATTCTTAAATAATGCAAATCCAAAAAAAAAAATTCTCTCCTATAGTTAAACTTAGGATATTAAAAAATTAAAATGTGTCAACTATAGAAATTTCTCCACAAGCTTCAAGGATCTAAAAACCCCAATGTCCCAAAAATTATAATTTCAAAATTTATATAAAAAGACAAAATTTAACTATAGACACATTTTTTATTTTTAAAATTTTTAATGTTAGGATTAGATTTTTTGAAGTTTTTTGAATATTTTTATAAAGTTAAAAACAAAAAAAACAAAAAAACAAAATATATATATATATATATATATATATATATTCAAAATCAAAATTTAATAAAATGAAATGTTAAAAAATATATATATATATATGTCAAAAACTTATTTTTAATGTTTTCTTGTTTTGTTTTAAAGTCAAAAGTTAAAAACGAAAATTTTAAAAATCAAATGTCAAAATTCTAAATGTATTGTTTTTTTAATTTCAAAAAAAAAAATTAAATGTCAAACTAAGTAAAAATCAAAATCGAAATCTAAGAAAATTTAATTGAAATCAAAGTTAAAAAAAAAGTTATGATGCGTGAATGTGTTAATTTTTTTTAAATGGGTTAGATTAGGGTGCAGCGGGTTAGAGCGCACTATGAGCCGTCGAGCAACAAGGTAGCATGAGATGTTAAGTAGCAAGGCACTATGATAGGGAGCAGATGTCGCAGGGGAAAGGAGCAGAAAGAGTTGCGTGAAGGGAGGACGTGCGTGATGCAGGAGCATCCTACTTGATTTTTATTAAAATATTGTGTAATTAGGGGGGTGATGTCTTTTTAATTATTTTATAAATTATTGTGCTCATTTTTAATAAATTAAGAAAGAAATATCTAAGTGTGAGGATTATTGTAAATATTCTCTTAATTAATTGAGAATATGAGGGAGTTGAGTTAGGTAGATAATTTAGGGAGCAGGGATTCCTTCAATGGAACTCAGATGAGTCAAATAAGGGATAAATCTATTTTAGATTTTGGTTGAGATTTATGTGGAGGAAATCATGGATTGGGATAAATCCATAATTATGTATAAATGTGAGGATTGTGTGAGGATGAAAACACAGTGAGGTATACAGAGAGAGATAGAGAGAAATGGTGTAAGAGTTTTGAAAAGGCCAAGAGCTGAGAGGCCCACAAATGCAATATTCGGGCAATTGGTTTTGAATCTGAATTTTCTTATGTTGTTATATACCCATATTTTATTTGTGTTGGCTCTCTCTTATTTATATATGTTTGAGCTGAATATTCTTTGGTTTTAACAAATAATTTGATGAAGTTTCCATGTTAAGGAAGCATCACATTCTATTATGTGAAAGGATTTGTTTGATAGCAGAATCCCTGCATCATTTGGTATCAAAGCCGAAGATCCATGCCTAGCGAGGTTGAATGTGTTTAAGACAGATTGAGATTTGCGTAGAGAAGAACGGTGATAGTGTGATGAGTGCCAAAAGAGCAAAGGGCAGCCAATGTAATATTCAGCCTGCGAATTTTACAACAACCATGTATAGAAACCCTTTCAACCACGGGGTCAGTTGGGAAGTCAACTAGCTGTGTTGGCAGCAACTCTTTACCTATTGATTTGTTAAGCTTCCACATAATTTTTTTTGATCTGCACTTGTTCATGATATCAATAAATTTATTCCTTCCAATACCAGTAAGTCGCAATGCATCTGCAGCACCGAAATTAGATAAGTAGGAACTGAAGGCATTTTGGAAGTTTCTCACTACGTAAAAGTTGTGAAAAGTCCGTGTGAGGAAAGAAATATTGTGGAATTGCACCGTTTCCTGGAAATTTACAGCACCAAGGGATTCGAGTGGCATCGATGGATTGAATGGACAGAGACTTGAATCGAGAAATCCTAGCAACGATTCATCCAGTGTTAGTGAAGAGTTAAGATGTGTCTCTAGCATTGATTTTTTAGTTTTTCTGGGACATACCTGCATTTGAAGGTCTCTTTTCCCATCCTAAATTATGTCTTCCTCTCTTAAAGGGAATTTTCTGTGAAAGAAGCCACTTTCCTTTGTTGGTAATCATTTTCCTTTGTTTTTAATCATTGTGTGCAAATTTTGAATGCCGAAACTGATTTTTTTGGAGAAATTAATTGTTGGAGTGGGGAAATCCCTGAGGAAAGGAATTATAGAATGCGTGAAGTATGAAATTCTTTGGAGTTGCATCAGTTCGTGGTGGCACCTTCGTGCCAACAATGTGCCTCTGTTAGTATTGGCGTGGACACTTGGGTCAGTAGTTTGGAAGGCAGTGCGAGTCAGAGAGAGCAGTGTGGATCAACGTTTCTCCGTGCAGATGCTTGATCTACATTTCGTTGTGAAATGCTGGAGATAACGTCATAAGGAAAAATTCATGCTGAAGGTTGCACACTAGGTCGATGTGCAGGCCTGACTATGAAACTACGTAAATTCCCTACCACTAGTGTTGTGGAGTTATGGTGTGCAGATAGATCGTTGTAAAAGGTATGTTGAAATAGCATGGTGAAATTATATATATATGGTGGCACTTAATTTTTAAACCCTCAGTGCGAAATAGAAACGTGGCCCAAACATATTTGTTAGCATTTCTATTCAAGGTTGAAACCATAGAAAGGAAAATCACAAAGTGGATATGATTGGTAATATGGGTTTTTAAACAAAGGTCTGAATTTACAAATGAAATTGTCAAGATGGGTAATTTTATTATGGTTAACAACAGAAATTGAGGTAATGTGAAAAGAGCTTCCGCATATGGTAGAAAGTCAAAAAGTTTCCTGGATAAGGAAATTTTAGAATCAAGATATATGAACAAAGTTTAAACCTTGGTTATAAAGATGGTTTCATTGAATTTGGAAAGAAAACATTCTGGGCATAATTGAAAGAAGAATTTTAATGCGTATTGTGAGTAGAGGCAGCTTTGGTTGCATCATGTTGATAAGCAGAAAAAGGATGTTGCAGAGTGAGATATTACAGTGATGAAATTACAACTAGAGGTACTACAGGGATGGCTGCAAGAGAAAGTAATATGAGAGAGAGGGGTTGGATCATTTCAGCCACAAGAATATTCAAGGTAAGTGCTCATTGCATGGATCAAAATTCATTAAAGGTATTTTAAAATTTGGATGATTAAATTTCCCTTGCCATATTTGAGAAGTTAAGTTTTTGTAAAAGTTATGAGAGAATAAAATCAATCCAAAATTTTAAGGAATGGAATTGGAAACCATCTCAGAAAGTGATGTGAAAATATGGTTCGAGTGTGGTTTGTGTTTTTTTTTGTGGAGAAATGTGTTGATGCCACCATGTTAAAAGAAAATTTTGGAAAATTCCTATGAAGGAATTGTTTTTGTGCACTGAGAATAGACGGTGATGCATGAGAACTGTCACTGCAAAGAATGAGTTGCATGGAAGTGCAGGAAAACTGTCTGCACTAAGAGGATAAGTGTGTTGACGAGGTTATGCTCTGAAGGGCATGCAAATATTCACAGTGATAAAGACGGCACAGAAGAGTGAAATCTTGAGATTTGGAATTGCTAAGAGAAGGTTTATTAAATAACCTTGAAGGGAGCTAGGGTATGATAATTCATTTCAAAATGGAATTTTAAATGTTGGAAATTAAATTATTTATTTTATTTTCATCATAAAATAAATCTTGGAAAATGGATTTCATTTTGATTTAAAGGCTTCAATATCATGTGAAGTGATAATGGGATACTGATGATATTTTCATAAGAATGGAGTATGAGAGAGAGGGAAGATTTTACATCATGAAATTGTATTAAGGGTGGATTTTCATTGGTATGTTATATAACTTGAATTAGAGTCAAAATATCCACTATTGTAATTATTGGATCAAGCCTTGAAGCCAAATCAGAGGTTAAGGTCAAATGAAAATTTGGATGGCTTGATTCAAGTTAAACCAATGAGTTATTGTACAAGAGGGTGTATTTTTCATCCAAGATGAAGAGTTGATGAAAATTCTGGAGTCAAAGAGTCGTAAGCCAAGTCAAAGGTTTGAATGTAATTGGGTGCATGATCGGCGAAGTCCGGCACCCAAAGAGTTTGTTCATTATCACACATGAAATATTGTAGTTGTTGTTTGCAGCAAAGAGGAGCAAGAGAGTTGTCAGAGATGATTCCAAGATAAAGAACTGAAAGAGGTCAAGCGCAGGAATAGAGCTTGTATTGCTGAATGGAAAGTATGGAGGCTTTCTGAAAATGGGATTCGAATAAAATCCATACCTGAACAGATGAAGTTCACAAAGGAGGAGAAGCTTACTGTTGATAGTCATTTCAGAGGTTCTGAGAAAGACCGCAACAGAAGAAAGAAGAAGGAGGATGCCAAGGCAAATGGCATATGTAAGTAGTTGACTGATGAAGAGTATGAGTGGGAGAAAGTTGATATAGCATTTCATCTTGAGCTATTGATGAAATTGTTGCAGAGAAATAAATACCAAAGACATGGTTGGACCATGAGGAAGAAAGTGGAGTGGCAGAGGCTACACGCAAAGAGGGAACAGCAGGTAAACATATAGTTGATAGAAGAGCTGAGGAAGCTCGAGCAGATGATGAGTGTGCAATTGTGATGTGAAGAACTCAGAGAGGCTGAGTTGAAAATGGGAGTTTCCATTTGTGGCCCAGAACAGGGTGAGATTATGGGTGAAGAGATTAATGAGAAATATCTCATGAACTATGGGAATAGTTCAGAACAATTTGAAGATGTGCTGACAAGAGAAGCAGATGAGGCTATGAAGCCTTGTATTTTTAAATCTCACATTTTATGTATGTTTCCAGGATGTGCGGAATATGGTGGGAATTCTGGTGAAACTGTCACAGAGATGAATGAAACTCTTAAGGTGAAGTATGAAGGAGAATGCCCTTCAGAGGAGGAAGGTACTGATTTGTTGCAGCAGGAAGAAATCATAAATGAATTTTTGTTGGGTGTAAGATAGCCAGTTGAAGTTGTTATGGAGCGGGAGCATAATGAAAATTCCAAAGTGATATTCCAAGGAGGTAAAAAAATGAATTTGTTTAATGAAATTGCTGACAGAATTTTGCAATGTGATGATACAAAAACCAGGATAACTCGGGAAGATTGCTATAAGAATAACGAAGCTGGGAATGAAGGTTGTGATGAAATTCTAGAAAGATTTCACATGAAATAGGAACTTGAAGGAGAAATGAAGCTTGCATAACCTTACAGAAGATATTGCAGTTGTCGTGCATGATAGGGATGAAATGTTTTTAACATTTATAGAGTTGAGTGAATGTTATAACTTTTCAAATAATAATGTGGTTGTAGGTACAAAAGGAAACATAAATAAACATGATGTTGAAATCAAATAAATTGAGCAGAAAGTATTTGGAGATGAGATGAAAGATCAGAAGTAGCAAGGAAGTTATGTCCATAGAGACATAAAGGAAACAGAAATATTAAACCAACAGGATAAAGATGAAAGCAGCCAGCAATTCAAAACAAGATCTACTAAAATCCAGGAAGTCTATGATGGGAGATTTGTGCTTGAAGCATCAAAAGAGGCCGAAAGGTCTTGTATTTTTAAAACTAGTATTTTGTTTATGAATCCAGGTACAGCACCGGATGAGAAATTTGTTACTATAGGAGCAATCGATCAATATAGTTGTGATCAAGGAGAAATTCTTGATTATTCTTCACTTCAGAAAGTTGAGTGTTTAGCGCAATTGAAGACGAAAGCATCAAACAAAGAGGAGTTACTCCGAGGAATTGGCAGAAGCAGTTGTTGTAAATACCGATGGAATCTGATTGACAGAGTGAGTGATGTTGGTGATGAATTAAAAAAGGGAGTTGATACTTTAAAAGACCAGCGACAGAATAGAGTTTGGAATCCTGGAGGGAACAAGTCATCGAGACTTGTGGTTGTCGCGTTATTACAGAAAAGCGACAGACCTCATAGACAGGAGTTTATGGAAACTTCTCTACGTGGGGAGTCTGATGCAGAAGCATCATGCTTGATTTTTATTAAAATATTGTGTAATTAGGGGGGTGATGTCTTTTTAATTATTTTATAAATTATTATGCTCATTTTTAATAAATTAAGAGAGAAATATGTAAGTGTGAGGATTATTGTAAATATTCTCTTAATTAATTGAGAATATGAGGGAGTTGAGTTAGGTAGATAATTTATGGATCGGGTATTCCTTCAATGGAACTCAGTTGAGTCAAATAAGGGATAAATCTATTTTAGATTTTGGTTGAGATTTGTGTGGAGGAAATCATGGATTGGGATTAATCCATAATTATGTATAAATGTGAGGATTGTGTGAGGATGAAAACACAGTGAGGTATACAGAGAGAGATAGAGAGAAACGGTGTGAGAGTTTTGAAAAGGCCAAGAGCCGAGAGGCCCACAAATGTAATATTCGGGAAATTGGTTTTGAATCTGAATTTTCTTATGTTGTTATATACCCGTATTTTATTTGTGTTGGCTCTCTCTTATTTATATATGTTTGAGTTGAATATGTTTTGGTTTTAATGAAGGATTTGATGAAGTTTCCATGTTAAGGAAGCATCACATTCTATTATGTGCAAGGATCTCTTTGATAGCAGAATCCCTGCATCAGTGTGGATATGGAAGGGAGGCAGCAAGGAGGGCAGCATGGAGAATGGGTTTCGGACAGGTAGAGGCACCTAACACAGGCAGCTGACAGCAAGGAGGAGCAGGGCAGGTTTTCGAAGGGAGCAGCGTGAGATGGAGGGGTAGGGAGAATGGCTAAGATGGCAGCGTAAGAAATGAAGACAGTGTGGGAATGCAGAGGCGAGGGGATGGAAAGGGAGAAAATAAATGGAAGGGTACACAGAGCATGAATATTGGTAGCAAACACACAGACAACTGGTGCATTAAACAAATTCAAAAATTAAAAAATTTCCTTTTCCAACAATTTGCTCAAATTTTAAAATAAATGAATGCACCTGCAATTATTGAAAATTTGAAGCAAGATCAAGCCCAGATATGCAACTAAATTTGATACTGAGACCATACCTTACCCTCCAGGGCCTAGATCTAGCTCAGATCTAAAAAAAATCTGAAAATTTCCCAGTAAAACTTGCACAAAATCAGAAAACAAGGAACCCAAAACCCAATAAATGCACATTAAATAAAAATCCTTAAACCTTGGTGAGTTTTAAAAAAAATGATATTTACAAATCTGCAATGTTATTTCACATATCTATTAATTCAAAGCCCTCCATGGCCAGATTTAAACCATTTAGCACAATTTAAAAAGATAAATTAAGAGAGAGGCACAAGCCCAAGAAGAAACCCTGTAAAAAATAGAATTTAAGATAAGCCTGGGGAATTAGATCTGGAGGGCTCTTCAGATCTTATTTCCTTGGTAGTTAGCTGGTCTAGCTGAGGACTTCACCAAATGCCCAATTCTAAATCCAAAATATTTCTGCACACTTAAAGTTAAACTGTTAAATCAATAGATAAATCAGATAAAAAATAAATAAATAAAATCAAAAATCAGTGATACCTGTTAACTCAATCCAATTAATATTCTTACCCTAACTCCAGTAACATAAGCAAGATATATGTGCAATAGATTACTCTACAAGAGCCATTAATCAACAATGCATTGAAATAACCACCTGCAGAATATAAAGAAGGAGTTTACCATAAAATGTTGAATAGGAACACGACCATAAAATAAAACCCCAAAGACTTTGTTTGTATTATTCTAGAAAGTATTACAAGAGAGCTTCAATAGCTAGTGCACGATCAAGAGATCGGATCAAAAATCAGACTGATATTGGCCTCTAATTTATAGGTAAAATCTCCAATGGCTAGTTCACCTGATCCCTGTCAAAGTAATCTCGACCGTCGAAAAGGATTTGATTATCTTTCAATATCATCCATCGAAATTATAATATTTTGAGGAATTTCAAATTTTTCAATTAATTCCCTTTTAATAACTCAAAAAAAATATTTATGAGTTAATTACCTCAAAAATTTGAATTTAACTTAACTACCAAGGCCCAAGGGTCTAAAATTTCTCAAAATCTTCAATATTCCCTTGGCCCGGGACCTTTAAAATTTTATGTTTTAGGGACCCACAAATTTTGCCTTTGAAAAATTAAATTTTACCTAGGACATAGAATTAATTAAATTTCTGGCTTAGGATTTTTAATTTAATTTGGCCATAAAATTTAATTAATTGACTCATGAGGGGATTAATTATTTTCCAACCCTCTTTACATAAGATTAATACATTAAACCATGAGGGGAACACCCATTCACAACAGACCCTCTATAAGCTACCCAATTCTGTGACTCAAAATATGATCTAGTAAACCTAGCAATCTGTAATAAAATGATTTAGCCAATTAGCTAGGATCATTCCTAGATTACTTTACAAAGACTCGATAAAAAACACTAGGACTCACTTATTATCTTGATGACAAAATCCACCCTGGCTTTGGGGTGAGGCTGGAGGGGAAAAAAATTTCCGATCATTTGTGTCGAAAAACATAAACGAATTAGTGAGACAAAAAACCTCCTAGGATAGAAGTCGTCACCAAAATACTAGGCTTACCTAGGTTGTTACATACATGATGGTCTTACTAAGATCATTTATATTATAAACATGCACAATGGGTTTACATCATTTGTAAAACTGTCGATTGATGATGAAATCTGAATGGAATGAACACCTCGAACATGATAAATCCCATTTTCAAAAATGGGGGTGTACTGTTATGGGGTCATTGACACAAAGTGGTCAACATCTGGCTCTACTTGGGGACACGTTTCTTCATCGGAGGAATGTGAGAGTCCAAAATCTGCATCAATACACAAGATTATATAAGTAGCATCCATCCAAAATTCGTCATATAACATTTAACACATGAAAATAGAAGCTCTCCATTTATTGACTATTCTACTAACACGAAAGGTAAATATTTTCTAACTACAAAATGAAATGCTGAAATAACAAGGTGTAAGGTTAGAGATACAATACAGAGGATGCCCTGTGGCATCAAATGTGTACAATATAGTGCATACTGATCATTTGCATGCTTTCAGGCAAGTGTGTGGGTTGATTTTCAGATGTGCCGTGCCTAATTGTGTATATTATAGGACTGTATTATTCGAATATCATGCTTCTCTCAGCCATCAGACACATCTAGCCACTTACTTCTTCTTTTTTTATTTTTTCTCTTCTTCCTATTGGGTTGTGATGTCAACAATGAGACCACTGTAGATTTCATGTCCTTATCTTGAAGATGTTTGTACAAAATATATGATGAACCTGGAGTGTGACCAATCTTATTCTGAATATACTTTGTCAATGGTGACACATAAGCTTGGTCATCCTTTTTAGCCATAGTTATTTTTTCCTTAATGGGAAAAGTGACCTCCCTGTGATGAGATGGGAATTGCTTCAACAAACTGGAAGGCCTGTGATATGTTGACAATCCTGACTTGGGTTGGAAATTCTACATGTGTGATCTTTCCATTTTTTCCAACTTCTTTGAATAACAGTCATTTGATTAGAATGCTTAACCTTTAAAACATTAATTTCCTTCCCATGACTCTCTTCAACAGTCAACAACCTGTGTTGAAGACACATCTAGCCGATTTCCATGTTTTTTCTCGCTTTATCATTATCCACTTTCATGGCCATGAACCAATTTTGCATATAGTTCATCTCTTTCTTAAGATTTGCTTCCATGGTGATCAAATGATTCGAGTGATTAAATTCCATGATCGTCATTTCCTTCATATGTTTTTCTTCTAAGGCCAATAACCTACTCTACATAGAACCAATTTTCCTAGCATGATCCACTATGAATATTTCTTGATTAAGTTCCATGTTCTTAATGAATTGAGCCTGGGTCAGTTGCATATTCTTAACCATCTGAGTTAATTCCTTGATTAAATCATTTTCAACTTCTATAGTTTCATTTACTTCAACTTTTGCTTTTACCTTTTCTTTATCTCCATATTTATTTTCAAATGCCTCAATGAGTGATTGGAAATAATCAAAAGTGTTTTTGGGGGAGTCAACGAACCGCTCCAAAGCATCACCAGCTAAGGTGAGAATGAAAAGCCACATCTTAACATCTTCATGATCAGAATATGGGCAACACTTGCTTATATAGAGGTTGAAATTTTGAAAGTGAGCCTTGGCAGTAAAAGCATTATTGTCACTAAAAGGGGGCATCTCATCGATAGTCAAACTGACCGAAGACGGGAAACGGTGTGGAGCACCCTGAAAGTTATTAAAATCAAGAGGATCAAAAAAATCATCCATGATGACTTGCTTAAATGGAACAACAAAATGGATGTCATAGAAATATATCCTTATCCAAGAAAAATCAAGAGGTCCACAAGAAGAGAGCTTCTTAGCAGAAATTCTGGTAAGAAATGAAATAAATGGAGTCGCCACTTGAACATGAATCTAATTCTAAAACCGAAAAATTAGTCAAGAGAAACAAATGGATATCAGGGAGGGATTCTTGTATGGGAGTAAATAGATGAATAAGTGGAGTCTCCACCCAAACAAGAAACCAACCGAAATGTCCAGGTGAAAGAGAATATGCAAGGATTAGTGATATGACGAAAGATACGATGATGAAACGATGAAGAGATGAAATGATGCCATAAAATGCTATGCCATGTGACGAGTTAATGAATGGAAAAAAAAATATTAGAATATTATAAGATGTCGTTTAGACCAAGGACAGAAAAACTCTATCCCCGGCAACGGTGCCAAAAAATGTTTTCGCACAGAATGTCTATGCACCGCGACAACGACTCAGATCGGGGGTTGTCACCCTGATCCCCAATCTCTCTATTTAATTTGTCTCCTTATAGCATACTAAGGGGAGTAGACCCTATTGAAATGGAATGAAGGAAAACTAGTTGGGAACCAACCAGTTTGGGAGACACAATTAAAGGACCAACTACTTGTAAAAGATATAGCAAGATTAAAGGATTTGATTGAATTTGAAAGACTGATACCATCACCTTATGGAGTCAACTATCCTACTAAGAATTTAGGACCAATTACTTGATGAGGAACTGCTGCTATGCAATGTTAACTCAGAATGCAAAATACAAGGAAAATGATATGAAGGGGCGAGATAAAGCAAGCTTCGAAGATGAGAGCACTTAGACTATAAATAATCTGATCTAACCACTAAGTACTTAAGTGAGAGTTCCAATTATGAAGATGCCAAAAGATTACTCAATTAAAATATATACCATTCGTGGCAGATCCACAAAAATAAGATATCGATCACACTTATTTGCAATAATTTTCCAAACATTAATATTCAATAAATATCCAAATTCAAGTAAATGAAACAAGAGTTAATTAAACATTAAACAATTTTAATCAATAGGGAACATTCCAAAACTCAGATGCCAATGATCATCAAACCCAACTGTGGCATGTAAAATTAACTAGCACTTAAATCTCAGTAATTATTCATCGAGATATACCATGAAATTTTAATACTAATAAAACACTTCGTCAAGCAATTTATGGATTAAACGATATTCTTAAACAATTCAAATCCAAAAAATTAAATTTTCTCCTATAGTTAAACTTAGGTTATTAAAAAATTAAAATGTGTCAACTATAGAAATTTCTCCACACACTTAAAGGATCTAAAAACCCCAATGTCCTAAAAATTATAATTCCAAAATTTATATAAAAAAGAAAAAATTAAACTATAGAAAAATCTTTGATTTTTTAAATTTTTAAAGTTAGGATTTGATTTTTTTGAAGTTTTTTGAATATTAAAAAAAAAAAAAAAAAAAAGTCAGAATGTTAATAAAATGAAATGTTAAAAAAAAAATTAAATGTCAAAAACTAATTTTTAATGTTTTTTTTGTTTTGTTTTAAAGTCAAAAGTTAAAAATGAACATTTAAAAAATTGAATGTCAAAAGTCTAAATGTAATGTTTGTTTAATTATTAAAAAATAAAAAATAAAAAAATTTAAATTTAATGTCAGACTAAGTAAAAATCAAAATCGAAATCAAAGTTAAAAAAAAGTTATGATGCGTGAATGTGTTAATTTGCTTTGATATGGGTTAGGTTAGGACGCAACAGGTTAGAGTGCAACGTGAGCTATTGAGCAGCAAGGCAACGTTAGACGTCAAGCAACAAGGCAGTGTGAGAGGGAGCAGATGCCGCGGGAGTAAGGAGTGGAAAGAGCTACGTGAAGGGAGAACGCGTGGATCTGGAAGGGAGGCAGCAAGGAGAGCAGCGTGGATAATGGGCTGCAGACAGGTAGAGGGACCTCACGTAGGCAGCTGACAACGAGGAGGAGCGGGGCAGGTTTTCAAATGGAGTCGCGTGAGATGGAGCAGTAGGGAGAATTGTTGAGATGGCAGCATAAGGAATGAAGACAGCATGGGAACACAAAGGCGAGGGGATGGAAAATCAGATGGAAAGAGAGCAGATAAATTGAAGAGTACCCAGAGTAGGAATACTGGCAGCAAACACGCAGACATCTGGTGCATTAAACAGTTTTGAAAATTAAAAAATTGCTTTTTTCCAGTAATTTGCTCAAATTTTAAAATAAATGAATGCGCCTGTAATTATTTAAAATTTGAAGCAAATCAATCCCATATATGCAACCAAATTCGATCCTGAGACTAGATCTTACCCTCTAGGGCCTAGATCTGGCTCAGATCTAAAAAAAAATTGAAAATCTCCCAGTAAAACCTACACAAAATCAAAAAACAAGGAACCCAAAACCCAATATATGCATAGTAGATAAAAACCCTTAAACCTCGGTGAGTTAAAAAAATGATATTTACAAATATACAATGCTATTTTACAGATCTGTTAGATCAAAGCCCTCCATGGCCATATTTAAACCATTTAGCACAATTTAAAAAGAGAAATTAAGAGAGAGTCACAAGCCCAAGAAGAAACCCTGTAAAAAATAGAATTTAAGATAAGCCTGGGGAATTAGATCCGGAGGTCCCTTCAGATATTATTCCTTGGGAATCCGTTGGTCCAGCCGACGACTTCCCCAAATGCCCAATTCTAAATCCGAAATATTTCTACACACTTAAATTTAAACTTTTAATCAATAGAGAAATAAGATAAAAAATAAAATTTTCAAGATTCAGAGATACTTCCTAACTCAATCTAATTAATATTCTTACCCTAAATCTAGTAACCTAAGAAAGATACATGTGCAATAGATTACTCTACAAGGTCCATTAATCAATAATTCATTGAAATAATCACCAGCAGAATATAAAGAACAAGTTTACCATAAAATGTTGATGAGGAACACGGCCATCAAATAAAACCCCAAAGACTTCGTTTGTATTATTCCAGAAAATATTACAGGAGAGCTTCAAGAGCTAGTACACGATCAAGAGATCGGATCAAAAATCATACTGACACTGACCTCTAATTTATAGCTAAAATCTCCAACAGCTAGTTCACCTAATCCCCGTCAAAGTAATCTTGACCGTCGAAAAGGATTTGATTATCTTTTAATCTCGTCCGTCAAAATTATAATTTTTTGAAGAATTTCGAATTTTTCAATTAATTCCCTTTTAATTAACTCAAAAATAATATGTTTGAGTTAATTACCTCAGAATATTTGACTTTGACTTAACTGCCAAGGCCCAAGGGTCCAAAATTTCTCAAAATCTTCAATATTCCCTTGGCTCGGGACCTTTAAAATTTTATTTTTTAGGGACCCACGAATTTTTCCTTTGAAAATTTTAATTTTACCTAGGACATAAAATTAATTAAATTTTTGGCTTAGGATTTTTAATTTAATTTGGCCAGAAAATTTAGTTAAATGACTCATGAGGGGATTAATTATTTTCCAACCCTCTTTACGTAATATTAATAATTAAACCATGAGGGGAACACCTGTTCACAACATACCCTCAATAAGCTACCCAATTATGTGACTCAAAATATGATCTAGTAGACCTAGCAATCTGTAATAAAATGATCTAGCCAATTAGCTAGGATCATTCTCAGATTACTTTACAAAGACTTGATAAAAAACACTAGGAATCACTTAGTATCTTGACGACAAAATCCACCCTATCTTTGGGGTGAGGCTAGAGGGGAAAAACTATGCCGATCATTTGTGTCGAAAAACACAAATGAATTAAAGAGATGAAAAACCTTCTAGGATATAAATCGTCACCAAAACACTAGGCTTACCTAGTTTGTTACATACATGATGGTATTACTAAGATCATTTACATTATAAAAATGTAGAATGGGTTTACATCATTTATAAAACTTCCGACTGATGATGAATTCTGAATGGAATGAACACCTAAAACATGATAAATACCATTTGCAAAAATGGGGGTGTACTGCTATGGGGTCGTTGACACATAATGGTCAACATATAGAATCAACAGTCAAGAAGCCTTAGAATTATCTTCCAGGTTGGAGGATGAGTTTGTGTTCTTGTCTGGTATATTGATAATGGAGCTTCTACTCATATGATAAGAGTTAGAGAATATTTCTCTAGCTATCAGGATGAGCATATGGACTTCCAACTCACTATGGGAAACATAACTAAATTTACTCTGGTAGGTAGAGGCACCATATAATTTCAAACAGAAACAAGAACCAGCACCAACTCTACCAATGTATTGCATGTGTCAGGATTGGGGATTGGGTATGAACCTAGTTTCAGTGTCCCAGTTACAGGAAAAAGGGCACAATGTACACTTCATGGGGAAGAAAGTGTATGTCAAACACTCTAGCTGGAAGAAGGTGAGGCAGATTGGAGCTTAGAGAAATAGGTTATACAGGTTGCAGATCAATTCTCCAATGGCACTGATAGGCAGTGAAAATAGTAGTGGGAAGGATGTTCATGAACTATAGTAAAGGAGGATGGGACATTTGCATCATGGAGCACTTAGGATGCTCATAGAAACTGTAATGAGAGTTCCAACTCTCAGCACAGAGCACAATGATGTGTGTAGAAGATATGTACTTGGGAAGTACGCAAAGGAAGAATTTTCTAGAAGTGAAAACAAAGAAAATGTCATGATGGGATTGATACACTCAGATATTTGTGACCCCATGCCCACTAGAGCTCTTAGCGGTGGCGAATATTTCATCACCTTTATTGATGATAATTCCAGGAAGCCCTCGATATATTTCTTAAATACTAAAGATCAAGTCTTTGATCCGTTCATAGAGTTCAAGGCTCTCATAGAGAACGTGATAGGGAAAAAAATCAAGGTGCTACATTCAGATAATTGTGGAGAATACACAGATAAATACTTCACAGAATTCTGTGTGAAGGAAGGCATCAAAATAGAATGGACAACTCCATACAATCCTCAGCAGAATGGAGTAGTGGAGTGAAAGAATAAAACAACAGTTTGGGTTGCAAAGGCTATGTTGCATGACAAGTATTTGCCTAGATTTTTATGGGCAGAGGCATGCAACACAATGGTGTAGATTCAAAAAAAAACACCTCACATAGCACTAGGGAAGAAAACACCAGAGGGGGTCTTCACAAGAAAGAAGCTTGAAGTAAGTCATTTGAGGATATCTAGGAGTGTGTCTTACTACCACATACTAGATGAAAAGCGTAGTAAATTTGATCAGACTGTAGAGAAGGGGTTCCTCGTAGGGTATAGTGAGACCTCAAAGGAATACAGGATCTACATTCCTAGCAGCAGGAAGATTTTAGTAAGGCGAGATGTAAATTTCATGGAAGACATAACTTTCAAAAGATTTCGAGAGATGCCTATAAGTGATTAGTCAGCAAAAGTTTCGTTTGTCCAACAGCAAGGACAACAAGTGGGACAAGCAGGAATATAGTCACATGGATCAATTATAGTGACAAGTGCCAGTATCTCCTCAGGGGTATGAGATCCAGGGAGTTCTCAGTAGACGGAGTAGCAGGGACAAGAGGAGGAACTGATGGAACCTCCCACCACTAGTGAAAGAGACAATAGGGAATTCCATCAAACTTTTAGGGATGCAGAGGAGTTCATCGGAGCTCCTAGGACAAACAAGAGACAGTGTAGGCGGCCTGAAAGATATCAATCTTTGGTAGCTTAGGTTGAATAACCCTCCATCTTTCAGGAATTCGCACAACATCAGGGTGGGTGGATGCCATGGTAGAAGAATACAGTTATATCATGACAAATTATGTTTGGGAGGTGGTGCTTAGACCAGAAGATAGATCAGTGGTAGGTTGTAGATGGGTCTACAAGTTCAAGTACACTACATATGGAAGTGTATAGAAGTACAATGCTAGATTCATGGTGAAGGGGTATCCACAGAAGGAATGGATAGACTATGAGGATACCTTTGACCCAGTTTCCAGATATACCTATATCAGATTCACGATATGGACGTCAAGACAACATTCTTGAATGGGGTGATAGAAGAAGAGATGTATATAGAGAAGCTTGAAGGATTTGAAACACATGAGAAGCCCACTCATGTATGCAGGTTGAAGAAATCCATAAAAGGGCTCAAGCAGGCACCCAGGCATGGTATGGTCAGATTGATATTTATTTGCAGTAGTTGGGATTCATTAAGAGTGATGTAGATTCCAATCTCTACTATTTGATAGTCGAGAATTAGGCTCCCATTATGGTTTTGTATGTGGATGACCTGTTTTTGATAGGATAATCGAGGCTCATAAAGGACTGCAAAGGGAACCTTGAATAAGGATTCTACATGAAGGATATGGGGTTGATGCACTACTTTCTAGGATTGTAAGTATGGCAGAAGAATGGGGAGATCTTCCTTGGGCGAGGAAGATATGCTACAAATATTCTGAAGAGATTCAGAATGCAGGATTTCTGACCCATGGAAACGCCCATGATCACCAATTGGAAGAAGCTATATGCATCAGGGGACAAGGAATTCGACCCCACCTGGTACAGACATCTCATTGGGTCACTCATGTATCTGGTCAACATTAGGCTAAACATGTTTTTCGCTATCAATACCCTTAGTTAGTTCGTGGTGAAACCGAAAAGGGTACATTGGGTAGCAGCTAGGAAAATTTTTAGATACGTGCATGGAACAAACAGATATGGGTTGAAATATACTTGAGGATATTATGTCAGATTGTACGGATTCACGGATGCATATTGGACAGGTAGATCACTGGACAAAGAAAATACGTCTAGGTATTGCTTTAGTGTTGGATCAGGGATGGTCTCTTGGTGCAGCAGGAAGCAGAAGTTTGTATCACTGAGCTCAACAGAAGCTTAATATATGGAGGCCATCACAACCACATGTGAAGCTATATGGCTTAGGAATTTTCTCGTGAGTTTGTTTAGGAAGAAGATGGGAGCGACCAATGTTTACTGTGATAATTAGAGTTGCATAAAACTCTCTTATTATCTATTATTTCATGATAGGTCAAAGAACATTGATATTCGATGTCATTTCATCAGAGATTGTGTTCAGCATGGAGCAGTCCACTTGAAGTATGTTCCCATAAGAGATTAGGTAGCATACATACTCACAAAAGCTCTAGGGAGACCTAAGTTTATCCAGTTCAGGGAACATATGGGTATGGTAGAGAACCTGCTTCAATAGCATAAACAGATGGATTCTAAGTTGTAGCAGCAGCAGATGAGAGGGAGTTGTAGTGCATATGCAGTAGTTGTTAGTAGTACAATAGGGTCAATAGCAGCACAGATGCAACACATATCAGAGTTATGCAGTATTTGGTGGGCAGTAGTAGCCAGACATCAACGGCGTGATAGGAGATGGTGTAGAGACAGTGTGTTGTGGCAGCAGTTGTAGCACTAGAACACTTTCCTCGCTAAGAGGGAGTGTTAGTTTTTGTAGAATCGGATGTGTTCTAGCCACGATATTTGGTGGAGAGGCTAGAATATATGTATTCTTTATGACACAGTGAGACCTGTGTATGGGCAGAGGGTCCATTCCGGGGTCAAAGAATCACTGTGGAGAGTGAGAAATTTGTCACTAAATTTCTCTCAGTTTTTTTCCTCTATTTTGTTGTATGAATTCTTGTACTTCAATTAATGTTGAAGATTAATAAAAAAACCTTCATTTGTTGCACATGTTTTCCTGCATTAGGTTTTTCTAGCAAAAATTGTCCAAAAATAATTGTGCCAATAACTTTATGTGTGTGCTAGAATTTCTCTAATTTAACAGCATTTATTTTCTTCCGCAATTTTTGTTTTGTGAAGGTTGCAGTGTATATGTTTCAATATTTTTCGTAGAAAACTGCAAATAATTTGTTTAATTAATTTAACAAATAAAATAAATGTTATCAGTTGTTGCAGTAGGATTCCATATTATGAATTTTCACACACCGGTTTCAGGTTGGAGACCCAATATGGCTTCACATCATCAAGGATGGGTTGAAGGGAGAAGGAAAAAAGTTGAAACCAATTAGATATGGTCCATTCACCATCTTGGAGAGTGTTCAAGTTCCATCAGTGGATGATTTCTCTCTATATTACTTCAACGAGTTACCTTAAGACATCATCCTAGATAGATGAATCAGGACTTCACGACAGGGAGATGTGGAGTACCTTCGAGTGGGTTTCAAAGGAATGCACCTCAACAAGGCACGATGGAATGAAAATAATAAAGTGAGGGAGAAATTCCCTCACCTCACGTTGATTGATAAATATTTTGGAGGCCCAAAAGCTCCTTAGTGGGGAGGATTGATCCAAGAGGATCCAAAAAGGCTAAAAAATTGAAATCCTCAAATGTTAGAAAAACTAGCACCAATTTGTAGATCTCATCGAGACAATTCCAACGACACAAAATAAACCTCAACCAGAGTTTGTATGAAAAATTTATGCTCATTTTAAGTTTTGTGTAAACATGCAAAAAATTTGCACTGACAATGCCACGTGGCACACACAGGAGGTTCCACATGGCACCCTCAGGAGGCACCACATGTCACCCATTGGACGCTCCATATGGTATGATGTGTCATCCTAGTAGGTGTATTATGCAGCAAGTCAAGGGTAACTAGGTACACACATGGGCCAATGGGAAGGAACCACGTGGCCCAATCAAATGGTGCCACATTGCACCCAGCTAGCAGCTACGTAGGCCCAGTGGACCCACAATTTGGCAGAGGTCCAGACAGCAACATTAAGTTGGTGATGGAACCAAAAATAATGGCGGTTTGGCTAAACATAGCAGCAAGTTTAATATTTTGGCACCATATATGTAAATATATGGTTCATACGAACCATATTAAATTTCAAAACAAACTTGTTATAACCACATGCCAAAGTGGGAGCCCATGGGGTTTGATCATAGGCCACCCACGACATAATACAACCACTTTCCTACGAACCACCGGTGGGACTTTATAAAATCTTCCAGCCCAAACTTATATAAACTGTGTTAATGTCATTCGAATAGGATACAGAGGGTCAAGCGGAACTCGGCACATCGAAACTAGGCTGGGTAGGCACTCTTTTTGAGGTAGATTCCCAAGTATATTTTAAGGAATATTATGTAGAAATATTCCTGGAATATTTTGACTATTGTGGTATCTTGAAGATTCCCTAAAGGACCCAAAGGTGAAATCTACAAAATTTAGTCAAGTTTATACTCATTTTCATGAAATTTCATAAGGAAAACACTAGTGCAGTCAGAATTGGGATCTGAGCAGCAGAATTTCAGGTCACTACCAAAAGAAAAGTATTTCTATGTATTTTTCCATGTACTTTCCATTATTTTGTTGAGATAATATAGAGGCCTCTCCACTTTGAATTTGGGCTCGTAGACGTAGCTCACATAACTTCATTAACAAATATTGGTGCATTGTCTATATTGTCTTCATTTTGTGTTCCTTATTCATGGATGTTACATTTATGGTATTTTCATGCTCTTTAAGCAATTTTGTTTAAAAGAAAATATCCTCGATCACCAAAGAAGACAGGTGAATGGAGAATGTGGATGAGCTCTAGATTCATTAATAGGATAACCATCAAGTATTGATTTCCCTTGACAAGGATGGAGAATATTATGGATTGTTTGAATAGGTTTGAATATTCCACAAAGATAGACTTGAAGAGTGGTTATCATCAAATCTGAATTAGGGAAGGTGATGAGTGGAAAATTGCTTTCAAGACGAAGGATGGATTTATTGAATGGTTGGTTGTGCTATTTGGGATAACTAATGCCCCTAGCACATTCATGAGGCTCATGAATGAAGTATTGAAACCATTCATGGGGGTTTTTGTTGTAGTATACTTGGATGAAATTTTAATTTTCAGCAAAAACAAAGCGCATAACTTGGAACATGTAAGGCAAGTGTTGCAGCAGTTGAAGGAAGAGAAGTTGTTGATCAACCTAAAGAAATGTACATTCATGTAGGATGAGTTAGTGTACTTTGGATTTGTGATTTCAAAGGAAGGTTTGAAGATGGATTATGAAAAGGTGAAGGCTATATTTGATTGGCCAACACCTCAATCTAATTTTGAGGTGAGAAGCTTCCATGGATTGGAAAGATTCTATCACAAATTAATTAGGAATTTCAGCCAAATTTGTGCACCTCTTACTTAGTGCATGAAAAAGGGAAATTTTAAATGGACAGTAGTAGCAAAGACATCATTTTTATATATGAAAAATAAGGTGACAGAGAAACCATTTTTTGCACTTCCAAACTTTGATAAACTATTCCAAGTTAACTGTGATGCAAGTGGGACAACAATTGGAGTAGTTTTAAGTCAAGAAGGCAGACCAATAGAATTTTTCAGTGAGAATTTAAATGATGCTAAGAAGAAGTATTATGTATATGATCATAATTTTTATGCTATTTTGTATCCTTTGAAGAAATGGAGACACTATTTGTTGCCCAAGGAATTTGTCATGTTTACTGACCACAAGGTAAATTAGATCAAATTCATTCTAAATGGGTTGTGTTGTCATCCGAATTTTACACCAAATGTGACAATGCTCAAGGCAGGTGTTTTCACTCTGATCCATGCCCTCTCCATTCAAGTTATCTCCTAAATGCAGGCTAAGGGGGGTAGTCACTATAGATGGAATGATGAGAGACTCGTTGGAAATCAACAAGTTTAGGAGATACAATTGAATGGCTTAGAAACTTAGATTAGAATTATGTGACAAGTAATATTATTAAGAACCAAGAGATTAGATTTCTTAGGATATAAATGATAGACCAATGCCTTCAAGATTAATTATTGTATAACAAAGATTGATATTTCAATTTATCGGATAAAAATATGTTACAAGATAAAATATATATCCTAAATGAAGTGCAGGACCTAAGCCTAATGTGTGATGCAATATCTTGGTAAATTTTAATTAGATGCTTAGTCTAGGTGTGTCCTTCCTCTCAATTATTCTGAAGCTAGTCTCAAACTTAAGTTATAAGAATAATTCCAAAGGAAGGAGGCTAAGGCCTCATTAACAATACCTCCCGTGGACTTCTAACCACCTAAGTGCCTTTGTTCCTACAAGGGATTGCCAATAGTATAACTACAAGATTACCTATGTTAATTGTGAATGAGGGTCTAGGCTTCTCAAACCGAATTAAAAAGTTGGTCCTATCTTTCTTACAACCAAGATTATTCTTGGAAGAAAATTTTAAAGATGCACTTCTAACTTAGAATGAAGATGAAATTATGTTATATTTTCTTCAATGAGATTACAAGTATAAATTACTTGAAATCAAGATGCTCACAATGCTACTTCTCAGCACAAGATTGCAAGATGAAAATAGAAAATGAAAGAAGCACTTTAGAGAAAACTTTACAAGTTATCCCAATGAAACAAGGTTAGCAAACATGATTACTCAATGAGACATGATGCTTATTATAGTTTCTCTTATTTATAATGTAACGATTAGGAACAAGAGAAACTTATATCGCAATAATGTCTTCTTATTACTTATGTTATGAAAAAATTAAAAGAAATAGAGACTTGCAATGTTTCTTTAGACACAATGAATAGAGAATAGTGAGAGAAATGACAGTAATGATAGTGTTAACAGTGATATGCAATGCAAGAAGAGGCTAAAAATGCATATGACTAATAATGAGATGCTAGGAATGAGACTTATGAAACAATTCAAAGATGAAAGAGACAAGTTAGTAAACAAATTGGCTATCCTTAATACACAATGATGATGATGACTTAGAATATGCACCAAACTTCCAAGGGCATTAATACTATTCTAATTATCTTACTCAAAAGCTACTTATGAAATAAATCATAAGATTATTTGCAAATCAACCCAAACAATTGATCATTCAGCCCTTAAGTCAATATGTGGAGTTATTTTAAATATTTATGCTTGTGAGTACTAGTTCTTAGGCTTAGATATGATGTGATTATACCACTATCATGACATTCTTCAGATTTTATTGTACTTATGATAGTCAAATGAAATGAGCAAAGGTAGGAGAATCAAACCCTTTAGGCGTTGTGGCATTCCAAGCCAAATTTAAAAAGTTGAGGTACCAAAAATGTTATCGGTGGGGTTAAAAGATGTCAAGATAGGTCCTTCAAACTGTTATTTCTTGTAGCACCAGAGGTGTTCTAATCTCGATACTTTGTGGAGAGGCTAAAACACGGGAGTTCTCCATAACCCAAAAATTGTTTCTGGAAATTCCACCTAGAAGTGTCTTAATTAGATTATTATCCTATTTTAAAATATTTCCTAAGTATAAACTTAGGAAAAGGGGTTAATTAATCAAAACTAATTGAGGAAGGTGAGATTTCTCTAGAAACTTGCACAGATCAACTAGGAAATAATCTCAACCACTGATAATGGTTTAATCTTGGTCGTTGGAGTCCCACAGTGAGATTATAAGGAGAATTCAATAGGTAGATTTTCCATATCTTTTAACTTTAAGGATGCATACATAATTGCACATAAAAGAGCATATTAACCAAGTAAATTAACACATGAAAAAGAAGTGGAAATCATAAAGCAACCATGAGATCAAAGGCACACAAACTATTTGATTACAGAGTTCACCCAATGTGGGCTACATATTTGGGAACTTCTCAAAGTGGGGAGGCCTTCTTTCATTAAGTGGCATCAAAGAAATCAGTTACAAACAACTTTAAAAAAATGACCAATATACCTCCAATTCTGATGATGGCCTTAAAATGGAGACATCAACTGGAGAAACAGACTGCATGGTTGGATTCCTGGCACGAAAACATGCAAAATCTACTATAAACTTTTCAAATTCTGACACTAGCACCTCTATCCCTCTAAAGGAATCTTTTCAGCATCATGGAGATTGCCTCGCTCATGGTTCCACACCCCTCGCCGCTCTTGGTTCTACCCTCTGTCAGCCAAGTTTGAATGGGAAAATGAGATTTTATATCAAAAAATGGGCAGATTAACCAATGTGAGGCCACTTAGGTTGTTGGTGGACACCCAAATTAGGTTGGGCGCCACTCAGGTTCCAACCTCGTGACTGCTCAAAATACATGACGGTTAAATTTTTTTATTAAAATGGCACGTTGTTTGTTGATGTAACCGTGGTGGTTGGAAGCATTGAACAATTTGTTCATGTATGCTGTGGAGGTTAATAAACTTTGGTACATGTTTGGAACCGCCTGGTTGGGGGGTCAGCCCCACCAGGTCGAGCAGGTTCAAGCCTTGTTGGTTCTATTCTTTATATATAATATATGGCAGGTCGTGCGGGTCCACCGGGGGTGGTCTAACCACCACGCCATTTTAATTATATGTCCAATACAACAATTGGGAGGGGTAGAGAAGGTGGTAGCCTGCCACCCCATTTATATTATTTTTTTTGTTTTTTATAACCATGTAGTTAAAAATATCCCGTTGGAAATTTAAGGGATATTAGATAGATTAAGTAGGTGAAAAATTCGCATATTCCGACCATCGTTTTCCATGTGTCGATACTCTTATTGAGCTTCCAATTTGTCATGATTTTGTTGATGAAACCATCCATTTTCGCATTATTCCATTCACCCATTCTCATCATTTTTAACCATGTTTCTTCATAAGCGCACCAAATTCCCACATACATGTTTACATGGTTCATTATGAATATTTATATTATTTTTAATGAATTAAAGAGAATTATGCATGGTTTTACTAATGATAGTTTGACAGTTCAAGTTTCTACAGTTTCTACAGTTGTCTCCATGGTTGAGCTAGTAGCACCACTCTAGAATGAAATCCAACACATGGACATTGTTTCTAGAAGCTCCAATATGGATTTTTGTTGGTCAAATTCCACCCAAATCACACATGTGGACCTTTAGGCAAAGATCAAGGGAAAATCGAATCATTTTTTACTAATCAACTTCAAACGTGTTTTCTGAGAAAACTAAAGTGAATCTTGAAAAAAAAAAACATGGGTTTTTTTCAAAACGGGCCCAATTAAGTTCTCAATGAGAACTTTTCCCGAATTCGTAACCATTTGGGAGATATTTCAAGTTCTTCGGAGCTTTATTTTGTAGTTGCATGAACAAACATTGCGCCCATGTGTCAATAAACGCCCAATCAAGAAAACAGAGGTTGGAATGGACTGTGCTCCATCAAATTCATGGAAAATAGGTGTCCATTCATTTTTGATCTTTAGCCATATGAATCTCCATGAAGTTACATTTCAACCCCTATATAAACACTCCATTGAAATAAATAGGAGAGGTTAATTTTCTGAAGCATATTGTGAAGTTTTACAACTTTATTTTTCATTCATTTTTAATGAAGAAGTACCTTGAAGACTTGATGTGCAGCTAACTGTTGGAGTAAATATTTGACCCCATGTTTGTGGAGGGCCCCTGCAAACAGTGAAGGTTCAGCATTTTATGTTTTTAATGTAGTTGTTTTCATGTTTTCATTTTATCATTTGATATAGTTATTTTCAGAATTCCAATTTGTCATTTTCCGTAGTTGTTTTCAGAATTCCAATTTGTCATTTTTTGTAGTTACATCCAAAATTCCATTTTTTTATTTGATGTAGATGCTTTCATAAGTCTTTTTTTATCATTTGATGTAGATTCATCAATCTTTCCTTTTGAATTGTCAAATTGCAAAGGATTCATAGTTTTACTTCTAGAGCGGCAGAGATTTATTTTAGAGTAGTTTTACAAGTTCATGATGTTGGACATTGGGTTCAACGCTCCCCGTGTGTTTCGCGACATGGACTAACTGCCTCTCGTGGATCCTAACTCTGGCGATTGTAGCGGATACTAATGTCTGCGGGTTTTGGTCTAACGAAAATTGGATTCCAACAAGTGGTATCAGAGCGACAGGTCTCGAGTTTGAAACTCACCCGGCTCGCGTTGGGGGGGAGATTGTTGGACATTGGGTTCAACGCTCCCCATGTGTTTCGCGACATGGACTAACCGCCTCTCATGGATCCTAACTCTGGCGATTGTAGCGGAGACTAACGCCTGCGGGTTTTGGTCTAACGGTAATCGTGATTCCAACACATGAGTGGTTTATTTCAAGAGCATGAGTGATTTCTTTTCGAAACAGTAGTGATTGAGTGATTTCCTTTCAGCATATGAGTGTATTCTTTTCCATTCATGAGTGATTTCTTTTCAAGAGCTATAGTGATTTCTCGAACAAGTTTCATTGCCATAACATTTCATTTCAAAAATATAAAAATGTATAAATTCCCTTTTCTAGAATTCTATTTTATCTTCATGCATAAGACTGTGGGAGATTAAGAATTTTTAAATACTAACAAATAAATTAGTTAATATTTTTTCATAAGATAGAGAAAATTTTGTTTCAGTTTTTACAGAGTAGAAAGCATGTTGATTTTTAGAACTTAGTTGGTTTTTAAATTTATCAATTTCATTAAGAACATAAGAATAAAAACATCCTTAGAAGTAATCTCTACAAATCCAATCATCGCACCAATAAACTAAATGAATAAAAGAGGCTTCTAGCATATATTGTGCACTTGCACTTCACAAGTTTACCAACTCCGGTCGATAATTTATGTAATCAATTTAAGACAATTAAATTGGTCAAACATTTTGGCATCGTTGCCGGGGAAGTGTAAATAGGAGTATTTTTCTTTTCATTAAAAAAAAGAAAAAAAAAACAAAACAAAAATTCAATCACCTACCACACCCACTATATCACGTGGTGCAGTAAGAGCCACACATCCACAACATGAATTCTTATTTTTATAGGTAGAAGAAGATGTGAGAAAGGAGGTTGAAGAAATCGACGAAGATGATGAAAATGAGGAAGATCCTTTTGGATTTCTCATTCAAGAAACGGATGTCAATGGTCATATGAAGAACATCTCTCCATATGTACTTCATAACCTCAAAGGTATGAGATCAGAAGACCCAGAAACCTTTCTTTTTGAATTTGAAATAACTTGTAGATCTTATGGATACTCATTACACATTCAAAAATTGAAATTTTTTTTTCCAGAAAAATTGAAGGATAGAGCTCTTAGATGGTTCATGACTTTAGGAACAAATTCTATAAGGACATGGGATGATATGAAAATAGTATTTTTGGAAAAATATAAAGATTATTGCATACACCATGACCTTATAAATGAAGCCTTTAAGATGAACCAAAAAGAGGATTAAAGCCTAGAAGATTTAATGGAGAGATTTACTTATAATATCAAAAGATCTAAATTTCATAATTTAGGATCAGACACATTAAAAACTCTCCTACTAAATGCTAGAAAGGATGAATGGATTGATCTTCTTAATCTTGTGGGAAAAGGAAATGTCTATCAATTGTCATTTCAAGGTATTTGTGAATTGTGCAAGAACATATCAAGAGGAAAATAAAAGCATGTAAGATCCTCTCAAGATCCATTTATGGCAAGGGTAAGTAAGTCGGCATCAGGATTGGCAAGTCAAACTGAACTTAAAAATTTGCTAAACATTCTTGGTAATTTAAATAAACAAACTAACATGATAAGAATACAAAACAAGCAAAAAGTTGAAATTGTTGCTTTATTTTTCCCTAAATGTACAAAGAAACATTTTTTGCATGAATGTCCACTTGATAACATTATAATTTGTAAAATTTGTGTAGGATCACATACTACTGAAGATTTCCCATCATTACCAGGATTGAAGGAAATTTACCAGAAGGATAATGGTGTGAATCAATAAAAAGAGCAACTGTGTTATGTAGCTCCAAGAGGACTATGGCAGCCTTACCAACCTAATATGATGCAATATCCATATGCACAGTTTCAAGGTTATGCACAACAATCTCAAAGTAATTGGCAAACACCCTTGCCTTGGAAACCTTGGGAATCTCAATCCCAACCTCAAAACCAACCTTGGAAACCTTGGTCGTCTCAATCCCAACCTCAAAACCAATCTTGGCAACAAAGTTAGCAAAGGCCCTACAAAGAAAATCCACCATATCTTCAATCTTTCCCTCTCTATCCTCAATACCAATATCAATGTTATCAATACCATTCACCTCCACCACAACATCAATTTCACCATCAATCAACCTCAATTCAAAATTTCCTATTACCAACCACACAAGCACCCCAAAGATCCATTCCAACTCCACTACCTGCACAACCATTTCGAATCCCCAACAATAAAACACCTCAATCCACTTACAATTTTGAGGTATTGAAAAATGATTCACCAGCTGCCATTGAAGAACAACAACCAGAAGAAGAAGATTCAGATAAGGTTCAAGAATCATGGATGCATGTTGATAAAGAGCAGTTGTTGGAACCTGAGATTGAAAATTTTCTTGCATGTCTATCACTGGATTTTATGAATGAAGATCACATCTCTAAAGACTTGCATGACTTGATAGCAGGAAGCCAAGGAATACAAGATTACATTGAATCTTGGTTCAGGGTAGTCATCAGATCCCAATGCTCAATTCTTAAGTATCTTATGACATCATCTCAAACAAGGAAATTGGTCTCTCATATACTGGTACATATCAAAGAGTATATTTCAAACCTTCATATGAGTTTATCTATCATCTTGTTACATACATGGTTCCATTAGAAGTATTCATATAGTTGAACAAGATTTCTTTTTCAAGTAGAGTAGTACATGTAAAAAATAAAAATAAAAATTAAAGAGAAAAATAAGTCATATTTTGAAAACCAGCTTGCTCGCGCAATTGAACATGAGATTTTCTTGAAAACCAGAAAACTAGTGAGCAAAGTTCACAATAATTTCTGCAATTTCATGACGGTTTCAATCTTTTATTATGGTTCTTCAAATAATTTTTTGTTCTATGCTCGAGTTGGATGATGTGGAATTCCTTAAGGTCCACCTTCCAACAGATCTTGTCCCATCGACCTCAACACATTATATGGGATCAAGATCAAAGTTTATTTGGAGTGCCTTGGAACTTGCATAATCAATGGAAAGCCTCCTCGTTGACAACAATGGGAATACAACAATGTCTCTTGATTGGCAGATATTGCAGGTGACTCGACTTCAACACATTCATTTGTCCCTGTCAAAATGCACTCAGGTACCTTGACACTCATTTACATTATCAGTGAGTTGTCTCGCATTGGTTAATGATTTTCATCATTGATCAGTAATCCAATGTTTTCTTCCCATGCTCGACTTCGACACATTCATTTGCATGGTAATAATTCTACCATGAATTTTGGCTTTGATGAAGACTAATGGTTTTATGGACTCAACAACAACTTGCAACAATACATTTTATTGGTTTCTTGTAGCAGCATGTTCATCTTTTTTTTCATTCAACAACAGCATGATGGCACCATTACAACATTTTTTCATTCATTTTCATTTTCAAGCAAAACAATAAATTTGGGCCTATTTCAATCAATATGTAGTATGTTTCATGGTTTCTAATTCAGCATGCAGTACACAATTCAAATTTTTAGTTCAAAATTGGAGAAAATAATTTTCTGCAAAAATTTGACATTTTTTGCAACAGCTGCGAAAAGTGGCAGTTTCTGCAGCTATTGCTGTAGCAACCTGTTTTTGTTTAGCAGCTTGTTCCAGAGGCATTTTGCACAAATATTGAAAGAGATTAGAGCAGAAATAAAAAAATTTGAGCTTCTAGGTTTTCTCATAATATAGTAAATTGAGTAAGATATGGGAAGAATTTTTAAAAAGTGCAATTTTCCAAGACTTTTTAGCGGGTTTTAAAGGCAGATTTTCATTTTTCATCATTTTGGATAGATTAGGATAGATTTTGGTATTTTTGCACAGCAGCGTATTTTCTTCATCAAACTGGGATTCTAAAGATATGGGGCGATAGAAAAGGTAAAAATACATGGTTTCCCTTTTGAATCACTCAATTTGGCCTTAAAATGAGTTCGTGGAATATGTTTTTGTTGCAACATTAGGCATTGTGAAAGGTAAAACATGGCAGAAATTGATTTGATCATAAATTTCAAACCGTGCATCCGTTGGGCCTGAAATTTTTATGGTAAATGAATTGAGGTAGGGTAAATGAACACAGAAAATTTTAGTGTGTATTTTTCAAGAAATTGGCCACTTTCACCTACATCCATATCTCATTTTTCTTAAGATTCCTGCACCCATTGGCTAAGATTTTTTTTGGAAATATGCATAATATTAATAGTAACAACCTAAGAAAATTTCAGGATAATTTGATCTACCATTTGATAGAAATTGGAAAAAAAAATTGTTGCATGAAAAAGATACATTTTGTGGAACAAGGTCAAAGTGGAGGTCAACGCATCATGGAGCAGAGTACCTGAGCCAAATCAACACCAAATCAGCCATCAGATCGTGTTCTCTTCTCCATTTCCAAAAGGTAAACTTGAGGTAAAACTAGCCTTAAACTTTTTAATTTGTTAAAAATTCTATAAA
This sequence comes from Pinus albicaulis, assembly GCA_034641835.2. Taxonomy (NCBI): domain Eukaryota; kingdom Viridiplantae; phylum Streptophyta; class Pinopsida; order Pinales; family Pinaceae; genus Pinus; species Pinus albicaulis. The sequence goes on along the minus strand of CM076584.1, from coordinate 760,330,585 downwards.
TTTTGATAAAAAACTATTGTAAACATATAGTTCCAATTTTTCTCCTATTATGTTTTGTCATACCTTTTAACAACCAATCCCACAAGTTATGATTGATTCTTTATAAACAAAGTCCTGCCACACATGCAATCATATCATTTTTTTCCATGGTCATAATGATGTTCTTCTATGTTTTCACCATTATCTTGTTTAAACTTTCTCTTTTGTTAATCCATGCTTTCCTTAATGGTCCATCAACATGATGTGCTTGAGAAAAATAATTATTTTAGAAAAACTTGACTTCATGGTACATGTTTGTAGCACATGATTAAAAATTACATGGAGCACTTAAATTATGTGTCATATTGCTCATCTTCAGATTTTTAACGAAAGCCAAGAAATAATGTGTACAAAGCCACAAAAAGAAGATTGCAACAAGGCTTTATTCACACACTCTTGAAATCACTTGGAAGCATATTTTAGGCTTTAATGAGTTTTATAACCCTCAACAACGACTCTTATTTTGTGTTATGTGCAACTCATCTTGTCAAAAGCTTCAAATTGGGAAGTCTTCTTCATTCATTAGTTAGTGAGTTCTTGAAGAAACTATTTGAAAACATTGTTGAAATATGATCGGTTGCTATGCATGGAAGATAAGAATACAATCATTATGGGCTGCAATCTATGAACATTTCTAGCCATACTAATGGGATGAACTTCGCAAGGATGGAAAGCACATTCTATAGATGGAGTAAAAGTCTTGATGTGTTCTTCACAATATGGTACTCTACCAAGGCTTAAACAATTTGAGCACAATTAAAATAGTGACAAGTACTTGGGCATAATTTCTTTTCACACAAGTTGCATATAATAAATAATGAAGGGTTGCAGAAAAGTGCATCTTATTGAGATAAAGGGTCAATATTTCTCTCTTGGAGCTTTGGTCAAGGATTTAGTTGAAATGATAGAATAAACGAACACAAGGATTTGGTTGGATTATGAAACTTTGCAATGCTTTGATTGCATGAGAACATGCAAAATCTTCGGTGTGGGGGAATCTTGAGCCTCCAATTTGTCATAATTTTATTGATGAAACCATCCATTTTCGCATCATTCCACTCACCCATTGTCATCATTTTTAACCATATTTATTCATAAACGCACAAAATTCCTGCATACATGTTTATATGGTTTATTATTATTATTTCTATTATTTTTGATGTATTAAAGATAATTATGCACGGTTTTACTAATGATAGTTTGACAATTCCAGTTTCTACAATTTCTGCAGATGCCTCCATGGTTGAGGTAGTAGCACCACTCTAGAATGAAATCCAACACATGGACATTGTTTCTAGAAGCTCCAATAGGGATTGTTGTTGTTCAAATTTCACCCAGCTCACACATGTGGACCTCGAGGCAAAGATCAAGGGAAAATCACAGCAGTTTTGACCATTCAACTTCAAATGTGTTTTCTAAGCAAACTATAGTGAATATCGCAAAACAAAAACATGGGTTTTTTTCATAACGGGCCCAGTTAAGTTCTCAATGAGTAGTTTCCCTGAATTTTTTACCATTAGGGAGATGTTTCAAGTTCTTTAGAGCCTTATTTTTTAGTTGCGTGAGAAAATATTACGCCCATGTGTCAATAAACGCCCAATCAAGCAAACAAAGGTTGGAATGGAATGTGCTTCATAAAATTCATGGAAAATAGGTGTCCATGCACTTCTGATCTTTAGCCGTATGGATCTCCATGAAGTTACATTGCAACCCCTATATAAACACTCCATTGAAACAAAGAGGAGAGGTTAATTTTCTCAAGCATATTGTGAATTTTTACAACTCTATTTTTCATTAATTTTTAATGAAGAAGTACCTTGAAGACTTGATGTGCAGCTAACTATTGGAGTAAATATTTGACCACCTGTTTGTGGAGGGCCCCTGCAAACAGTGAAGGTTCTACTTTTTATGTTTTTAATGTAGTTGTTTTCATGTTTTAATTTTATCATTTGATGTAGTTATTTTCAGAATTCCAACTTCACATTTGTTGTAGTTGTTTTCAAAATTCCAATTTGTCATTTGTTGTAGTTACTTCCAGAATTTCATTTTTTTATTTGATGTATATGCTTTCATATGTCTTCTTTTATCATTTGATGTAGATTCATCAATATTTCCTTTCGAATTGTCAAATTGCAGAGGATTCATAGTTTTACTTCTAGAGCAGCAGTGATTTATTTTAGAGTATTTTTACAAGTTCATGAGTGGTTTATTTCAAGAGCATGAGTGATTTATTTTTGAAACAGTAGTGATTGAGTGATTTCATTTCATCATATGAGTGTTTTATTTTCCGTTCATGAGTGATTTCTTTTCAAGAGCTCTAGTGATTTATTTACAAGTTTCATTGCCATAACATTTCATTTCAAAAACATAAAAATGTATAAATTCCATTTTCTAGAATTCGATTTTACCTTCATGCACAAGACCATTAGAGAATAAGAATTTTTAGAAACTAACAAATAAATTAGTCAATATTTTTTCATAAGATAGAGAAAAGTTTGTTTCATTTTTTACAGAGTAGAAATCATATTGATTTTTAGAACTTAGTTGGAATTTAAATTTACCAATTTCATTAGGAACATAAGAATAAAAACATCATTAAAAGTAATCTCTACAAATCCAATCATCACACCAATAAACTAAATGAATAAAAGAGGCTTCTAGCATATATTGTGCACTTGCACTTCACAAGTTTACGAACTTCGGTCAATAATTTATGTAATCAATGTAAGACAATTAAATTGACCAAAAAACTCTTCCAAATTGTTTCCTCATTAGTGACTACCACTTGGACAAGTTTGACCATAAATTTGACCAGTTATAACTTAAGCATACAAACTTAGATTTGAGTGTCATTCACACCGTTGGAATCAGGGAAATAAGCACTACAATCTGGTCTTGGTTTCACTTCCATCTAAGGAATTTTATTTTGAGTTATTTCCAAGGCCACTTCTATTTCTGGATCCTCCTGGATCATTCCTCCCCACTAATGAGCTTTTGGACCATCAAAAGATTTATCAGTCAATTGGAATGTGAGGAAATTTCTCCTTCACTTTATATTTTTCCATCCGTCGAGCCTTACTTGGATGCATTCCTTTGAAACCATTACGAAGATACTCCATGTCTCCCCATCGATAATTCCTAGTCTCCTTGTCGAGAATGATGTCCTATGGTAGCTTTCCCAAGTATTCTAGTGCAAAATCATCTACTGTAGGAACCTATCCAACCTCTTCGGTGTGCATGATCAATGAAGGATCATAAAGCTTCAAATTTTCAATGTTCACCACTGATTACATCTGCATGTATGCTAGAAAATTGAAACGAAAATAATTGTCTCCAATCCTCTCTAATATGGTGAATAGGCCAGATCGGATTGGTCGCAACTTATTTCCTTCCCATTTCATTTTTTCCTCGTTGGTGTGGAGCCACACTTTGTCTCCAACCTAGAATTGGTGATCGACTCGGTGCTTGTCATGTTGAGCTTTGTATTGAGCTCTACTTTTCTCCAACTACTCATGCATTTCCTAGTGAATCATCTATATCCGCTTAATGAAATTTTGTGCTTTGTCCCTGTCATAACGCCCACTGGAATATTCATCTCCCAAAGACCACGTCTAAGGTATCCTTTGGAAAATAGCCAAAGCATGTCTTGAATGATGAGCTCTGAGTTGATGAATGCACTGTCCAATTGGATGCATGATGTACATAAGGAAGTTGCTCGTCCCATAACTTGGGTGCTTGCCGCAATAGCCTCAGAGTAAGTGTATCATTGTGTGGTTGACAAACTTTATTTGTTTGTCGGTCTGTGGATGAAATTTCGTGCTCCTCTTCTGCTTATTGTCCATCATTCTCCAAAAAATCATCCAAAACTTTCCAAGAAACCAAGAGTCTCGATCAGACACAATGGATGTGGGCAGCCCAAACTGGACCCATACAAATTGGAAGATGAGATGAGCAGTTTTCTCTACAGTGACCTACTTTTTCCAAGGAATTAATATGCACATTTTCCTAAATCGATGCACAACAACATACAAATAGTCATGACCTTTCTTAGACAAAGGAAAAGCTCCTAAAAAATCCATTAACAAACTTTCCCATGGACAACTCGGAACAGGGAGTCGTGTGTAGAGCCATAATTTTATATTAGCAGGCTTGCAAACTGAACACAACACACATCACTTTACATATTGAGTCACAATATTTTTCATGTGAGGCCAATAACAAAACCGATGTATATGGTACAAAGTTTTTTCTACACCAAAATGACCTGACACAGGAGAGGTATGTGCCTCTCTAATTACATGTATCCTTTCATTGGTAGGAATACAAAGTTTTCCAAGATGGTGCAACAATTTTCGTTGCAAGTGATAATTATCCACTTGCAATCCATGTTGTTGAAATTTGCAACAAGAAATATTGAAATTGGAATCTAGAAATAAAATCTTGAAATGGAACCTAGAAATGGCTACCATGTGAGGCTTTTGATTTAATTATCCCTTAATTAACTTGAAAGTAAATTGTAATTTCATCTCATAACAAATTGTATCAGTTAACTAAGTGAGATAGACTTAGTTAGCTCAAGAATTTCGAGTTGAGGTTCAAAGGTGAGGCATGTAGAGTGATTCTGTTATTTTCAGGGTCCAGTTGCAGTTGTAGCACTAGTGTGATGTGAGTGTAATCAGCTAACTCAAATTAATTGAGTTAAAATCAGTTTAATTATTTCTAACTGAGTGATGATCTAGTGAGAGCTAAAGTGAATTAAATTATATTTAATTCACAAGTAGTGATCTATGAAGTAACTGATGATTCACTACTATTAGTTGCATGCATGTAAATTTTGATGACGACCCAGTTGAGACAGAGGTTAAAAAGAAGTTAACTATCATTTTTATTATTAGCAAATTTCTCGGGTGCAATTATAAAGTCAGAGGAAGGCTCCATAGGGATTGCACAGTCAAGGAAGGTTGATTATCCTATTTAATAGGGATTATTTTCCTAGGGATTGTGTGAGCAAGGCTGGGCTAAGCAAGGGTTGAGAATTGGCTAAGTGTTGGTCAATTTTACCTAATAATTGCTAGTTAGTTTTGAGCAGGATCAGGGTGAGACTATCAGGACAGTGCAGGATTTTATCGATGTGAGAAAGCATTGTATTGTTTAATGATTATTTGACTTTGTACAATATATGATAGAGGGTTTTTGAGCAGGTGCTTTCCCCAGATACATCTTGTGTTGTGTGATTGATAATCTCCTTTCTCTTACTTGCATGTGATTGAGTGATCGTGTTTTATATTCCACAAATATAGTAAAAGGATTCAATATCTTGTTTTAGTACATACATGATCAGATTGAATCCATTGATATAGAGTTTCTATATAATTTATACATGGTATCAGAGCACCAGGATTCAAAATAGAAGAGAATAAATTGAGTTTTTCTTGAACAGGTTCAAATTTGCAGATTTATTCTTTGGGATCCAACAGCAGATCAAGATGTCTTTCAATGGCTTGAGACTCGAACATGTACTCGAGGGAAATTAGAATTATATTGCATGTAAGGACATGATGGAGGCATTTTTGGAGGAAAATGGGTTGAAGGAATTCATAGATACTCATATTCCCAAGACCACAGCAGCAGATGTCCAACTTCTTGATACATGGCAGAAGAAGGTAGAAAAGGCGAGAAGGATCTTGTTAGAGGGAGTTCAAGATCATATTGTATCGAGTTTACATGGGAAGGAGACTCCCCATGTGGAAGGCCTTGACAGATTTGTTTTAGAACAGCAAGGACCAAAGGAAGTTGGCGCTGAAGGACAAGCTCAGAAATATCAAGAAGGAGGAGGGCGAGATGGTACCAACATACTTGGCGAAGTTCACTTAATGTCGAGATGAGCTTGGAATTTTTGGTGTGACCATAGCCGATGATTACTTGGTGAACCTAGCACTTCTAAACATTCCCAAGAGTTGGCATAGTTACCAAGACTCTGTGAATGGGAGGGAGAAGTTACCAGACTGGGAGAATTTGTGGTCTGACTTGATAATAGAAGAGATAAGGTGGAGCACCACAGATGGGACCTCTAGCACCAACAAAGAAGAAGATTGTGCATTAGTGGGAAAATGAAATAAATCCAATGGAAAGAAGTCCCAAGGAGAAGAGGGAAAGAGAGACTTATCCAAGATCAGATTTTTTCACTGTCACAAGCATGGGCACTATGCTTCGAATTGTCCACAGAAGAAGCCTGCACTTGCAGCGAGTGAAGCATTGGCTTCATAGTTATAGCTTAATTTTACTCTCATTACATGCATGGCCAGCACTGTAGTGGTATCTAGACAGCAATGCCTCGTTCCATATGACAGGGAATAGATATCTATTCAGTGGATTAGAGGAGAAGGACCTCCAGAAGAACATAGAGTTTGGAGATGACAGGAGGTATAGCGCAATCGGCATAGGTACAGTTACCTTTCAGAGGGAGTCTGGCTCCCCTCTCAGACTAGTAGATGTTTTGTATGTTCCAAACCTAAGTAATAATATTGTCTCTCTAGCGGTATTGGAATACTGTGGTTATGAGGTGATGTTTAGAAAATGAAAGGTGTTCCTTAAACACATAGCCACGGGACAGGTGAAGCATATCGGTTCAAGATTCAATAACCTATATGCTCTCAAGGTTGAGGATGCATGCAAGGATTTGAGGAGAAAAGCAGTGGTTAATGACTTGGTGGTTAAGAGGGATAAATTATCTCTCAACATGTAGCCTCAGAAGCAGTCTCATAAGGTTGTGGAGCAACCACAATTGGAGAAGCAGAGAGGAGGCCGAGTGGAATATTCCACTCAAGGAGAGACCTCTAGGAGGGGGGAATTTTGAGCCAGATGGGTAGAGGTAGTACATGTAGCTATACCTCCATGTGTGAGGTGGGGTGATGTAAAGAATTAATCCCAAGAAGAAATTTGGGCAGGGTCAATTGAGATCGTGTGTCTCATGGATCGAACCTGGCTATGAGGATCCCACAGTACAGTAGTAGCAGGAAGGATTGGTTAGATTGATGCAGTCATATTTTAGGAAGATAGAAATCAAAGTGAAAAATGTTGGATACTGGAGCACATATCAGAGATGGTCATAGTACATAGGGCATAGATGCAGATGTCAACAACAACGCAGAGAGTCCACTAGACATGTGCAGTCAAATCCAATAGTCAGAAGACTTTGATGATAGATTCATTATACTGAATCAGATGTTTGGAGGCTATTCGGTTTTAGGAGAGTTGCATGTGCGAACAACACTAAAGAAGTGTTGCATGCAAGAAAATTCCAAAGGTATCAGATCGGTACAGATTGATTCCTTTCTTGTTGATAGGGAGTGTTTAAATTTGCAACAAGAAACAGTGAAATTAGCATCCAGAAATAAAATCCAGAAATTGGCACCTAGAAATGGCTACCAAGTGAGGCTTTTGATTTAATTATCCCTTAATTAAATTGTAATTAAATTGTAATTTTTCCTCATAACAACTTGTATCAGTTAACTAAGTGAGATATACTTAGTTAGCTCAAGAATTTTGAGTTGAGGGTCAAAGGTGAGGCATGTAGAGTGATTCTATTATTTTCAGGGTCCAGTTGCAGTTGTACCACTAGTGTGGTGTGAGTGTAATTAGTAAACCCAAATTAATTGAGTTAAAATCAGTTTAACTAGTTCTAACTAAGTGATGAGCTAGTGAGAGGTCAAGTGAATTAAATTAGATTTAATTCACAAGTAGTGATCTATCAATTAATTTTTGATTCACTATTATTAGTTGCATGCATATCAATTCTGATGAAGATCTAGTTAAGATAGAGGTTAAAGGGAAGTTAACTAACATTTTTATTATTAGCGAATTTCTCGGGCGAAATTATAAAGTCAGAGGAAGGCTCCATAGGGATTGCATAGTCAAGGAAGGTTGATTATCCTATTTAATAGGGATTAATTTCCTAGGGATTGCGTGAGCAAGGCTGGGCTAAGCAGGGGCTGAGAATTAGCTAAGTGTTGGTCAATTTTTCCTAATAATTGCTAGTCAGTTTTGAGTAGGATCAAGGCGAGATGATCAGGATAGTGCAAGATTTTATCGGTGTGAGAAAGAATTGTATTGTTTCATGATTCTTTGACTTTTTACAATATATGATAGAGGGGTTTTGAGCAAGTCCTTTCCCCAGATACATATTTTGTTGTGTGATTGATAATTTCCTTTCTCTTACTTGCATGTGATTGAGCGATCGTGTTTGATATTCTGCCAATATAGTAGAAGGATTCAATATCTTGCTTTAGTACACTACATGATCAGATTGAATCCATTGATATAGATTTTCTATATAATTTCTACACATGCGTCAGTTTTTCATAAATATCCTTAAAATCATCATCATCAACATATTGTTAAGCATAGCTTTCAAAAGATAAAGAAGCATTTTGAAAAACTATATATGCATAAATAGGAGGGCAAGAAAGCATATCTGCCACTTTGTTGTTGGTTCCCTTCTTGTATTTTATTACCAAGTGAAACTGCTAGAGGAATCCCATCCATCTGAAATGACATGCTTGTTGAAGATTGGTCTGTGACTGAAGGTACTATAATGGATGGTGATCTATGTGAATGATGGTCTCATTTCCGATAGAATAGTGTTTCCACTTCTTCATGCTTTAAACTAAGGCATACAAGTCCTTGTCGTATGTGAGATAGTTCACAACATCTTGGGATAATTTCTCTGAATGGTAACATTAAAGTTTCATTTGTTGCATCATTACTTCTCGCATGGCGTATCCACTGGCATCTGTCTCGACCTCAAAAGGATGTTGGAGGTATGGTAAGGCCAAAAATGGTGTGGTACTGATATTCTCTTTCAGTGCATCAAAGGCTTTCTGTTGCTTTCCTCTGCACTGAAATGTTTGCTTCACACTCGTAAATGCATGTAAATGGGATGCAATGACAGAGAAGTTTGAAATGAATCTTCTCCAATATTGTATTACACCCAAAAATCTACGAACCTTTGTAACATTGGTGGGTTTAGGCCACTTTACAATCACATCAATTTTAGAAGGATCTATTCTCAATTTTCCACCACCGACAATGTGACCCAAGTAAACCAAAGAGGTCTTACCAAATTCACACTTATAAATTTTCACATACAATTTTTCTTTTTGCAAAACATCAAGCACCTTTTTAACATGACTCACATGATCATCCCATGTCCTATTGTAAATAAGAATGTCATAAAGATACACAAGTACAAAATCATCAAGAAAATGTCAGAAAATAACATTCATCATCCTCATGAATGTGGTTGGATCATTGCATAGTCGAAATGGCGTCACCAACCATTCAAACAACCTGTATTTCCTCTTGAATGTAGTCTTACATACATCTTGTTCTGTGATCCTGACCTAATGATACCCACTACGAAAATCTAGTTTTGTGAAATAGATGAAATTTTTCAATTGATCTACTAAATCATCAATGTGAGGAAGAGGGTACCAATTCTTCATCGTTATTTTTTTCAGTTCCCTGTAATCCATGCACATCCTCCATGTGCCATCCTTATTCAGAACCAAAATGATGGGTGAACCGCATAGAGAAGAACTTGGTCTTATGACCTCTTGGTTCATCAATTCTTGTACCTGCTTCCTTTTCTCGTCAATCTCAATGGCTGACAACCTGTACATACCAATTATGGGCAAATGAGAATCCTACTGCTAGTGAATATCATGTTAGATCTCATGCTTTGGAGGCTTTGATTGCAAGATGGCTTTGCTCCTTCATCCTTCATTGTAGCTGCCTTTTTTTCCTTTCCCTTTCCTTTTCCTTTGAACTTGTCATTATGAGGTTTGAAAGATGATTTCTCTAACTGATTGTATTTTTCATTCTTGCCTTAGTAGGCTCAAATAATAACAAATAATGACTGATGTCACTATGTAAAGCACCAATCTACTTTGTTACAGTTTGAGGTGAATCAAGTGGAATGTTCAAATTCAAATCTTGTTTCATAAATTTTTATGTGAATATTTGTACATTTTGACCCTTTCCTTGTCTTAATTATTTCCATTCCATTAAATCCTTTTGTCAATAGCCCAAAGCATAAAACTAATATTTTAATGCAGAAAAAAAAATTGGCCCAAGAAGAAAGGAGATTACCCAAGTCTTTTTTGTCTTTCTGCAACTTTCTTTCCCACCAAACAAGAGTGGTACCACTCAACTGAAGGGATGTTAATTGGATATTTGCCTCATCCTCCTCGATCTGATGAATCTAGAAATAAAAATTGATCTATCTAATCCAATTATTTAGTTTCTCTACATTACATTCTCCATTATATGTGAGAAAATCAAACTTTACATCTAGCTTAAAAAATGATTTCTTAGATGCATTTTTATGATGCATGTTAGAATGATGAGAAGAGGAAGAAGAAGAACTTTCATTGATGGATGGAGAGGAAGGAGGCTCTCCTCCTCCACCTGCATGGTATAGTGATGCATGATCATCAAGCACTTTCTTCTCATGTCTGATTGTCTTCTCTTATTTTGTAAACAACTTGTCAACTTTATCTACTATGGTGAAGAAGTTCTTGTGAAATTTTTTCTCTTCTTTTTCTTTTGCATCCTCATATGTCATGTTTCTTCTTCGTGGTGCACACCCCACTTTAGGATCAAAGGATTTCAGTTTTCCTTCACCTTTTTGAAGCTTGTTCCCAGTTATAATTCACTCATGCAACTCGCATCAAGAAGACCTTCTCTGATACCAAACTTGATCCAGATATTTTAACTTCAAGGATGCATACATAATTGCATATAAAATAGCATATTAACCAAGTAAATTAACACATGAAATAAGCGGAAATCATAAAGAAACCATGATATCAAAGGCATGCAAATTATTTGATTACACATTTCACCCAATTTGGGCTATGTCTTCGGGCCTTGATCAAAGTGGGGAGGCCTTCTTTCATTAAGTGGCATCAAAGAAATCAATTACAAGAAACTTTACAAAAATGACCCTTATACCTCTAATTCTAATGATGGACTGAAAATGGAGACCTAGGCTGGAGAAACGGATTTCACGGTTGGATTCCTGGCATGAAAACGTGAAAAATCGACTATAAACTTGTCAATATTTGACATTGGAACCTATGGCCCTCTAAAGGAATCTTTTCAACATCTTGAAGATTCCCTCGCTCACGGTTCCACACCCTCGGTCGCTCCTGATTCCATCACTCGCCCTCCACCGACCTAGTTTAAATGGGAAAATGAGGTTTTTATATAAACAAACAGTTGGATTAACCAATGTGAGACCACTTGGGTCATTGGTGGATGCCCAAATTAGGTTGGGCACCCCCCGGGTTCCAACCTCGTGGCTACCCAAAATACACAGCGGTTAAATATATTTTTTATTAAAATGTATTTTGTTTGTTGATGTAATGGTGGTGGTTGGCATCATTGAACATTTCGTTCACATATGGCACAACGGTTAATAAACTTTGGTATATGTTTGGAACCACTCGGTTGGCGGGTCGGCCCCACCAGGCCGGGTGGATTCAAGCCCCCCCAATTCTGTTATTTATATATAATATATGCTGGTTCAGGCGGGTCTGCTAGGGGTGGCCAGCCCACCATGCCATTTTAATTATATATCCTATACAACCATTGGGAGGAGTGGCGGGGGTGGTGGCCCGCCACCCGATATATATATATATATATATATATATATATATATATATATATATATATATATATATATATATATATATATATATATATATATATATATATTATAACCATGTACTTAAAATTATCCCACTGGAAAATAAGATATATTAGGCAAATGAAGTAGGCGACAAATTTATCTATTCCAACTATCGTTTTCCGCGCGGCAAGACTCTTCCAAATTGTTGCCTCATTAGTGATTGCCACTTGGCCAAGTTTGACCAGAAATTTGACCAGCTATAACTTCAGCATACGAACTTGGATTTGAGTGTCGTTCGCATCGTTAGAATGAGGGCGACGAGCACTACGCTCTATTCCTAGTTTCACTTCCATATGAGGAATTTGATTTTTGAGCTATCATCCAAGGCCACTTCTATTCCTGGATCAGTAGATGGAGAAACACACTTAGTGTGTGATTTCCTTGGCAGATCGAGGTACCCAATTGCAAAGATCTCGCAAGGGAGATGTTTGAGCCAGAAAGACGCATGAGTGATATTGAGAGCACACTAGTGGAAGATACTAAGTGATCAAGGAAAATCGATTTTCTAGTAGCAGGTGATTCAACAATGAGATCGAGCTAGTGATCAAGTAGCAGGTGCCAGAGGGGCAGAGTAGTAGATTTCCATAGGAGTTTCCAGTTCTAGAAGAGTCTAGAGAGAGGAGGCAGAATATTTCTGCGGAAAAGGGCCACACTATAGGAATTTGCAGGTGATCTAAGGAATTCACATGTAATTGCACGAATGCGTGATTATAATAATTCGTGTGTAATTGTATTAATTTGATATTATAGGAATTTTCACGTAATTGCAGGAATTTGCACGCAATTGCAGGAATCCGTAATTACAGGAATTCACAACTATAGGAATTTGCAATGGATTTTCAACAGGGAGAAAAAATTTCTAGAATATTTTTGCCATTATTTCTCTCAGGTTGGATTTCCAATTGGGAATCCATAGATTGTTCTTAGAATTTATGTTGTTTCATAATAAGTATAAAACCCTCATATGTTGCACTGTTTTTCCCACATTGGGTATTTCCAGGGACATTTGCCCAAAAATAATTGTGTCAATTTTTATGTGTACGCTAACATTTCTCAGTTCCTATTTTTATCTTTCGCAGAATTTAATTTGGTGAAGATTCCAGTGTGATTATTTATTTTTTTCCATAGCAATAAACTGATAAATTAATTTACAGTTAGAAGAAATAATTCTAGTTGCTGCAATAGGATTTCAGTACTTGAAATTTTCACATGGTATTAGAGCATTTTTGATCATATAAGATGCTCAGAGATGAAGTGGGAGAAAATTTCACATTTCAAAGGGAGATCTGAGCAAATTTTTCCCAGATCTATGCAAAGTGTGAATTACAGAGGCAGGGGTTTGACTTTTATTTTTCAACCAGCAGAAAAATCGATCAGCCTCAGTAGAGAGAGGGTTGCACTGCAATAATTCGTGCGTAATTGCAGTAATTTATGATTACAGGAATTCACGATTATGGGAATTTGCGCGTACTTGAAGGAATTCTTAGTGTGATTGCAGAAGCTCACGGGAATTTGCAAGAGATTTGTTGGATAGAATTTTCTGGTGAGAATATCATAAATTTTGTAGAGCAGATTCAGGCACAAACAGTTTTGCAACAATTTTCTAGAGCATAATCGGTGTTGGGTGGAAGAGAATGTACACAAACAGAGGAGTTTTCTCTATGAGGGTTTCTAGCTTCAAAAATTCAAATTTTCCAATTGCAAGTGGCAGTAGCAACTAGCAAAACTATGCATTCCATAAGGGATTGTGATTAGCAGTGTAGGAAGCCAAGAAGGAAAGGGAAGAGATTCTTGGTTATTCTCTAGTTTTGAGTTTCACATATTTTACAGCTTTGCACAGATGATCGTACAATATTTCCAGAGGAGGTTGTGCGAGTAAGCCAGAATGTAGATCTGGGTAGTAGTTTGACTTCCAGTTTCCGGAAACAAATTCGCAGGGAAGTGAGAGTTGTCTAGTGCAAGTTGCAAATAAAGGAAAGGTCCCAACCAGGGACTACACTTGAAATGAGATGGTGGGAAACCAGATCCAGGAGGTGGAGGAGTATGAAACTCCAGTGTGTCATATGGGCAGGTTCCAACGTAGTTGCAACAAGGAGATCGGTCAGATCAGTTCTGAATTCTTGCAGCGAGACCATAAAATTTGCTACAGGATCCCACAGTATCATAGTAGTAGGTTCAGTGTCAGCAGAGGAAATTTTTCATTTGGCAGCTGCAAAACTAGTTGCAAACAGTACTCGGGAGACAGTAGCAGAACTAGTTGCAGTGACACATGCAGTGCAAATTTCCCAACTGCAGTATGCAGGTGCAGTTCCAGCCAAGATATTCCCAGTGCAAATCTATGAAGTCTAGTTTCCAATGCAGGAGGACAGTGCGAGTTTCCAGGAGGAAGCAGAGAGATTTCCCATAGGGAGATCAAGACTCAGAGGGAGTCTAGTTTCAGAGGGAGCATCCCTATTGAAGCTAGTGCTTCAAGATCTAGGGAGATCATACTCATTATTGTAGTAGTTGCAGCAGCAGCACGGAGACAACAAAAAAGAACTAGCAACATTAGTATGATTATATCAGAGTTCAAAGTTGCAGAGTTTGGGCAGGGTCCATTGAGGTGTCCTCCTAATGGATAATTACCTTGCTACATGGGCCCACAATATTCAGTAGTAGGATGGATCAGTTTCATTGATGCAGTCAGATTCCCGAGTGATATTTGCATACTAGTTATAGTCAGGTGTTGAGGAGCGCATAGCAGTGTTGACAACAGAGCATGAAGCTTAGTGGCAGAGTCAGCATCAACGTAGATTCCCCAATGTGTAGTGAAGAGGCTAGTAGCAGTCAAATGCACAAGAGACAGATGTATCACTGAAAATTGAATTAGTATTTTGGATGCTTCTCAGTTGCAGTAGTTTTTGTAGCAATAGCGACGGATGAGAGGTAGTTACAATGCAAATGCATAGTTCGCAATCAGTACAACAATAGCACATATGCAACATCAGTGTTGCACAGTGGTTGTTGGGAAGCAACAATTAGTCACAGTGGCCAGAAATCAACAACTCACAAAGGGTCACACAGAGGCAGGGTGTTGTAGCACAATTGTAGCATTAGAAGACCTTCGTCACTAAGAGGGAGTGCTAGTTTTTGTAGCATCGTAGGTGTTCTAGTCTCGAAACTTTGTGGAGAGGCTAAAACACAGGAGTTCTCCATAACCCATAAATCATTTCTGGAAATTCCACCTAGAAGTATCTCAATTATATTATTATCCTATTTTTAAATATTTCCTAAATCTAAATTTAGGAAAAGGGATTAATTAATGAGAATTAAATGAGGAAGGTGAGATTTCTCTAGAAATTCGCATGGATCAACTAGGAAATAATCTCAACCACTGGTTAATATTTAATCTTGGTCAAAGAGGCTAGGTCAGGGAAAATAAGATTAGGGTTGCAGAGATTCAATGGGGAAAGATAGGTAGGAAGGCTAAAACTTGAGGGTTTCAGGGTGAGATGGATCAGACTGATGACGAGCTAGAAAGAGCAAGGCTAAGAATGAATTCTTTCTAAACTGAAGAAGATGAACAAACTATGAAGGTTTTCCCAAAACAGAGCATGAGAGATGTATTGTGTTTATCAACTTGAAAACCAACATATCATAGAGCTGAAATGGATCATGAAACAAAACATTCATACATAATGAGACATAACAAAATCAATGTTAAATTTCCATACCACAAGTATCCCAAATAAATAGCTGCAACTCTTTCATTAAATCCCTTCTAAATACTGATTACACTAGAGTCTCTGATCAATGAAACAATATCCAACCTCTGAAATGAGTCAAAAAGTAAAATATATAGACCAAAAAACAAATTTTCTCATCCTCATGGGTCGAATCCCTGAGTGGAAGAGTAGTTCCACCAAAAACTGAACTAATACCTAGAGTGTAGGGAGGTCAAACTAACTCATCCCTCAATTTTTGGAAATTGGTTCATTACATCATCATAAAAAGTTTTTATCTAATGTATTTATCCTAAGTAAGTGTAAAAACACCATAATTAAATTTACATCATTGATTTACAGAGGTTAAAACTCCATTTTCCAAGCGAAACTAAGAAAAAGTGAAAAAAAATGGAAATATCAGCAAACTGAGAAAATGTGTCAAAATCACAGTGCCATCTTCAGCTCCACTTTTGAGGGGGTTCCATGTGTCCCAATTGAGCTCAAGATAGATGATTGGAAATCCTATCCAGTCTATTTTCTAGATGTATGCTTGGTTTCCAAAATTGTGTTGATTTGACCCTCCAAAAATTGATTCTCCCAAGACTGGTCAAAAGCACAACACCAGCCTCCAAAACAAGGTAGAAAGGTCATTTTTTGAGTGTTTTTTGACATTGTTCAATGCCTCTTTGACCCAAAAAATCTTAGCAAAGTTGTTTTCATGACTGTGAATTGCCTTCTGGATACAATGATACCTTCAATTTTTCCATTGGAGGTCCCTAGGAAAATCACAATGCCTAGGGCGTTGCGCTTTTGCTAGTGCCACTGTGCAAAATTGGCAAAAACACAAAAATTTCCAAAATTTTCAAAAATTGCTCAATATTATTCAAGTTTTATTCTTTGGAATTTTGATAAGTTTTATTAGGAAATGAGAGATGCCTCAGCAAGAATATCAATCTTGTCCCCTTCATTTTTCTTGGTTAGGGTTTCAAGTCTTGATTTGGCCTCATGGAGTTTTGAGCTTGCAATTTGATTTTTCTTGAAGTAGTGTTTGGACCTCTTTCTCAATATGTCATTGTCCTTGTTTGCCTTCTCCAGGATCTTCTCAAGATGTTGGTTTTCCCTGTCAAGCCATTACTCCCGGTTCTCATTGAAAATGATGGCAAACTGTTCATTCAAAGTGAGCTCAATAGCAAGCTCAGCCTCCTTTTGCCTCTCTAGTTCTAGAGCTCTTTTCAACCCTCTAGTCCTAGGTCTTCTTATTGGAACTTTTTCTTCTTCCTTATTGGTTTCACCATATCTTTCATAAGCCTCATCAAGCAAGGAATTTTCTTTGTTTTCTTCTCTCTTTGCTTTGAGAAGCTGAATCTCCATGATGGCATGCTTGGTCTTGAGTTGTTCACTTTCTTAATCATAGTATGCAATAATAAACTTAGATCTCTCTAAGTTGGTCTGAAGCTCCCTGATTTGGGCATCCTTATTCTTGATGATCAGTTTGGAGGCCTCATCATCATGCTCCTCATCTAAATCAACAACTTCAAAATCTGTCTCATGGAGGTCTTCCTTGTCTTGAATGGCTTCCTAATGTACATCTTCCTCTGCCATATTTTTTTTTCCCTTTTGTACCTGCTTTGTTGGTGAAGAAGGCAAGTTCCCTTCCAATTTCCTTGGAGAAAACACCTGCATGTACCATCTCTAATATGTCTTTTCCAATGTGCTCATTTCAGCCTCTTTAGGCTTGTTGACCTCAACTCTGCTAGGTGACATCCTGACCATAAAATGGTGGTGATGGTGGTGATGGTGATGGAGTAGGTGAAGTGTAATGAGGTGGAGGGGAGTGAGGTGGAGGCATATATGTAGCTGGGTGAGATGAAGAAGGTACATCTTCAGCATGTGGAGCTTGTGGAGCAATGAAGATGTAATTTTCAATGATGGTGTCCCATGAGATGCCCATTTGATCAAGGTGATGGAGAAAAATGATCTTGATAAATGAATGGTGGAAAAGGATATTCATTTGTTGGTCACAGTCTCTCTTTTTCACAATGAAGGCCATTTTATCTATGCTCCTGAATAAAAATTATGGTATATTGAGAAATATTACTCTTTTGAAGTGCATCAACAGTCTAATGTGATATGTGTAGAGCCTAGAAAACCTCCCTTCACAAGAGAAGTACTTCATGATGATCTTCATCATGGGTGCATACCTATCAAGAAGGTAGTTGAAAGGGAAACCCCTCCTCCTTTCATTCTTGTATCTTGGTTTAATTAATGGTTCATAGTATTGATCCTCCAAATCCTTGGATTTAAACTATTTCTCTCCCATGTTTGGAATCCCTGTGGCAGCAGTAATGACAGATGTAGATACACTAAAGGTCATGCCAGCAAGGGTCACCTGATTATCTATGAGGTTTGAAGTGAAAACTCTACTCAACATGGGATGATGTTGGACCCTCTGAATCATCTTACAAAAATAAAGGCACCCTACATATTCAAAGAAACTAACAATCATGGGAGAGGCCCTGAGTTCATTTGTGTTGGTGGGCTCCAGTATTAGGATTCTTCCTCCTTTTTGAGGCCTTCTCTATTCTCTTAGCTCTGTCTACCCTCCTCTTCCACGTAGTCTATGTCTTCCTCCATAGTGTTTTTGTGGCCTAGAAACCCTAGGGATAAGGTAGATGGGAATGGGGAGTGAATATGGGTCTAGGGAATAGGGATAGATCTAGGAAAATTTATGGATATGGGGGAAGAAATTAGGGAAGAGGTGATGGGAGGTAAAAATATCAAGGGAGTTGGAAATGAGAATTTAATTACAGGTTTAGGGAAGTGGTTGCCTATGAATGTAGAAGCCTACGGCTTAGGGTTTTTAGGGAAAGGGACTTAGGGATTTGGGAATGATAGTGTAAGGGTAGGTATGGATTGAATAGTGATGTAGAAGGTATTGTAGGGTTTATGGGCAGTAAATTGAGAGCGAGGGAGTGATACTATGGTTTTCCACTAGACATTTAGTTAATTTTTATCATGAAGAAAAACACCATAACAATGACATCTAGGAAAGAAAGGAGGCAATGATATTGTATCACTTACTTGATAAAGTTTGTAACAAGAACTTGTTGAGGGTTTGAGAGAATTTTGAGGTGATTTGATGAGCTTTGGTGCCTGAAGGAGTCACTGAGAAAAAGCGCAGCACATCGGGCAAAAGAACAGTACATCGAGAAAAAGCACAGCGCATCAGGCAAAAGCGCAGCGCCTTGCCTAGAAGTGCATCTCTAGTGCATAATAAGTGCAACATTGCCTACTCTAAGCACAACACCACCATGTGAAAGCGCAAAGCCGATGAAAACTTCAACCTCTAACCCTGCAAATCAAATTTTTCAGCTATGGGAGTGAAAACGCGATGGATGAAATGACAAATGAGCTTCTTTGTGATGTGTTGGTGATATTTATACTTTATGATTTGAATGAATTGGGCTTTGGGACCCACTTTTTCCTTTCTTCACTTCACTTTAGACTTTGAATTTTTACCTTTTCACTTGACTTTTTCCTTGACA
Source organism: Pinus albicaulis (assembly GCA_034641835.2). Taxonomy (NCBI): domain Eukaryota; kingdom Viridiplantae; phylum Streptophyta; class Pinopsida; order Pinales; family Pinaceae; genus Pinus; species Pinus albicaulis. Next base: position 760,311,545 of record CM076584.1, on the reverse strand, counting down.
AATTGATCATCTGATGATTTTGAGAACACTACGATTTAACATTTTTCATGATTTGACATGTTGGAACTCTGAGCTAGCATCTTGGGAATCATGATACTTATTACATTTTGATGACATAAAATTACATAAATAAAATTAAAAATTACATCTGAAAACCAAAATTACATGCTGAAACAAGATTTTTTCTTCACAAACCATCTTTATATGGTGAAGAGATGTTATTGGATCACCCTTTACTCGCTGGTCTTATACAGTGGAAATGAAGTTTTATTGGACTATGGAAACCCTAATGACCTAATGGCCTTGAAAAACCCTAAAAGACCTAATTAGACCTTGAAATATTGAACTTCATAATGACATGATGACATTAACTTTATGTATGGTGTACAGTCAGCAAGGTATGAAACTATGCCATCAAGTAATCAAATTTGAGGAAGAGTGATTTTTTTGGGCTAGGGCTACCATCAGTGACTAAATTTTTGCATGACCTAGTGGAATGATAAAAAAAAATTGAGTGGGACCCTTAAAATGATATGGAAAGATGATTTTTATCACTGATGGCAGGATGCAAATACTGACACTAATAGGTGTGGCAGCGGAGAAGTCGGCTTATTTTGAGGAGCCACGTCCACCTTAAGAAGCCTATATAAAGGAAGGAACTCGACCTCCTTCAGATTCATTCATCACTCACTCATTCAAGCGAAGGAGAAGAAGAAGAACAACAAGAAGGCTAGCAAAGAAGGAAGAGGAGGAAGAAAGATTGTTTCTGGATAATTCTCTCTCACGCGTGCGAAGAAGGAAAGCTAGGGTTTGTTGCTTCAATGTCAAAATTCTCTATCTGTTGGAAGAGTATCAAATTTGTTGGAAGAAGGACCTAATAATAGGTCACCTACTAGACCTAGACAAGGAATCAAGGCATGAGAAGTTTTTGGGAGGCCTTGGAAGGCTAATTTTTCTCACACATGTGGATGTAGTAGTTGTTGTAGGGGGAAAAAAATTTAGACCTGCAGTAGAGGCTGAAATTCTGAAGCTAGGGGTCGAAGTTGTGCCACTGGAAGAGATTTGATTGGGTTTAACTTGGAAAGGGAAGAAAATCATTAGGAAAGGTTGGCCTTGGACTTGGAGGGTATTGTTCTTGGTCTAGAGGTCTTGAAATTCGTCAATAGAAGAATCTATAAGAAGAGGAGATTTTGCGGGTATTCCTCGCAAGTGGAGAGGTTTTGGCCTTGGCTTGCGATCAACGTTTTGTGTTACTGTGTACTATTGTTTTTTTTTTGGTAGTTGTTTGATGATATACGAGCATAATAATAAGTGAAGAAAGCTAATAAGTAAGGAAAAGTGAAAATACATCACAAGAAGTTATCATAGAAAGATAATTCATCTTATCTATTGCCATATAGATTTCTCAACAATATCAGCACATTAACAACCCCAATCATCCCTCAAAATAACAAGTTATGATAACCAAAACTCTTTTAGTTGATGTGTGATTGTTATGAGTTAATATTTAAGTGTTTGTAGGCTTTGTATTTGTGTGATTAGCTACCGTATGCAATGCTTTAGGTCTAAGCATAATGTAAGGTATGCAATAAAGCTTACAGCTAGAGGAACAAAACTTCAAGGCCCTGCGACCCTCATCCAAAATTTGATATATCAATTGTGAGACCCCAATAGCATTGTCTTGAGAAAATATTAGTGATATAACCCTTCGGATTTGGAATGTTACCCCTACAATGAAAAAAATTTAGCCTTCTCAACCAACAAAGTGTTGAAATTTTGGGGTAGCATCGGATGTGTTCTAGCTTCGAAACTTTGTGGAGGGGCTAGAACACATGAGATCTCCAAGACCCAGAAAGCGTTTCAAGAAATTCCATCTGGTGTAAAAGATATTAAAATAATTAATTTTTTTAATGGGACCCTAAGTCTAACTTAGAGAAATTGAAAAATTTAAGTGAATTATTACACACGTGATGACAACTTTCTAAGTGATGTGGATCAAGATTATTCTAATATTAGCCGTTGATTAGGGATTAGATCACGGCCATTGATTTTTCAACGCGAAAAGTATAAAGGAAATGATTTGGGTCAGTTGGAGAATATACACACAGAATCTAAGAGATTGAATTCTTCTGATGGAGTAGTGCTCGGATGAAGGTCAGATATGAGTGATTCATAGAAGCAGTGAGGGGTAGATGCAGTGATTCATCGAAGGACCAAGAGCACAACGCATAGAAAGGGCAGCAGAGACGCAGAGGAGGCAGCGGAGCCTCAGAGAGTGTGATACAAACCCTAGAGAGGGTGACGCGGGCCCACGCGGGGCTCACGTAGGGGCAGTGCAGAGCCTACAAGGGACAATCCAAAATTAGTAGGAGATCAGGGTTTCTAAGCCGCCAGGGCTGAAACTCAATTATAGGAGGAGTTGATCAGCGCAAAGGAAGGGTGACGTAGTCCTTCAGCCAGGGCCACGTAGGCTTACGCATTGGCAACATAGAGACTGCGCAGAGCTAGTTGGAGTTTCACTAGTGACTAATCTGGATCAGCCAGGACTTGAAGAGCGAGGTAAAACTCACGTTAATCTTTGTTTTCCGAGGTTTTCTCTGTTGGGTGAGCTAGATTATGGAACTCTAGATATACTCATAATAATGCTGCTTAGTAGTAATAAACCCTTAGAACTGTTGCACTGGTTTTCTGGCATTAAGTTTTTCTGGGGACATTTGTCTGAAAAATCATGTGTGTCCTTTGTCATATGTGCATGATGTTCAGTAAATGATTTGTATTTATGTAGGTTGCTAGTTGTGTTTACTTCGATATTTTCTGAATATTTTTTGAAAATAATTGTTGGAGCAGGGTCCCTTAGGACCGCATTTTTGAGTAAATTATAGTATTTTTTTGTAGTTTTGAGTCATGCACGCTAAGAAATGAACATTCAAGGGGCTTTGGAGTGGGTCAAAGTCCCTTTATTAGTTGTAATGGGCTAAAGGGTAAATCTACGAGTCTCAAACCACAGTTTGTAGACCTTAGTATGAGCGTAGACTAAGATATAAATAGAAGTCTAGATAGAGTCAGATAGGATAGCTTTTGGTAAGATTGTGATATGTTCTGAAGTTTCAAGCGAATCTATGTAAGTGTTTGTGTCTAGAAGGCTCCTGCTAGCTGTGTGCGCAGAGACCTTAGTCTGGTTGTGTGCGGACACTACTGGTTGTGTACGTGGGTGACTTTGAAGGATTGTAAATGGTTTGCGACTGTTGATGAATAAAGAAGTATTTTGGGATAATTCTTAGTATTAAATCCATTTGTGATATGTTTTTGTGATCTGTTTTGCTTACGATTTATGTTATCTTTGATTGGATCAGTTATGTACCTGTTTACTGTTTAATATGAATGTTATTTGCATAGACCAATTGTTGGCAATATGATGCTAAGTGTTGTCCTTGAATGGCAACTCACTTGATGAAGCTGATGACAACTTACTTGATGAAGTTGTGCTTGATAGAATATGTCTTGATGAACTAAATCTGATGTATCTACAGTGAATACAGAAGGCAATGAAGAAAGGAATTCAGCATGTGCTAAATCTATGATGAAAAGAGTATGTTTCAAGGCATACGCGGATTTGTCTAGGGGAAGTCGCGTATGCACGCGGGAATAAACGTTCCAAGTCGCGTATGGGCAAAAGCGCTCTTAAAAGTGAAAAACCAGGGGTAACCACCATGGAATTGACCCATTCTATTGGGTAATGATTCGTCTAAATGACCCCGTCCAGGAATACCATCGGAAGTAATGTAGTTTTGGGCTCATGGTATTGTTTTGGCTCATGGTATTGAAAAAGGGGCTCATTGTATTGAAAAAAGGGTAAACCTATATAAAGAGAAGAAACTCATTGTGCAAATCATGAGTGTGGGTGCAAGATGTCTGAGCTTGAATGAATACTTCTCTCTGGAGCATATCTGAATGGAAAGGGTTACAGTTGAATGAAATATCTGAATGTATGATGCACCGATGAAGGAGTGATGAAGAAGGGGATCTAGATCTGTATTGTACCTGTATCTGCTAGATCTATTCATGGAAGGCTTAGATCTGAGATGAGGCAAACATCAGTCTGAAGCAAAAGGGTAAATCTGAACTGAATATCTGATCTGAAGAAGTATGCTGCTCTATAATAGTTGAAGATCTATACGCTAGTTCGCCGCAAAGGAAGCGCGTATATACGCGGCTTCGCTGAAGAGAAAGCGCGTATGCGCAATGAAATTGGGTCCATAATGTGTACTGAAGTATACGCTAGTTTATATGAACGGAAGCGCGTATATACGAGACATCAAAGAAATAAAAGCGCGTATGCAAACTAGGGTTTGTTGAAGCAAGGGGTATGAAATGTCTGATCTGTTCTGTTCTGTTTCTGCTATCTGATCTGTGTTGATAAGTATCTGTTGGTGATATATGTTTGTACTTAAAAGTATGGAAAGGGTCCAGTCTGAAAATATGATGAAATGTGGCCTGCAAGTGGTGTCCTAAAGGAATCTTTGGATCCAGTGTGAAAATTGATGAAACGTGGTCCATAGAGGTGCTGAGGGTTGTAGCCTTCAGTCAGGGGGTTGTAGCTCCCTTCCAGGTGAGGCTGGTAAACGAGATCAGGGGGTCGTAGCTCCCTTCTAGGAGAGGCTGGTAAACGAGTCAGGCGGTTGGAGCTCCCTTCCAGGAGAGGCTGGTAAATGAGCGCAGGTGGGTGCCTGCGTGCTGGTAGGAGTCTGCGCCAGCACATATGTTGTAAGATGTTTTATCTATAATAAAATATTGAAGGCTGAGCAACTGCAGCGGTGGTTTTCTCCCGACTTGGGTTTCCACCTAAAAATCCTGGTGTTCATGTGTGATGCTTTGTGTGATGGTTTATTCTGTTCTTACTGCACATGTTTATTGTTTATAGAACATCTAATGAATGAATGATGGAATGATATAAGTGAAGAACTAATGGCATAATTAGATCTCTGTGTATACGTGAGTTTTATGAAGGATATCCGCGTGTATACGCTAGTTGGCTTCATCAAAGTAGCGTATGGGTTTTAGAGCATGAAAAAGTAAAAAGTTTTAGTTTGCCCTAAATACTAATTCACCCCCCCCTCTCAGTATTTTTCCCAACAATTGGTATCAGAGCAGGTCCTTTTGCAGAAGCTTGATCGCTTAAAGGAGATCCGTCGCAATGGGAAGTCAAGAAGGAGTAATGTCTATAAAGCCACCTCTATTGAATGGAAGCAATCTGATATTCTGTAAGGTACGTACAAAAGCATATCTGCAAAGTCTTGGTGCAGATGTATGGGCAATCGTGGAAGAAGGTTATCAATACCCGGCAAGTATTCCTACTGATGCAGCAGAAAGGAAGAAGTATGAAATCAATGCCAAAGCGGTGAATGTCTTATTAGGAAGCATGTCTGAATCAGAATTTGCTAAAGTGATGCAGCTACATTCAGCAAAAGAAACATGGGACAAAATCATTCTAAGCTATGAAGGAGACACAAAGGTAAAAAGTGCAAAACTCCAAACTCTTAGAATTGAATATGAAAATTTGAAGATGCATAGTGATGAAAGTGTTGCCGGTTTCTTTCTTCGTCTAGATGATATTGTAAATCGGATGAGAAATTTGGGTGAAACCATAACTGATACTACTCTGGTGGAAAAGGTCTTAAGATCTTTGACTTCTAAATTTGACTCTAAAGTTTCAGCTATTGAAGAAAGGCAAGATCTGCAAACTCTTACTATTGTTCAATTACATGGTATTCTGACTGCTTTTGAAATGAGACAAGGAGGTCCTTCTCAAATAAGAGAAGCCTGCTTTTAAGGTATCTTCAAAAGGAAAAGAAAAGGAAGTTGTCAAAGAATCTAGCTATATATCCGAAGAAGAAGAAGCAAATTTCGTGAGAAAACTCCAACTAGGTACTGGAAGATTCAAAGGTAAGCTTCCCTTCAAATGTTTTGAGTGTGGAAAAGTTGGTCACTATGCTGCTAAATGCCCTTATAAAGAAAAACATGGTAAAGGGAAACAATTTGAAAAGAGGAAGAGTTTTTATGCAAATGAAGATGATGATGAAGTATCCAGTGAAGATGAAGAACATTCTGACCAAGATCTGAAAGTGCTCATGGAAAAGAAGCAAAAGAAGAAGGCTACTCAAAGCAAGCAGATACCTCAGAAATCATGTATAGCAGAAACTGAAGGAGATGAAACAGGTATTAATCATTGTTCTTGTATTTTACTTAACTGTATATGCAACGATTATGATAGTGAAAGTGAAGACTCTGACCAAGCTCTACAAGTTCTCACGGCAAAGAGGAAAAAGAAGAAGGCTACTCGAAGCAAGGAGATGTCTCAGAAAACCTGTATAGCAAAAATTGAAGAAGATGAATCTGATAGTAATCTAGAAAGTAAAAGTAAAGTTGTGGATCTAGAAGAAGCTATCAAGATCAAAGTTGAAGAACAACAAAAGGAAATTGATAAGAAATATTCTATCTACAAAGAGATGATCTCTCAAATGAAAGATCAAATAGAGATGTTGAATGGACAGGTGGACAAGTATCAAAGGTTTCATACTTATGCATCCAATCGAATTAAAGAACTAGAAGCAGAAATCAACGATCTAAATACAGATCTCGAAAAATCAAGCAAGAAGAATGAAGGACTTGAAGCTGCAATCATCTCTCTGCAAGCAGATATTGAAGCATCAAGTAAGAATAATGAGGAACCTCTACAAATATTTGAAAAGGAAGGCCTTGAAGCAGAAATCATCTCTCTTAAAGAAGATCTGGAAAAATCAAATAAGAGGAATGAAGAGCTGCAAAAAACATGTGAAGAAAACGAAAATTGGTTGAAAGAAGAGATTCTAAATCTGAAGGATCAAGTAGAAGATGGAAGAAGGAAAGAAGAAAGCATGACAAAGCAATGTCAAGCATTGGAGGTTGAGGTAAACATTCTCAAAGGTAAATTAGAAGAAAAGGTTAAACTTTTGAGGTTTCAAGATAGTACTAATATTTTGGACAATATTCTGAGTAATCAAAGGTCTCTTGCTATCAAACTTGGTCTTGGTTTCCATGAAACTGTTAAAGGAGAATCTAGCTCACAAGGAAGTGCTAAAAATTCAGAGGATGTCAATACTAAACCTGAAGTGTTGAAAGAGACAAAAGATCAACCAACAATCATGAATTCTCAAAGGAATTCATTCAAGAACGTTGAATGTTTTAAATTTCATAATTATGGGCATGTTGCAGCAAATTGCAGAAGCAGAACAATTCAGCCACAAACAAACAGATTCTACTCAGAAAGATACTCTGGTAACTTCAAGGGATATTGTTTTTCATGTAACAAGTATGGACATAAAGCAGTTGATTGTAAAAGGAGGAAGATTAGAAATACTCATTATGATTCTTATGCTCATTTCTCTGGACACATGAGATGTTATTCTTGTAACAAGTATGGACATGTAGAAAAGGAATGCAGGTTGAACAGATATGAGAAATTGGATAACTTCCAGCACACAAATAGAAAGTTCAAACAAATCTGGAAAAAGATGGAGGACCGATTAGAAACGTAGGGAATTCTGACCCTACTGCAGTCATCCGCTTCTGAAGCTGACTTTTCTTTTTGACTGCAGGAATGATGTGGGATACATTATGAGATTTAGTAATGTATCGTCACAGGGGGAGCAATATGACTCTCATGGTTGATTTGATTACTCTGGTTATGTTTACTTCTGACAGCGCATCTGATGTGGAAAAGACAGGTACAGGAGGTACAAGATCAGGAGGAGATGAAGGAAGATGAAAAATTTCTATGCTTCACTTTCCATACGCGGGTTCAATGAACCAAAGTCACGTATACACGCGAGTTACATCAGACGCAGTCGCGTATGCATTGATGATAAGAGAATTTATATGTTAGCTGAAGATCTGAAGCAGAAGTTCAGGGGGAGCATCAGTCTGACTGTTAATGACTGTATTAATGACCCAATATCAGCTTAATTTCTCAGTTTTAAATAATGACGATATGATACTTGGTTACTTAAGTTGAAGATTATGGATGAGTCCTGAAGAGTATTTTTTGCGGATATGAAAGTCTTATAATTCGGAGATAAGGACAGTTCATGCAGAGATTGTTGCTGATAATTTGCTGATGAACATATGTTGTTGCAGGAGCACTGGTTCAGGGGGAGCAGCAGGTTGAATACTAATGATTGCATTGTTGGCAATATGATTGCTTATTCTTTGGTTTTTGTGATACTCATGCTCAAATGATGATGACTTGGTACATGGTTTATTATGATGAGATTTTGAGCCCTGTTTGCTGAAAAAGTATCTTTTGTGCTCACACATGGATGAGTTGGAAGTTGTTTGGTTCAGAAATAAGAATAGATCATGCAGAGTTTGTTACTATGGTTGAGATCTTTTGCCTACATATGTTACTTCACGTTAAATCTTGAAGATCTTGATGATATTGGACCACATGGATGATTGCTTGACACATATTTGAAGATGTTGTTCTGGTATGATAATTTCTCTTGGAAAGATTGTATTGATGCTGCAAAGAATCTGAAGTCTTGGTTACTAATGTGCTTATGCTACAACCGTTGGATGACGCTTGAAGACGCAACTACACTGATCTATCTATCTGCACTCCAGGGAAGCATTCAAAAATCTCAGAAAGAAGCTGAACACTGTCTTTTTCTCACAGAAAATCAGATCTGGTTAAAATTTAGAAGATGGAATTGGATACGCGGGTTTCCTGAAACACAGTCGCGTATATACGCGAGTTCATGCACAGAAAACCGCGTATGTCTGATTGCTGACATTTTTCTGTTTGGAGTCAGCTTTCTTCAGCACAGCTGCAGTGCTGTTTGGTATCTCTGATACTGTTTGGTATCTCTGGTGGTGTTCTAGTTCTTATAGTATTGTTTCAATCTCTGATGGTTTAAATATGATTTGATGATTGGTTGAAAGTGTTCAGGATGCTCAAACTAAGGGGGAGCCTTAGTCATATGGAAAGGAGGTTCGGATGCACATTTTCAGGGGGAGCCCTAGCCTTGCTGAGTATAATGCATTGTTGGCATTATGATGGTTCTGAATGCATTGTTGGCATTATGATGGTTCTGAAATATGTTCTCTTTCTTGAGGACTTTCTGGTGTTGGTCTTAAAGTCATATTTGTAATTTGATGAAAAGGTCTTGTTAAGACCCATGATGTAAATTTGTAATATTCAGTCATGTAAGGACTTGTCAAATTTGTAAACCCACTTGGTTGGGTAGTTGAGTCAAATGTGTAAACCCACTTGGTTGGGTACTTGAGTCTCATATGTAAATCCACTTGGTTAGGAAGGCGAGTCAAAAATTTGTAAACCCACTTGGTTGGGTAGCTGAGTCAAATTTGTAAACCCACTTGGTTGGGTAGTTGAGTTGAGATGTGTAAACCCACTTGGTTGGGTATTTGAGTCTCATATGTAAATCCACTTGGATGGATCTTTGATGTAAGTATGATTCATTGGTGATAGGAAGGTCATAGAGTCATGTACTTCATTGAAAAATATGTTTGAAGGTTCAGCATGAACTCAGGGGGAGCATGGTCACTTCAGTGTACATCAGATCTGCAGAACGCTTCCTACTACAAGAGGAAAAAAAAAAAAAAAACCTTGTTTTGGTTTTGGTCCGCCCTTTGCCCTTGATGTCAAAAGGGGAGAGTGACATGGTGTTTGAATAAAGAGAAAGAATGGTGTCAAGAGTGACATGGTGTCATTGTATTCTTAATGTATCTATCTGTTGTGGTGATCAAACACCATCGTGGTTGCCATCAAGTCCAAAGGGGAGATTGTTAGCAATATGATGCTGAGTGTTGTCCTCGAATGGAAACCCACTTGATGAAGATGATGGCAACTTACTTGATGAAGTTGTGCTTGATAGAATTTATCTTGATGAACTAAATCTGAAGTATCTACAGTGAGTACAGAAGGCAATGATGAAAGGAATTCAGCATGTGCTAAATCTATGATGAAAAGAGTATTTCTCAAAGCATACGCGGATATGTCTAGGAGAATTCGCGTATGCACGCGGGAATAAACGTTCCAAGTCGTGTATGGGAAAAAGCGCTCTTAAAAGTGCAAAACCAGGGGTAACCACCATGGAATTGACCCATTGTATTGGGGTAATGATTCGTCTAAATGACCCCGTCCAGGAATACCATCGGAAGTAATGTAGTTTTGGGCTCATGGTATTGTTTTGGCTCATGGTATTGAAAAAGGGGCTCATGGTATTAAAAAAAGGGTAAACCTATATAAAGAGAAGAAACTCATTGTGCAAATCATGAGTGTGGGTGCAAGATGTCTGAGCTTGAATGAATACTTCTCTCTGGAGCATATCTGAATGGAAAGGGTTACAGTTGAATGAAATATCTGAATGTATGATGCACCGATGAAGGAGTGATGAAGAAGGGGATCTAGATCTATATTGTACCTGTATCTGCTAGATCTATTCATGGAAGGCTTAGATATGAGATGAGGCGAACATCAGTCTGAAGCAAAAGGGTAAATCTGAACTGAATATCTGATCTGAAGAAGTATGCTGCTCTATAATAGTTGAAGATCTATACGCTAGTTCGCCGCAAATTCTCAACAATCATACGCGGCCGGCCCGAAGAAGCGCGTATGCGCAGCCGAAGTGGGTCCATAATGTGTACAAGAGTATATGCTGGTTTGTGTGGACGGAAGCGCGTATATACGCGACATCAGTGAAGGGAAAACGCGTATGCAAACTAGGGTTTGCTGAAGAAAGGGGTATGAAATATCTGATCTGTTCTGCTGTATTTCTGCTACCTGATCTGTGTTGATAAGTATCTGTTGGTGATATATGTTTGTGCTTAAAAGTATGGAAAGGGTACAGTCTGAAAATATGATGAAACGTGGCCTGCAAGTTGTGTTCTATTGAAGTTGTTGGATCCAGTGTGAAAATTGATGAAACGTGGTCCGAAGGGGTGCTGAGGGTTGTAGCCTTCAGTCGGGGGGTTGTAGCTCCTTCCGGGTGAAAGTCGTAAACGAGATCGAGGGTCGTAGCTCCCTCCGAGGAGAAATTTGGTAAACGGAAAGCGAGGGGGTCGTAGCTCCCTTCCGGAGAGGCTGGTAAACGGCGCAGGTGGGTTCCTACTCTTTGGTAAATCACTTTTGACACATATGTTGTAAGATGTTTTCTCTATAATAAAATATTGAAGGCTGAGCAACTGCAGTGGTGGTTTTCTCCCGACTTGGGTTTCCACCTAAAAATCCTGGTGTTCATGTGTGATGCTTTGTGTGATGGCTTATTCTGTTCTTACTGCACATTTTTATTGTTTATAGAACATCTAATGAATGAATGATGGAATGATATAAGTGAAGAACTAATGGCATAATTAGATCTCTGTGTATACGCGATTTTTATGAAAGATATCCACGTGTATACGCTAGTTGGCTTCAGAAAAGTAGCGTATGGGTTTTAGAGCATGAAGAAGTAAAAAGTTTTAGTTTGCCCTAAATACTGATTCACCCCCCCCCCCTCTCAGTATTTTTCCCAACACCAATCACTATAATACCTTAATATCACTTTATTAACATTGTTGAAGGGATTGCGGAACCACTATCTGTGTGCGTGCATGGTAGCCTACATAATTTGACCTAGATTCTTCCTCGTTAGGTGTTCTGGTGCGTAAGACAATCTGATATTATTAGAGATAGAAGGAACCCCACATCATTTAATTCTCTCTCAGGGTGTGGAAACCTGGTTCCAGCACCCCCCCATATTGCTTCGAGTGACACTTTGGCCAAAGCAAGTAGGTCACTACCGAAAGGGCCAGTAGTAAGATGGTTTTGTTGGTTATGCTTAACCATGAACCTAGGTTAGGACCACTCAAGCCAACAAATGGTTTTGTTCCTGGGACCAGGATCATTTTGAGAGAGATTAGATGATGTGGAAGCCATCAAAGACTAAGTTAGAAGATTGGTTTGAGCAAAATATTCAAGAATTTTCCATTAAGGAAAACATAAGTAATAAGTTGTCTACTAAATATTGGAAACAGAAGTATATTTTCACAGAGGTTCACGAAATTTTCTTTGTGACCTTTTCACAAGAATTACAGGAGTGGTTAGCAAGGTTAGTTGAGTTCCAAACCTATTGGAAAGACAATAAGGTCACTTAGTGGACACCTGAGTTGGTCCAACAGTTAGAGCGGGATGATAACTCCATCACCCGCATAGTAGATCATTAGGTTGACAACATTCTGGTTGGGTTTGTAATAGAGTTTGAAGTAGATCATTTTGTGTCATATTCTGAAGCTAAAATAAGGTTATTCAAAGGGATGAGAGGTAAATTCATACACTCTCCATGTTTTTTTATTAATATGTTATTGTGTGAAAAGGGTGTTTTGTGCAGTCACACTAAGTGAATGACCCCAAACAAGCTCGAAAGCACTACGTGCAGCGGAAAATAATTTCGGGTTAAAAAGAGAGGAAACATCTCTATATACAGCTCTCTAAGAAACTCGTCTAATAATGATACAGAGAGCGGTGGGGCCACGTGCACCGAAGGTTGCCCTCCAGCTACTCCGCAGTCGAACTCGCGCAAGGGTAAGTCTTCTCCTACTCCACCTCCACCACCACCAGGAGACAATATGGTTGCGCACATGAAGCTACCCACCTTCAAGGGTGTGGGAGATGAAGACATGGATAAGTTTTGGTTTGTTGCAAATGCAGTATGGACTGCGCAAAATTTTAACACTGATGTTGTCAAAAGGGCGCAACTAGCTATGGAATTTGAAGGTTGTGCACTGAATTTTTTTATGGGATATCTTACTCAGCACACTAATCCTACTGTTGATGAGATCAAGGACACTTTGAAGCAGCAATTCAAAAAACCAAATTCCTACTCACGGTGTGTGACAGAGTTGAAAGAAATAAAACAAGAGCCAAATGAATCTGTTTGGGAGGTGGATCAGTGTCTGAAGTGCACTATCAGAGAGGGGGGATTTATCTATGATGATAAGCAGCATAAGGAATGGTTTATTTCCATGCTCCTGCTACACATGTGTAGCCCTATGAATCAGCAGAAGATTGATTCCCAGGCTGAAGCTCTTGAAGTTTCCATGAAATTGGAAGCCATGCCCAAAGCTGATGACCAATTTGGAACTCTGCAAATCCAAAATTAGTTGGAAGTGATTCACTTGGAGATTCAAAACCTGCTCAGAGACAGAGGAAATGAATTTGACGCATATGTATGGTGTATACGTTGTAAGGGTTCCGGTTACACAAAATATCAGTGTACCTTGTTTCAATATTACATGCAAGTGGGAGGGCCAAATCCATTGCGCCTCAGGGATGCTGCAGGACCAAGTGGTTCTCCCATGCTGTGGTGCGCTGACTGTAAAGTAGTTGGAGGGCATGACACAAACCATTGCCCTTGATTAGGAAGTTATGTGCCAGAACTGAAGCGAAAATGGTGTAGTTTTTTTTCTTCGGTTGGCCACGATGAGCACCACTGCTGCACATTCGAGCTAATGATGGATAGTGCCAACCTCTATAGAGTGCAGGCTGACCCATCTTCACCATAATCCCCCTCTAGGTGTGGTGGATCCCCAGCCAAAGGAAGGGGAGGAGGGAGAGGTGGAGGTGTAGGTCGTGGAAGAGGACAACTGATTTTCTATAACTGTGGAGACGTTGGACACTATGCGCATGACTGTCTGAACCCTGCACGACAGTCTTACAGGTATTGTAGATAATTTGATCATGTTATTGCAGACTGTCTTTTTTTTATTTCTATAATGCAGGAAAGGAAACAGTATACACCTACACAGAATATACAAATGGTTGAAGCTGAGCCGTGAGATGATGATCCAAGTGTAAACATAATTACACGCAGTGCTGCTGCCACTGGAGAAGATGAGAGAAATAAGGATAATGCAATGCCATTTATCAAGAAGGCCTCTGAAAAGAAGGAAGGACCCAACCTCTAGAAGTAAAAGGAGACTTTTATAGAAGCCAGGAAGGATTTTTCTGCTGCAGGTGTGTCCACATCCAAATAAATCACAGAAGCAAAGATTTATGATGAATTCGAACCTTTCCTACAAGTCTGCATAAATCTATTGCGTAACCATAAAGCACTATACAACCTTAAAGATCTGATAGATGGTTGCACGGATAAGGAGTTTCCTCGAACTAAGAGCAAGGTTGTAAACAAGATCTACAAGAATAAGAAGAGAACTGGTCGGGAGATGTGCATGACTGTGCAAATTGGAGAGTATGAGATGGATCGAGTCATTTTAGACTGGAGTCTAATGCAAATGTTCTACCTAAGAAGACTTGGAAAAATATGGGGGAACCAAAGCTGGAGTGGTCCACCATTCTGCTGCACATGGCTAATCAGCAAAAGATCATTCCACTAGAAAGACTCCCATAGGTTCTGGTAGACATTGCTGAAGTAAAGGTACGTGCAAATTTTGAAGTAATACAAATTGTGGATGATGCAGATCCCTACCCTATGCTGTTAGGTCTGGACTGGGCCATCGATATGGGATGCATCATCAACTTGAAGCGCAGGAGCATAGTACCGTTGGATCCTGCAAAAGGGGAGAGATATACAGGACCAGTGCGCAAAGGAGATGATGTCGACCATATCTACAAGTTGACCGCGCGAGATGAGGATTGGATCAACCCTACTGTTGATGGGATGCTGAATTGGGAAAAGGATAGCTCATGTTTCTCATATTCCGATGGAGATATGGAGAATTGGCAGAATCGTTTGCATGATATTTCTGCATTGCGCTCCCTCAAAATCACTAAAAATCTATGATGCATCTCCTCAAAGGTACAGGAATTACCCTATTTTGATGGTTCTAGTAGTGTTGTATTATTTTTAGAGAAACTGGAAAAGGTTGTCCCAAAAGCACGAAGGTTCTGGGCACTTGATCTTGCCATGCACGCAACTCCAACACGTTGGTGGCATACGAACAAACGGAGATTTGAGGATTGGGATGAATGCAATAGAATGATGAGGTTGCGCTTCGAGCAACCTGTTATCCCACCAACTAAAATTTTGTATGGCGAAGGTGATCCGCGCAAACATCT
The DNA here is from genome assembly GCA_034641835.2 of Pinus albicaulis. NCBI lineage: Eukaryota > Viridiplantae > Streptophyta > Pinopsida > Pinales > Pinaceae > Pinus > Pinus albicaulis. The sequence goes on along the minus strand of CM076584.1, from coordinate 760,296,436 downwards.
AGCCACGTGGATGGAGTTTTGGGACAAAAATACCAGGACCGAATGGGTTCACATGTTTTTCCATTCATTGGGACCAATCCCTACTACATGGTACTTGGAGACGGAGCTGCATCAAGGGACTCGCCATTGGATTACAAGGATAAAAGTTTTATGTCAACCTTTGGCCTGGATGGTGGATTGGAGGGATTAGTCGAAGCCCTGTAGGATATAGAAGCACTTGTCTTTAATGATTCCTGACCTCGGATAGAATGTGCTGCACCAGCATGGGAAGCACAGATTCAAGATATTGTCAATTGCAGGAATCTGTCGGTGGAAGATAACGAGGAAGATCCAAGAAATATCAATATTTTAGAATCTGAGAGGGAGTGCGTAGTTGCAAGGCCCTTGTTAGGAATGGTGGATGTAACTAAGCCTCTGAAACTAAAGGAATTAAACATTGGGACGAAAGAACAGCCCAACTTGGCCAAAATAGGAGACTATTGGGATGATGACACAGTGGGAAAGGTTGCAAAGATGTTGATAGAATATCAAGACCTGTTTCCCACCAAGTTTTCTAAGCTCAAGGGAATTGTTGGAGACCTGTGAGTTATGAAAATAACCCTGAAACCAGCTTCACACCCCGTCAAGCAGCGACCATACCACTTAAATCCAAAATATAAGCAAAAAGTGAAGGAAGAATTGAATATGGTTGTTGCATGAATCATTGAGCCTGTGGAGTAATCTGATTGGGTGAGCCCAATGGTGGTCCAGGAAAATAAACTAAGGGATAAATAAGGTTTTGTGTGGACCTACGCAAACTAAATGATTCTTGCGTGCATGACCCCTTTCCTACTCCATTTTCAAATGAGATATTGGATAATGTGGGAGGTGTTGTCAATCTAGTAATTCTAAAGTTGTGAGATTTTTGGTTTTTAGTCAAAGAACACTAGAGGTAACCATAGACAAACTTCAAACTCTAGGATCTAGCCTTCCTAGGGTTCAGAGAGGGCTCTCTCTTTAAGTTTTAACTTTGTTTGATTTGTAAAATATTAGGCTAGTTATGAATGTGCAGCTTTGGTTTGGTTTTGGTGAATTTGGTGGAAAAAATCACTTGAAAGGATGGATAGTGGGAAATATATTTGTCCATTGGGCTAAGGAGTCAAAATCAAGCAAACAACACTGGGATCAAGGCCAAAAGGTCAAATGTTTTCAGGGCAAGATAGATAACCTTTGAAGATCTTGGAAAGTTGTTTTTATGAGGTGGTATGATCGGGATAAAGGGCAATTAAGAATCCTTGATCCGGAGAAGGAAGTAGTAGGAAGAGGTCAAACAAGAGAGGGAGAAATTAAGGGTTTCCTCATTAGGGGAATTTTGAGGTCTAAAATGGGCCTCCTAAGGAAATAATAAAATAATATCTAAACCAATAAAAAAATATTTCTGAATTTTCAATTCACTTTTCGCACCAAAATCCATGTAACCATGGTTAAATTCAATTCAAAATTTGTACCAAAATAAAAATAATAAAAAAATTGTATTGATGTGACTACAAATAAGAATGATATTTTCAAGAAAAAGTCATTATCATTTCACAACTAATTCATTTGTCCTTTGTACTTAAATAAATTAAAATATAAATATAAATATAAATTCATAAATTCTTAATTATAGAATATACTATTAATTAAAATTTATATTATTTAAATTATATAATAACATATAATTAATATACTATATAAAAATAATATAATATAATATAATATATTGTTTTATGTATGAAATTTATATTATATATTGAATTGATTTGATTTATAAATAAATATTTGAAAATATACAAATATAATATTATTGAAAAGTGTGTAAGTACATGAAGATTGTATAGGGATATGCATTGTTTCTTTCAAAAAATATGAAATAACAATAGTAATATTTTATTTAAAAAGTGTGAAATGACATTTATTATGAGTATTTTACTTTATGACTTTAAAAGTAGTTAGAGCACTACCATGATTAACCATGAGTTTTTATCCACCATTGAGAATGTGACAAGTAAGTACCTTTAACTCAAGCAATGCCACTTCAACCATTAGGGATGTTGTCATCCCCTAAAATGTGATTGGTTCTCATAAAGTGAATTTTGATTGTACATTTTCCTTAGGAGGCCCATTTTAGACCTCAAAATTCCCCTAATCATACTGGAAATCAAGGAAAATATAGAAATGATAACTAGTTAAAAACATGGTGCTCTCAACAAATCTTGTAGTAATACTCCTAGTTATTCATTCAGATTTAGAAAAAACATAGATGGATGCATGTAACAAAGAAAGATAACAATGACAAATAAGGAAATACTTCACTCAAAATAGCTCATCACAGGAATCCTGAAGTATGATGTCAATTGGTTTGATCTAGCCTGCTACTCGAAATTTGACCACAAAAGCTTCAAGTCCAACGAAAATGACTATAACAATCTCCAGCAATTTTATTCCACACAAAATACTTCTAAAGATGAAGTATTTATACATAGTTCTTTACAAAATATCCTAGAATTCTTCTAAGAATTATCTAAGGGAGATAAAATATCTTTACAACAATAATAGAGACAGTTGCTTAACAAATCAACAAGTTGTCCTATTTATCCAAAAGAAATAGAAATTGCTTTGAGGATAAGATGCAGCTGGTTGCCTTAGTGTCCTCCTTGCTGGTTTTAGATATTTATATTTGTTTTTTGGAATTTGATCTGCCTTGTCTGATACTCTTTCTTTGATTCTCTTTGTTCACTGATACTCTCTAAACTCTGATACTCTTTAACCATAGCAAAAATTGTTTACTGCTGTAAAATCTGTTTTGATTGTAAATCAGCAAACAGTTTTTCCTCCTTTCATATGTATGTATTTTATCCTTCATAATAAATATATGAGTGACTGTCAATCCTCATCTCTAGGAATTTGTATCTTCTTTAATTTCCTGAAGTTTTCATCAGCTTCAGTGTATCTGGAAAAAGTTGGCTTGATGACAAATAAGTGTCTTATCTCATGTTGTAAATAGAATAAGTCTTCAAAACTTTTGAGTAAGACTTTTCCTATTGGGATGCCTTGTATTGGTGGTTTATTTACCTGTTCTTTTGCAAATTCTCTAATATTTTTATCATACTCATTCTGAGGCATCAGTTTATCATTAATGACCATAATGTCAGGCAGTCATTTTTGCCTCAAATTTGTAAACTTGACCATAAACCTAGTTATGGCAGTATTCATATTCTCACATTTCTCTTCCAGTTGCCTCATCAGATTCTTATTTGCAATAACTTTCCTAATTTCTATGATAGTTTTAGTCCTGTCAGTAATCTTGAGTTCTTCTAACTCTTGTCTATTTTTACTGTTAAGGAATGTGATTAGCTTTAAAGCTTGCTCCGGTTTGTCAGCCAGTTCACTTTGAGTCTTCTGAATTTCTACTTGGGATTTTATTAATAACTCTCTCTGTTCAAAGATTACCTGAATTGAAGGCCATACATCATGGATGGCTTCAATGACATTGTTCCAAAGATAGTTTTTTATATATGATATTTGTTCCTTCAATGTCAATTCCTTTTACAATTTCTTCAACTCTTCATTTAGTCTGAGGGCATTTTTCTCATGTTTTTTTGCATTTATCTGAGCCAATTTGTTTGACTTCCAAGGTTTTCTACCACCTATTTCAATCTGCTAATTTAATTTTTCTTAAGAGACATTTCCTCCATAGCTTTCACCAATCGGCTAACTTCATCTGTATGGTGAACTGTTGTTGTAGATGATTCAGTAGCTGAGGTTGTGGAAGAAGTTACTGGCACTGCAGTAGCCAGTGGTTCTTTGGGTGCCAAATTTTCATCTAAAGTTGAAGGCACTGCTGTAGTGATTACAGGAATAGCTGTAGGAATCTCTGGTATTTTTGGTGTTTCTTTCTCCTATACAAGCTTGTCCATTTGTATTTCCATTTCCTTAATTTGGGTTGTCAACTGAAAAATCAAATTCATCATGTCATCTTTTTCTTTCTTTCCTTCTATTATTTCTTTTGTTTGAGGATGTTCACTTTGAGAAAGTTTAAGTTGTTTCCTCAAAGCTGTTATATCTTCATTTTTCTTCTTCACCAATAACTCTGCTGCTTTAATATTAGCAGGATCATATCTCACCTCAAAAACTAAGTCTTCTAAGGATTTTATCCTGAGATCCTTCGCATAAAATTAGGCTTTATCCATCTTCATCTGAGCCTTCCGGTTGGAAATGGTGTTCTAGAGCTTCTGAGCACTCATGTATTTATTTGTGACAGTAGAGTATAGAATTTTTGAAGTCTGTCTATGGAACTCAATTTGATCAAGAGCATGAATCTTATCTATCTGGACCTCCAAATCAACCTTCTTATAATTTTCCACTGTCTTTGGAGATTTGACTATGGGCTGTAACACTGACATAATTAGCTTTTGATTTGAATAATAAAATGCAGACAGAAGTCTATTTTTCACACTTGGTGTCTGTTTGAGATATTGAGAATAAATATTATTTTTATCTCTTCATTCTTCAGTTTGATCTGTTTATATTTTTATTTGATGTCTAGGTCTTTCTTCTCAACTGCCTATGATGAAGAGGCTTCCATGCTTTTTTGTCTTTCTATCAAGTGTGCATATTCATTGATAACATGTTCTTCATTATTATTCTTAGTATTTGGCTCATTGATGATCACAGTGGCAACATATGTTTCTGGCAATTTAGTGTTGGCATCTATAAGCTCTGTTTCTTCCACATCAATTGTTAACTTTCCTTTGCCTGTTGAATCTAACTTGGGTCGTTTGTTATATATTAACTTGAATTTAGTTTCATTTGTAGTTTATACAACATAGGCTCCCTCTTCCCTCACTCTCTTAGGGGATTTTTCTTGCTGATTTGCAGTCTCCAAAGTGTGACTAGTATCACTTTTGTTTACTACATCTGTTAAGGTATTTTCAGTCCACTCAATCTGATTTGAAAATTTTTCTATCTCTAGTTTTGCTTCATGGATGAAGGGTGTTAACTTGTATTCAACCCTTATTTTTCTTAGGATCCCTTGTGGATCGTAATTCCAAGGAAAACTTTCTTCAAATTTGAATTATGATAACTACTTTGCTACTTCTTTCTCTGCATCCCTGTGATTGCAGATGAATGGCCCTATCTGATTCTTTAGTTTGAATTGAGTTTTCTTCTTTGTTTCCATGAAATTTATAGAATCAGAGTTTAGGATCTGCCTGATATACTCCAAGGCAAAGATCCTCATTGAAACATGCTTGGGTAACTTGTAAGGTAACAAGTTTGACCCAAAGACTCTGATCTCAGTATGCTTTTCATATAAATACCAATCACCAACTTTATTCTGTTCTAACAACTACAATATCTTTTTCATTTCTTCATTGATCCTTGGCTGCTCTATTTTTATTAACATTTTGAACACTGGATATAGGAATAACTCTAAAAATTCTGCATAAGTGAAATCTATACATTATTTTATGAGCAAAGATGTCCAGAAAATGATAGAAAGAGGATTTCCCTCTATGTCAAGCTTTTGGAGGGTAATTGGAAAATTATCTGATTGAAGTATAAAAACATATGAAAAAGGAAGGAAGTATATCTGAATACTCCTTCAATCGAAAAATTAATCAATTGATAATTAATACTATCTACAATGAAACCAGCATAGTCAAAGATTACTGATGGGGGTTTCCCTGGGGAGAAAGTGGATAAGAACCCCAAGATGGCCTCATCCGTGTGTTCATTAGTAAAATATCCAAGGATGAAGGAAAGCATGGAAATCACATGTTTTGAACATTCTAGGAATTTGGCAGTGGAATATGGGGGATTTAGTTTAGGAATTTCTACATGTGAAGGCATGAATGTTTGGAAAATCATGAATCTCTTGGGAAAATCTAGGCCAATATATAGCTTGGTGAGGGCCTCTATGGATAAAGGGACTGCTTGGGGGTCAGACTGAAGCTGTAGCATCTGGTTAATTGATTCAGCAGTAATGGTGAAAAGCACTTCTTTATTGGCATTTACAATGGCTCTTTGCCCAGGTACATGATGTTGTTGACATAACCTAATGACTTCCTGGCATGGGTGAGTGAATGGGACAACATATTTGGGCAAGTGGGATTCCAAAATATGGACTTCTTCTTCATTATCTAAGTACTTCTCATAGCACCAGTTATGAATATCTAGTAGGTTAAATTCAACAATGGGATCCGCTATCTTGTAATCAACATCATCCAATAGAATATGTTCAATGTCTATGACCGGGGGTTGTAAACGATTGACAACAATAACAGTCTTAGAAGTCATGGCAGGGGTTGGTTTAGGCACTTTGGAATCTTCAGGTTTTCTAGAGCTCTGCTTTTTAGGCATTTTAGGCTACTTCTGCGAGTTCAAATAGTTTGCAAAAGAATTTTTATTTTTAGCAGAGGCTTCTTGGATAAACAGTCAAAAGTATGGTCTTTTCTTTTCAATTTGGATCTTCAATAGGATTTATAGCTTTTTGAACTGGTTTTAAACAAGAATCAAGGGTTTCCAAAGTCTTTTAATGATAAATTGGGCTAAAAAATTCTGTTGAATTTAGGCAAAGAGGCTTATGATACCTTCAGAGGTTTTTTGGCTTAATTAAAAGCTTAAAATAATTCATCAAATTGTACAAACTCACAATTTTCTCTCACAATAGTGCGCAATAGTAAAACAGGATTTCTGGAAAAAATTTGACAGGGTTTGGCCTATTTTTGGTCTATTTTAATGACTTCTTAGGATAATTTTATATCTATGAATGGAATTTGTCTTTTTTAAAAAGGCTTTTCAAATTGAAAACAGGCTTAGTTTGAAAAGAAAACCTGTTATTTGAAGGTCTAAGGTTTCGAAAACAGTTTCTGAAATCTTTGTACAGGTTGTACAGTTCCTTGTTGATCTTTGGAGCAACGCAGAGATCCTCAATGATCTTCTATTGGCTACTGGTTGAAATTTGAGGTCTTTTGACAAGAAAATGGCAGAAAAAGCTTTGTTTTAACAGTTAGGAGGCTTCATGCAGGGTTAATGCACAGAAGAATATGAAATAAACGCATTTTCAGATGTTTATTAGACATTTTGGGTTACATTAACTATGCATTGAATGATGGTCACATCGGGTGGGAGTGGTGGTTTCGGAGTTCAATAGATCAAAATAGGAGTGGTTATCGTGCAGCATTTGGGCAGTAAATGGTTTCAGGGCCAACCCACGCGATCCAACAGGAATCGACCACGTGGAGGAGAGATAAAATCATAAAACCGCTCATTTCGCACAAAAATGAGATGGGAGTGACTGCGCATGTTTTCTATGCAATATTAGTTTCTATCGCATAGAAACTGGGGTTCGAATGTGAACGGCCCAGATTGGCTGGGAAATTGTGTCGGAATGGAGTGGGGTCAAGGTTGTTTATATGCAGCGGAGTTAAACTTTAGACTTTAATAAATAAGTGTTTGATCAAAGTCTAAAATTGATTTATATGGTCAGGCGGGAATATTATAATGTATGTGTCAACCTTTTTAAAACATTTATGAAATGTTTCAACCATATATATGAGCGGGCGCAGTTTAATATTTATATAGTTTTTGAACACTTTTGCCATTTGTTCAAAAACCATAGGGGGTGGGATTTATTTGTTTTAATGATATATTTAGACCAATCGGATAGTAGGGAGGGGTTTTATATTTCGCACGTGGAATATTAAACATTGTTCTAAACTCTAAAATAGAGGGTTTGTGGGTTTATTAAAAATAAAGGGTTTTATTAATATACAGGTGGGAATTGTTAGGGATTTAATAAAATAATTTAGGTGTTAATATGAAAAAATGGATAGTGTAATGCACACAACATACATGTTAACTCTAAGTAAAGTGCCAAAAATAAAGCATTGCTTATCTTTGTTATATTACTTCACTTTAACTTGGGAAAAATGTATTTTTTAGGGTTTATGAATGATTTTTTGAAACGGAATGAAGTTAGTTTTTTAGGATTTAGCTTTTACTAAGTAAAAATGGGTTTTTACTTAAGAAAAAGGGATCATGATTTATGAATGAAGAGTAAATTTTGATGAATATGGGTCTAGTGTGGGAATTCAATATTTTTAACTAATTAGTCATCGAGCCTTGGGTCCGGTCCCAACAAAAGTTAGAGAAATGCTCTGAGCCTTTTTTACTGATAGTTTAGAATATTGAATGTTAGAAGGCGAGCGAAAATTAGTAATGTTTTCAGAATGATGCTTTATTACATGATTTCTCACCTTCTTTCTACCTACCCATCTTTATTTCTAGCATTTTTACTTCATTTTCATGGGTGCATTTAGCCTTGCAACCCTAAAACATTTTTCTTTCAAAGAATAAAACTATCTAAGTCTACCTTATTTCATCTGGGGGCTCAGATTAAACTGTTGAGCTCCTCATTATTCTCTACCTATCTACTGATTTATCAAGTTTAAACTGGTTGACATATCTTTATTCTCTATCTAAAACATGACATTGAAAGCATGAAAAGTTAAGATTGAATTGTTTAACTGATCATGGATTATGGCATTTATTGACACTCTGCTCATAATCATTATTCTTGTAGTAAAATAAAAGTAGTGGCATTTGGACTTGCTCACTTTTAGGTCTTATTTTATTTATTTTTTCTTTTGGGGTCTATATTTTTCTAAGTCCTTTGATATTTCTTTTAGGACTTTTTAAGCTCTTTTTGGCATTTTATTATTTTTCATTTTTTCAAAATATGAGAAAACAACTTGTGGAAAGCAAGGTATGTACATATTTACAAGACTATCAAAGTCAATTCAAAATTTATGAACCCTATTATTATAGGACCCTAACAAAAGGACAAGAGGCTTACTCTTTCACTGATGGATTTTCAATATATCATCAGATCAAGATTGCGCCAGAAGACCGAAGTAAGACCACCTCTGAAAAAGAATGGGGATCCTTCTAGTACACAGTCATTCCTTTTGGTCTGAAATATGTGTTGGTGTCCCGTGTTTTGATAGTTTGGAAAATCAAAAGACAAGGCAACATCAGAACCAATCTTTAGAGTTCTAGGATCTAGTCCTCCTGTTCTCAGAGAGGGATCTCTCAAATGTTTGTTTGCAAAGGTTTATCTTGTGTGCTTTGAGTATTGGTTTTAGACTAGTTATTAAGTGCAGGTGTTTGTTTGTTTGTTTGGTTGGTTGGTTGAATTGATACAGCAGAACATAAAAGATCTAGAAAAGATATATAGAATGGAGAAACATCTGGTTCATTGGGAAATGGAGTCAAAAAGAGGTCATAACATACTCATCAATGGATATGGGATATCAGAGGGCAAATCTAACTTGGCCACAGGATCCTTTGGTTTTTGGAATGAGATGGACATCAATGATTTGAAAAGAGAAGTTTAATTCTCAAACAAAGGGAATTTGAAAGCACAATTTGAACAATAAAGAGATTTTTGATAGACGAGGCTAACCATGAATCCTACAAATCACACCTTTAAGCAAACAAATGATTTCAAAACAACTTTTAAAATGAAATCTAAGATTCGGGTAACACCCTATTTCCTCAAAGATTTTATTTCAAATGACTTAGAAAACATAAAAGACTCACTGATAACTGAAGTCATAGAAGAGGGAACACCTAACACATCTATGATTACAACTATAAAGACCTTTGAGACAACTGTTTAATTAAGGACAAAGGGCAAGATCAGAACAGACCTCCTTGACTCACTGTAAACAGAAAAATACAAAGGGAGACTTCAATAACAGTTTTAAAGTGGCAGCAGACAAGCAAGGAGAACCATAAATCATGTTGAAACCAACTATTCAAACTATTAAGGAAATACACAAGCATGAAGACTAAAGAGAGAGGTTAAAGACTCTAAAATACTTTAGCAGAAGAAAACATGAAACAGTGAAGGATGAACAGGTCTAAGGTGCTTCCAGGAGTCATTTCTTAGCCTAAAACTTTCAACCTACTGTAGTAAGAAATTATGGAACAGAATGAAAACAGGAGAAAACATTAAACAGTTCAGAATACTTCACCAACAGCCAAGCTCATGGATCTAATGATAGAGCCTTCATAGTAACAAGCATGCAACAACATCATCAGGACATCCAAGACTTCAATTTCTTCTTCAACGTCAATAGACTATGTATTATTTCAAAAAGTTTCAATATTACAACTAGTGATCAAATCAACCCCTCACTCATCTTTCGAAGTATATATATAGAAAAATGAGGAGGGAGATCCTGACAAACATTCTAAAAACTAATTAATATGTATTTAAATGTAATACTTTCTGTCCTTTCGGCTCAATGAAGCAACTAGGTCTCCTCTCGTATAAATCATTTCCAGTGGATGAATTATTAAGTTTATTAGAAAGAATTTGTTGACTTTGGTTTCTACCGTCCTCTGAAATAATTCTTCTCGACACCACAATAAGTTCCTTTTGGTTGAAATAACCTGTCAGCTTGGTGTTGGATAATATCTCCTGTCCGGTAATAACTTTAATTCTTCTTTGATTGCTTGAGGTCGTAGGTGGCTCTACTTGCCACCAGTTTTAATTAGCCTCGAGAGCTGGAGGCATTCTTTTCCAATAAAACAGTCATGATTTTATTTTTAACTGTGGTTTAGGCTTCTGATAATCCATTTTTAGTCGTAATCCCCATAAATCTGCCTTCAATTTTCTTTCCTGATAAATTTTATCTTCGACGTTGATACTTCTCTGACTGTGGTCGATTCATGGTGTTTTTCACTAGTGTGCAGGGTCGCGCAGGGATGATATGGCATCAATGCCTGAGGAAACACTGATGAAACGTGAATTTTAGATCGTGCGAAGGATTTTCTTTGCTGAATCAGAGGCGGGAGGATCGTCACCCCTGCCTCTGAATTTTCTTCAGGCATAGCGGAAAAATCACTTGGAACCCTGCACAATACAAAAAATATTAAAAAATCCTGCATATATATTTTTATTACTACGGGAGGACATGTGGGGAGAGCATGGCCATTGGATGGCATCATCCAATGGTCGAGATTGATCGGAAGGGGTCAAAGGAAACGGAGGGAGGAATTAAATTGGAGTCGTCGATCGCGCAAAGATCGACGGTCGGGATCGGAGGCGAAAGTCAAAGCGAAACAGAGAAATGGTTAAGAACCTTTGTTTTGGACAAAAATGGTCAAAAATCATGTTCGAGGTTCAGGACGATCGTGGGCCGTCGGATGAGATCGGCCGAAAATGATCAACGGCGGAGAACGGGCCTTAAAAACCTTATAAAATGTGCCCGAACATCAAATCTTTAATTAAACCATGATGAATAAAACCCCCGGGTCCGGAAATGCTGACTAGACGAGGAATCAGGGCGATGAATTTTGGGCCATTGATCTGCAGATCAGATCGACGGCGAAAATGCTTTTAACACTGCGTCGTACCCTGAGTTATCTCACGGGCATCTTCGCAGAGCGATCACCGTCCGATGAGCAGCCTCAGATCGGACGGTGGACGTCAATATCGCATCGGGTCCACGTCCAATTTTTAACACGCAATGAACGGTGGTTTTGTGAACAATGTCCAGGCCACGCGTCAACCGGTGAATGGAATCGCTGCCGATAGGGAAAAAACCGCCCTCACCCAAAGGCGGTGTGATAGATACCGCCGGTTTCTGCACAGTGTTTTTGGCATGGGGACCACCGAGGTGGGTGAACTTCTGACCGTTGATTCAGCGGGTTAAATGGACGGTTGCAATATGATCGAGCGGTGAAAAGGGGTGGGGACCATGGGCGCGATGGGATTTCGAAGACCATCGGATCTGTGTAGATCGATGGCGGACCTTGCCCCCGATATACATTTGCGATGAGCGCTCTTCGAGCTAGCACCAGGTCTTGGCACTAGGTCATGTGGGAGAAAAGGTTGAGGGGGCTAGGGCCGAAAGGTGCTAAGCCCACATATATGGAGAATATGGTTTTTTGGCCCATTTTTAGTGCATTTTAAGGCCAATAAAGGGTAACGATAGTGGAAAAAAGGGGAAATCATTCCAAACCAGGGGTGTGTGTAGGATTTAGAGGGGATTTTGGGATGATTTTAGAAGGGCTAAGGGAAGGATTTTGGGGTGAAAAGGAGGCTTTGAAAAAGGTGAAAACGAGATGAAATGGAGAATAGTTTCTGAGTGAAGGAAGGGGACAAAAGGGGATTTTGCAGCAGTCTTTCTCATGGAATTTTTAGCAGAATTTCTGAGTTCAAAAGAGGAAAAGCAGTGACGATTATCCAAAGGATAGGATATTATCAAAAGACTTTAAGCATCAGCAATTTTAGCAATGAAATTGTTTCTTGAAGGCTATCCAACATTATTTAGCCACCACCTAATATGACAAAATTTATGGTTGGCTAACAGTGGCTCCACTTGGGGATGGTGCCTTTTTGAAGGCATCAAGAATTTCAGACTTGCATTCTCTGGGAGGCTGATCAGTTGCCTCATCCATTGGGTTGCCTTCCTTTCTGTGGATGATCTTCTTTTGCTCGGAAACATATTAGCATTCATGGATTTGACAATGTAACTTCATCAATACAACCTGTCTACCTACCCAATCCTACTGATCTAACATTTTTTTCTTCTTTGGAGTGCACTTGGATTGGCAAACTCTTTGTCAACATTTTATTCTTTTGAAAGTAGGAAAATTAATCTACTTCTACTCCTTATTTCTCCATGGACTCAGATTAAACAGTTGAGTCCATATGATTTTCTACCTAATCTACTGTCTGTTGGGATTAAACTGTCCAACGGACTTTATTCTCTAAATTCTACAACAGAAATTTTATTTTTTATTTTTTATTTTTTTTAAAAACATTCAAGTCAAGATTAAGTTGTTTGACTTGATGTTGATCTATGGCATAAGAAAAACTGCACATAGACATTATTTTGCACAAAATTAAAACAAAAATGAAGGCTTAAGATCCAATTTTTCAAAGCACTTCCTTCCTCTTTTTACAGCTCTGTTTTTTAATTTGTTTGAGTTGTTTTTTACTTATCCCCTGGTTCAGATTTTGAGCTAATTAGAACCAGATTTACCTTTTGTTTGACTCAGGATTTGAAACAGAATTGAGTCACTCTCTTTACTTGGAATATTTACGTTCCGATTTTGAGCATATTTGAACCTTTGATTTCTATCCTAAACTATCTAATGATAAGCCAACATTAAACAGTTTGGCAAATCGAATTCACTATCCTATCAGCAGAAAATTTAAAGCTAATTAGTCAAGATTAAATTGTTTGACTAACTAGAAGTGTGTTTTTAGGAGTGGCATTTGAGCTTGCACACTTTCAGATTTGTTTCTCTTTTTTGGTATGGGGCTATACCTTTCTTGTTTTCACAATCTGCCCTCTTTTATTTCTTTTCTTTGTTTTGTATTTTTTATTTTCATAACTTTGAATGCAATGTTAAGGCTATGATATTTACAATGGTAAAATAAACTTCTTTAAAACTTATGATTCTTGGCAGAAGTAATGCTTGAGCATTCTGCCATTGACAGGACCTCCATACAGATCTTCTCCATTCAATTCCTTCAAGAAAAATGCATTGTGACCCCTCTCAGCATGAATAATATATGGACCTTTCCACAAGTTTTCGAACTTACCATGTTTTCCCTTCTCTTCTCTCCTTGAATCCCATTTAAGAACAACATTTCCAACTTGGAAATTGTCTGCCTTAGTCCACTTATCAAATAGCTTCTTCATATTTTCTTGGACCAACTGTGTTCTCTCATAAACTTCTTCTCTGGTTTGTTGTAAATGGATTGTTTGGTTGATTATTCTCTGCATATCATTCTCTTCAATCTGCACTTCTTGAAGGAGTTTCATGACTGGAACTCCCAATGAGGTAGGAAAAACTGCATCCATGCCATAGACTAACTGATAGGGGGACATATTTATTGATTTCTTTGTAGTTAACCTATCAGCCCACAAGGCATGAACCAGCTTACTGTGCCATGATTTTTATTTTTTTTCCAACAGTTTCTCAATGATATTGATGAGGCTCTTGTTGGAAGACTCAGCTAATCCATTTCCTTGGGGGTAGTAAGCAGTGGAATGGCCCAAGGTTATGTGGTATTTGTAACAGAAATCAACCATCTTTTTAGATTTAAAAGCAGCAGCATTGTCTGTTATGACTTTTCTGGGACAACCAAATATGGATAGGATATTTGTTTCAAGGAACTTGATAATGACAGAGTCAATAGCATTTCTGGAGGGTATAGCTTCTATCCACTTGGTAAAGAAGTCAGAGGCTGTGAGGATCCACTTATGTTGAGTTGAGGAGGATGGGTGAATTTCTCCAATGAAGTCTAAACCCCATTGTTGAAAAGGTGCCTCAACTCTGATGGGATGTAAGGGTAAGGGAAGGAGTTTTCTTTTGCCATCAAAGATTTGACACTTATGGCAAGACATGACCAACTTTTGAGTGTCTGGGAAAAGGGTAGGCCAATAGTAACCAGATCTTATAATTTTGTTCGTTGTGGCCTTCCAGTAGAGGTGTCCTCCACATTCTCCGTCATGCAATTCATGCATGATTTTTCCTGCATCATCTTCAAGTAAACATTTAAGAAAAATTCCAACAGCATTTTTCCAATATAATACCCCATCTAAAATGCAAAAACTCAAAGCTTTTTGTTTCAAAAATATAGCTTTGGTTTTGGACAAAGAAGGAGGGGCATTTAAATATAAAAGCACATAAATAGTGTCAGCATACCAAGGAGAATTCAGAAATGTTTCTTTAATAAAAGGAGCAGTAGATTCTTCTATTTCTTCCAACACATATACCATATTTATGTCTAGTGCTTGAAAGTTAGACTCAGCCATAAGTTTTGCTAATCCCTGCCCTTTAACTAGTTTGGTAGCCCTGATTTCTAAGTCATATTCAAGAATAGTTGCAATCCATTTTCCCCTTTTCCCATCAGGGTCTTGACTTAGAATGTCCTTGACAACAGTATGTGGAACAAAAGCAATTATGTGAGAGTGTAAAATATAGACCCTAAAGTCTTTTAATGCTTTCACTAATGCTAAGGCTTGCTTCTCCATGATGTTATATTTGAGAGGAGCATCTCTTAAGGCCATACTAAAAAATGATATTGGTTGTTCTTGCCCCGAATCATTCTTTTCAAGTAAAAATGTAGCCATTGTATGCTCAGATTCAAAAGAAAAGATATAAAAGTCTTTGGTGAAATCTAGACCAATCAGGACTGGTGTTTGAGTAAGAGCTTGTTTGACCAGTTCGAATGATTGTTTGGCTGGTAAAGTCCATTTTACACCTACATCTTTCTTAAGCATGTTTGTAATGATTTTTAATAGCTCAGCAAGATTAGGAATAAACCTCTTCAGAAAATTAATCTTTCTGATGAAAGATTGCAATTCTTTGAGGCTCCTTGGATGGCTGATCTGCAATATGCCATCTATCCTTGTAGGGTCTATTTTGATTCCCTCTTCTGAAATTATATGGCCAAGAATTTTACCTTCTTGGAGACCAAAGAGTGTCTTCTTGGGATTCAATGATAAGCCAAATTTCCTACACTTCTCAAAAACTTTTCTTAGGTGAATCAAATGTAAACTTTTCTCGGGTGAATCAAATGTTCTTCATCCGTTTTTTAGAAAACGGTTATGTCATCAAGGTAAATGATTATGAAATAGCCAATGTCTTCAGAAAAGGCTATGTCCATGGCCCTTTGGAAGGTGGCCCCTGCATTCATTAATCTGAAAGGCATTTTGACATACATAAACGTGCCCCAAGGTGTGGTAAAAGAAGTTTTGATTTGATCACTTGGGAGCACTAACACCTGGTTGTAACCCGAGAACCCATCTAAGAGGGATATCCTTCTTGACCCAACTACCCTTTGAAGTATATGGTCCATCTTGGGCAAGGGGTAGTTGTCCTTTAAATAGGCTCTATTTAAATTTCTGAAGTCAATACAGAGCCTGATTTCCCCTGTTTTCTTTCTAAACTAAGTTTGATACCCACTCTGAAAATCTAATGGGTACTATGATTCCAGCATCATGCATTTTTTCAATCTCTGCCTTAACTATAGGTAGTAAGAGAGGATTTGTTCTCCTTAGTTTTTGTTTAAAAGGATTTTGATTCTCCTTCAAAGGAATTTTATGCTGAATGATGCTGGTATCATATGATTTTAGGTCTTTGTATCCCCAAGCAAAAACATCTTTAAAATCTTTGAAAAGCTCTATGTACTGCAGTTTTATGTGAGTTGGGAGAGTGTTGGACAGCTTGATCATCTTGGGTTCTGCTAGACTGCCTATGTTATGCTCTTCTAAATTTGTTTCCACAGGCTCTATTCTTGGTTCTTTGGCTACATCGTTAAAATCAAAAAGGTGTTCTAAAGGTGCTAGACCTCTTGGAATTTTATCATTTTTGCATTGTAAAACTTCCAAGTCTTCTTGGTCTATGTTGTCAGTTATCTCCGCTTCAAAAGGATTTTCATAATGATTTATATCGGCAGTATATGTCATTTCAACTTCTGGGATTTGTTCAATATACAAGCAATTTTCTTTATGGCTGGTTTCTGATATTGGTATGCTGAAATCATTTTCTGATTTCAAGAAATCATCTATGTGTTTTTCAGAATCAAACACTTTCTAGTGATCTTCGTTATCAGGCACAGCAGGCCTATGTTTTACCTTCACACTGAGTTGTTCATTTATTTCAGGTATCTGGCAATTGCTGGCATTGAAAGCGAGTTGATTTGCTAGATGATTCAGTTCTCTTGGAATGAAAATAAGTTCATACTTTTCAAAGGTTTTCAAAAGATCAAGGGCAGTGTTTCGATATCCCCTAAGCCTTGGATTTTTAGCTGAGTATTCTCCTTTGATTTGTTTTATGATAAGTTCAGAATCTCCTAATATTGATGTCCTCTAGGCTTCTAACTGTTTAAGCAGTTGTAAGCCTAGGAGAAGTGCTTCATACTCAGCAACATTGTTAGTGCATGGGAAATCCAATTTGTATGAAAAAATATGTTTTGTATTTTGAATCCACACACCTGCTCCTGCACTTGTTTTATTACAAGATCCATCAAAGTTTATTTTCCAAAGTATGTCATCCTTGTTTTCATTCTCTCGTTGCTGTTGATTTTCAATGTTTTGAATTTGATTGAAGGGAAGATTTGATTGTTCTGGTGAACTGATTGGGTCCATGTTTTCCTTATCTTGTTGAGTGATTTCACCTTCATTACATAACATAAAGGAATCTAAACTTGATTGAATAGAATAGATTGGAGAGTTGTTTGGTTTGTCTATATTGTTCACCATGTATTTCATGTGATATTCCCTGTATAGTCTTCTGTTTTGATTAAAAACAGGAATGGTGGCATAAGACATGTCCATTTGAAGGCTTCCCTGAAGTTTGGCTCCCCAAGATCTTGATAAGAGCATGCCATAATTAGGGGGAATGTCAGCTATAACTATGTCCATGACTAAACTCTTAGCAGGGATTTGGGATAAGTTTACAGACAAATCTTTGATTAAACCCAAACATTTGACTCTGCTCGAGTCAAAGGAATACAAGTCTTTGTATGGTTTAGTAATTTCTAAGCCTAAGCTTTCCATCACTACCTTGGGCATTAGATTGTGTGAAGCTCCTGAGTCTAACATAGCATTGTGTAAAATTTTCTCATGTATGTTCAAGCTAACATAGAAGGGAGGGACAGCCCCTTCTTGGTATTTTCCTTCAACTTCTGGGCCAAACAACAACTCAGGTTTTTCATCTGTCAAGTTTAAGGTGTCAGTATCACCTCCTAAGTTCAAAGCTTTCAAAACTTGGTTTTTGTAGACCTATTGGGTTACCAGTTCAGCTAGGGGGATGGTAATTTTTATCTTAGCAATCTCTCCCTCAAGGCTGAAAGGAACAATTGACTTGTTCATATTTACATATGTTTTTTCAATTGAATTCTTTTCAGCGATTTTGATTTTCTGAACCTTGTTTGGACTGGTAATTGGGATAGTTTTACTTGGACCACTAGTTGACGTGCTAGGGGTACTCTGTTCAACATTCGGCTGGACACTTTTGTCTTTATTTAAGTCTAGTTTCTTGGCCAAAATGTTGGTTTTCTCTGCTGTCCTTTTGGGCTGAGTTTCTGTGTTTTTCTTGATAGCAGTGTTATTGTTTTTTTCCTTGGAATTATCTATGTTCCCCTTGCTCCTAAGATCATATTGTTTCTGTACCTCCATGATTGCATTTTCAAACCCCAATCTATAGTTATCAGAATCTTCATAGGTGCTTGTACTTTGGTCAGAAAAGAAACCTTGTTCTTCCTCAGTGAGGAAAACATCATCCCCACTATATAATCCAATCAAGTTTACATGAGACTCTTCCAACCTTTCCAACTCCCTATCTTCCTCATATTGATCTACATAGTTCTGTTGAAAGGGAGGTCTAATCTGTTGGTCACTTTCTTTTTGCTTATCTTGATTGTTGTCTCTTCTATAATTCTGATTTCTATTTCTGTTTTGGTTATTTTGAGGTTCTCTTGGTGGCACTCTATCATTTAAGTTCATCTTTTCAAGCATCCTCTCCATCACCTTCACTAGGTTATCAATTTTTGTGTCATAAGTTGAGGGTGCGATATCATCTTTATAAGTTACCTTCTTCTCTGCTCTTAACCTATTTCTCTTCTCAATAATGTTTTCTTCGACACTAGCAGCTCCTTTCTGCATGTCTTCTAAGGTTAAGTAATCTCTCTCCCTTAACTGATACATCATGTCAGCATCAAGGCCTTCGGGATATCTTACTAGGGCCATGCCTTGAGGAGGTTTCATGTGAGGTGGAAGAGCATTGTAAATGCTATTAAACCTAGTGGAGTAGTCAGGAACACTCTCTCCTTGATTTCTCTGGAGGCTGCTATATTCTGCTAGTATTTGGAGAGGATTCTTTTTGAGTTCCCATTTGTTGACGAATGTTTGATGCAAGGCAGGGAGATCATTTATGTTGTTAGGAGGTAAGTTTTTAAACCATTTCTTTACATCTCCTCCTAAACTTTGAGCGACGATCCTCATCTTCATAGTTTCTTCTTCTGTCTCCATGTAATCAAATGCATCTTCCATCCTATCTACATGATGTTGAGTTGTTGTAGATTCTTTTCCAATGAAGTGAGGGATTTTGGACTGGTAATCATTTGGTAGGGGAAGCAGAGGTTGTGGTAACACTAATGGGGCATACCATGTTTCCATAGTTGGAAATAAGGGTGGATTTACAGGAGGTGGTTTTGCAACAGGGAGAGTGGGCTGTGATGAAGTGATTTGAATAGTGGATGTTGGATGAATAGATTGTTGAGCTGATCTTGGATGAGAGACACCTAAATTTAGAAGGAAATGTAAATCAGGTGGTGTGGTTTCTCTACTACCAGGATGTTCACTTTGTTGTGGGGATGAAAGTGAAGACTCGGAGTCTATCTGAATTATATCATCAAGCGACCTAGTTCTAAAAGGATTTCTTAAGTCGACTTGTGATTGGTGTAGAGCTGCAGGATTTTTAGGAAGTGAATTAGCTCTCAAGGGTGATCTGAAAATAGTTGAAAATTTAATCTTAGTAAACTCCCTAAGTATACTCTCAGGGTTGTCAACTATTTCTGGTAGGTTTGGGTCAGGGAAGGCTCTAGTATGAATCTTTCTAGGAGCCACTATGCTTTGTTTTTTTAACCTAGCTAAAAGAAAAGTGTTGACCAAGTATGACAATATTTTTAAGGGGCTAACTGATATTTTTAAAGGAAGAAAACTTTAATCCTAAAGCCTTCTAAATGAGTTTGTATGATGTTACAAAGATTATGGGTCTTCCCAGTGGAGTCTTAGGGTCTATTTAGGATTGTGGAGTCACCAGGTGGAGATTTTTAGCTCTTTTGGAGGTAAAAGGTTTTATGGTCCACCACCAAGTTTATTATGAAGCCAAACTAAAATGTTTTTTGGGTTTTTCTGAGTTTCTTGATCTTATAGGTTATGAGAGTGTCCTAAATTTGACTTAACACTTAGCTAGGGTGTCAAAACATACAGAGTTCACTCTTATGGCTTGGTAACTGATTCCTTCAAGGTTTGATAAGGTTCTAAGAGAATCCTAAGGGTTACTTAGTTTGTCACTGATTCAAAATAAGTCCTATCATGATTACCGTTATGCTTGGTAGTGCTTGAAGAAGGTTACTTATGTTATACTAGACAGTGAGTGTTTAATTTTGAAGATTTTACTCAGTGTCCCACCGTGATTGCCATTATGTTGGTGTCCCGTGTTTTGATAGTTTGGCAAATCAAAAGACAAGGCAACATCAGAACCAATCTTTAGAGTTCCAGGATCTAGTCCTCCTGTTCTCAGAGAGGGATCTCTCAAATGTTTGTTTGCAAAAGTTTATCTTGTGTGCTTTGAGTATTGGTTTTAGACTAGTTATTAAGTGCAGGTGTTTGTTTATTTGTTTATTTGTTTGGTTGGATTGATACAGCAGAACATGAATGGTCTAGGAAAGATATATAGAATGGAGAAACATCTGGTTCATTGGGCGATGGAGTCAAGAAGAGGTCATAACATACTCATCAATGGATATGGGATATCAGAGGGCAAATCTAACTTGGCCACAGGATCCTTTGGTTTTGGAATGAGATGGACATCAATGATTTGGAAAGAGAAGTTTAATTCTCAAACAAAGGGAATTTGAAAACACAATTTGAACAATAAAGAGCTTTTTGATAGACAGGGCTAACCATAAATTCTACAAATCACACCTTTAAGCAAACAACGATTTCAAAACAACTTTTAAAATAAAATCTAAGATTCGGGGAACACCCTATTTCCTCAAAGATTTTATTTCAAATGACTTAGAAAACATAAAAGATTCACTGATAACTACAGTCATATAAGAGGGAACACCTAACACATATATGATTACAACTATAAAGACCTTTGAAACAACTGTTTAAGTAAGGACAAAGGGCAAGATCAGAACAAACCTCCTTGGCTCACTATAAACAGAAAACTACAAAGGGAGACTTCAATAACAGTTTTAAAGTGGCAGCAGACAAGCAGGGAGAACCATAAATCATGCTGAAACCAACTATTCGAACTATTAAGGAAATACACAAGCATGAAGACTAAAGAGAGAGGTTAAAGACTCTAAAATACTTCAGCAGAAGGAAACATGAAACAGTGAAGGATGAACAAGTCTAAGGTGCTTCCAGGAGTCATTTCTTAGCCTAAAACTTTCAACCTACTATAGTAAGAAATTATGGAACAGAATGAAAACAGGAGAAAACATTAAACAGTTCAGAATATTTCACCAACAGCCAAGCTCATGGATCCAATGATAGAGCCTTCTCAGGAACAAGCATGCAACAATATCATCAAGGCTCCTAAGACTTCAATTTGTTCTTCAACTTCAACAGACTATGTATTATTTCAAAAAGTTTCAATATTACAAATAGTGATCAACCAACCCCTCACTCATCTTCTTCAGAAGTATATATAGAAGAATGAGGAGGTGAGATCTGATAAAAGATCTCAAAAACTAATTAATACAGACTTAAATGGCTACTTGGCCTTTGGGGGCTCAATGAAGCAACTTACATAGGTGTCCTCTGTATAAAATCATTTACATTGACTATTAGGTTTTCTGGAAAGAATTTGTTGACTTTAAGGCTTCTCATCATCCTTGAAATAACTTCTGCTGACAGCTACAATAAGTTCCTTTGGTTGAAACAATTGTTCAGCTGTGTTGATGCTAAATATCTCCTGGTCTGGTAATAACTTCGACCTTCTTTGATTGCTTTGAGGTTGTAGGTGGCTCTGCGGCGGCTGGAAGTTTTAATTAACCCCTGAGGTGACAGTGGAGGTCTCTTTTCCAATAAAACAGTCATGATTTTCTTTTTAACTGTGGTTTAGGCTTCTGATAATCCATTTTTAGCCGTAATCCCCATAAATCTGTCTTCAATTTTCTGTCCTG
This sequence comes from Pinus albicaulis, assembly GCA_034641835.2. NCBI lineage: Eukaryota > Viridiplantae > Streptophyta > Pinopsida > Pinales > Pinaceae > Pinus > Pinus albicaulis. The sequence goes on along the minus strand of CM076584.1, from coordinate 760,274,454 downwards.
ATAAATTTTATCTTCGACGCTGATACTTCTCTGACTGTGGTCGATTCATGGTGTTTTTCGCTGGTGTGCAGGGTCGCGCAAGGATGATATGGCATCAATGCCTGAGGAAACACCGATGAAACGTGAATTTTAGATCCTGCGAAGGATTTTCTTTGTTGAATTGGAGGCGGGAGGATCGTCACCCCCTGCCTCTGAATTTTCTTCGGGCATAGCGGAAAAATCACTTGGAACCCTGCACAATACAAAAAATATTAAAAAATCCTACAAATATAGTTTTATTACTACGAGAGGACATGTGAGGAGAGCATGGCCGTTGGATGGCATCATCCAACGGTCGATATTGATCGGAAGGGGTCAAGGGAAACAGAGGGAGGAATTAAATTGGAGCCGTCGATCGCGCAGAGATCGATGGTCGGGATCAGAGGCGAAAGTCAAAGCGAAACAGAGAAATGGTTAAGAACCTTTGTTTTGGACAAAAATGGTCGAAAATCATGTTCGGGGTTCGAGCTGATCGTGGGCCGTCGGATGAGATCGGCCGAAAACGATCAACGGCGGAGAACAGGCCTTAAAAACCTTATAAAATGCGCCCGGACATCAAATCTTTAATGAAACCATGATGAATAAAACCCCCGGGTCCGGAAATGCTGAATGGACGAGGAATCAGAGCGATGAATTTTGGGTCGTCGATCTGCAGATCAGATCGACGAAGGAAATGCTTTTGACACTGCACCGTACCCTGAGTTATCGCACGGGCATCTTCGGAGAGAGATCACTGTCCGATGAGCAGCCTCAGATCGGACGGTGGACGTCAATATCGCGCCGGGTCAACATCCGATTTTTAGCGCGCGATGAACAATGGTTTTGTGAACAGTTCCCAGGGCACGCGTCAACCGGTGAATGGAATCGCTGCCAATCGGGAAAAAACCGTCCTCGCCCAAAGGCGGTGCGATAGATACCGTCGGTTTCTGCACAGTTTTTTTGGCGCAGGGACCACCGAGGCGGGTGAACTTTTGACCGTTGATTCAGCGGGTTAAATGGACGGTTGCGATACGATCTGGCGGTGAAAAGGGGTGGGGACCATGGGCGCGATGGGATTGCGAAGACCGTCGAATCTGTGTAGATCAATGGCGGACCTTGCCCCCGATACACATTTGCGATGAGCGCTCTTCGGGCTAGCACTAGGTCTTGGAACTGGGTCATGTGGGAGAAAAGGTTGAGGGGGCTAGGGCCGAAAGGTGCTAAGCCCACATATATGGAGAATATGGTTTTTTGGCCCATTTTTAGTGCATTTTAAGGCCAATAAAGGGTAACGATAGGGGAAAAAGGGGGAAATCAATCCAAACCAGGGGTGTGTGTAGGATTTAGAGGGGATTTTGGGATGATTTTAGAAGGGCTAAGGGAAGGATTTTGGGGTGAAAAGGAGGCTTTGAAAAAGGGGAAAAAGAGATGAAATGGAGAATAGTTTCTGAGTGAAGGAAGGGGAGAAAAGGGGATTTTGCAGCAGTCTTTCTCATGGAATTTTTAGCAAAATTTATGAGTTCAAAAGGGGAAAATCAGTGACGATTATCCAAAGGATAGGATATTATCAAAAGACTTTAAGCATCAGCAATTTTAGCAATGAAATTTTTTCTTGAAGGCTATCCAACATTATTTAGCCACCACCTAATATGACAAAATTTATGGTTGGCTAACAATATGCACCTGCTATATTCTTGCACGTAGTAGTAGTTGTGTTCAAAGAGTTCATGCACAAGTTTTTGGAGGTATACTTTGATGATTGAACTGTGTTTGGATTGCTGAAGAAGCATGTTTCCAACCTACTTTTGATGCTCGACACTTACAGGAAGCATAAAATCTCTCTTAACTTAAAGAAGTGTATATTTTGTGTTCCTTTTGTGATATTGTTGGGGCATATTGTTTGTAAACAAGGATTGATGGTAGATCCAGCCAAGATTGCAAATATTATCAATTTAGAGGTTCCTGCTAACATAAAACAGTTGCACTCTATCTTGGGACACACAGGATATTATAGAAATTTTGTTTAGGGCTACGCTCTGATCACTGCACCTATGGAAAAGTTATTGAACTAATATGTGTCCTTTTTTTGGGATGAGAAATGTCAAAATATATTTGAGTTGCTGAAGGAGAAGATTGTTATTGCACCTATTCTAATATTCCTAAACTAGTCTGAAGTCTTCCATGTACATGTTGATGCATTCGGCATTGCACTTGGAGCTATTTTCGCGCAGCTAGGAGAAGGATATATTGATCACCCTATTGCCTTTGCCAGTAGGAAGCTCTCCAGTGTAGAGCGCAACTACTCAACCACAGAGAGGGAAGGATTGGGTATGGTCTATACTCTACAGAAATATAGGCATTATCTGCTAGGAGGGCACTTCAAGGTGTTCACTGACCACTCTGCTTTGAAATACCTGGTCAATAAGCCTATGTTGGGGGGGAAGATTTGTAGATGGATGTTGTTATTTCAGGAATATGATTTTGAAATCATTTTTAAGCCTGGTAGATTGAATGTTGGACCTGATCACCTATCACGCATTGAGAATGGAGAGGAACCAACTATTCTGGAAGAGGGACTACCTGATGCACAGCTCTTTTCTATTAAAGTGGTTGATGAACACTTTGCAGATATAATTCACTTTCTGACTGTGAAAATTTATGAATGCAACTTATGCAGAAATCTAATGTTAGATCTGGTTATGCTCCTCCTACTTAATTAAATTGTTCAGATTAAAATTTTAGATTAATATCGAAGCAAAACACATAACAGAGTTTCACCAATTCATATCTAGAAACATTACGTGCACACATAGACAAAGTGACACAGTCATTTTCTGGACAAATAGTCCCCAGAAAAACCCAATGCAAGAAAATTGGTCTGTTGGCTGCTGGAGGGTTTTATTATTAAGAGTATTTCGGAATACAGCAAATCTGGGTTCCAAATCTGGAAAACCCGACAGAGAAAATAGAGATCTGCAACTCACTGGTTGTTCTAAATCCAAAATATTGACTGATCCACACCCTCAAAATGGATTTATAGGACTCGGCCAAAATTAGGCCCTAGAAACCCCAGCACTACCCCTGAAGCCCCTGTGTCAACCTCTGTAGACTATGTGTTCCCCTGCGCTGGCGTGGAAAGGGCTCTGTAACCCCAGACTGGGTGACGCAGTCCCTACGATGCCCCTAAGGGTCTCTACGTAACCTCTGAGGGTTTCTAGTTGCCTAACGCTGCCTTGGGAGAGATTGCGCAGCACCTTCATAGCTGAAGTTTCCCCTACGCTGCGCAACTGCTGCCATCTCTGTTGTTGCTGCTCTTGCTTCTCTACACTGCCTCTTTGAGTTGATCTCTGCATCTTTCTAATTCTAGGCATTGGGATCATACCATCCCATTTTCCTAAACTCCCCTCTCTGCAGCTAAAACACTTATGAGTATTATTAGCAAACCGTGCCCTAGAATCTCAGTTTAGCTTCAATGCTCTACCTCAGTGTGTCTTTAGAAATGACCCCAAGCCTTTCCTTTATACTTTTCTCGTTGGTAAACCAACGGCCATGATCAGATCTTGAATCAATGGCTAATATTAAAAGAAAGTTTGATTCATGTGACTTAAGACAATTTCATCACATGTTTAATTTAATTAACTTTAATTATTTAATTTTCCTAAGTTTAGACTTAGGAAATTCCTTAAAATAATTAATTAATTAAATATCTCCCAAACTAGGTGAAATTTCACAAATCCCTTTCTAGGTCTTGTAGATCATGTATACTCTAGTCCCTCCACAAATTTTGGGAGCTAGATCACATCCGATGCTACCCCCACTACACAAAATCTCAGCATTCCCTCTTAGCACGGAGTGTGCGCTAGCAATACATCACACCATGTATCATAAGATTTTGGGCATTGGTTTCTGTGTTGTTAATGCTTGGCCTGCTGCCACTAAACTCTGCACTGCTGCTACCATTCTTTATTGTTGCCCATGACACTGTTACCGCCACTGCCACATATGTACTGTAGCTCCCTCTCAATCTAATGCATATGTGTTTCCCATAGCACTTCCACTGCTAATTGTTGCACTACAACTTCAGTTGTTGAGAGAAGCAACTGAAACTCCTACTCAATCTTTGACAGAAAACTCAGTTGGGTTGTAACCTCATCACTGAAGCACCATCGGCTACTGATTCGTGATGTCATATGCAGGATGATGCACAACTACAGTTATGCATTGGGTAATAATTCTCCCTCCGCACTACTGAAGTCACATCAGCCCCTTATGCTGAAATCTCTCACGTTGTTGTTGCACTGTGTTTTTCTCCTGAAGCCTCCATGCTGCTACAACTCTGCTCTGCGTAAGAAGCTATGCTCTGCGTTGTTGAAGTCACATCATCCCCTACGCTGTTACTGCATCTACACTGTGTTGTTCCTTCCAGCCTTCAAATCTACCTCTGCTTCATCCGTGATCTATGCACCCACTGCTCCACTTGTCCCGCTATTGTCTTAAGGCTCATGTAGCTCATATGTGATCCAAGAGATGAGCTACTCAAGGATCCCACAACCATTCTGTAGCTTCTCTATAGATCCATGTCACCCCACTTTCATGGTTCATGAGTGCTCATGGCTGCATCATCTTTTGACCCATCATCCACCACAGTAGACTTGGAAGAAGAAGCTTCCTTGTCCTTTTTCTTCTGAGGAAAATTGTTGGCGAAATGTCCTAGTTCGCCAAACTGGAAGAACTTGATCTTTGATAGATCCTTCTTCTTCTTTCATTGTTGCCTCTTTGATGCCAAGGTTGCATCTTCTTCATATTCCTTCTTCACCTTACTCGATCTCGTGTTGTGTTGATTCTTCATGAATCTGCGGAGTTCTTCTTGACGCAAGATTTCCCACAAGCTGTCCCAATCTGGAAGGTCTGCTCTTCCCAAGATACTTTGGACAAAGGTTTCCCATTCATTTGTGACTGCATTGAGAGCAGTCCTGACCATCACATCATTCTCCACCTTAGCACCCGTGGCAGTCAATTGGTCTTTGATCGACTGTAATCTGAAGAGAAAATGTTCCATGTCTTCCCACTTGGTCATCATGAATGACCGCATCTAAGTCTCCAGAAGCATCTTCCTCTGGACGGAATTGCCCTCATATAGAGTTGTTAAGTCCTTCCACATCTCATTAGTTGTTTTCTTCTCAACTATGTGTGGGACAATATGGTCCTTAATTCCATCCATTATCAGTTTTTTGTCATGTCCAGCAACTTCATTATGCTTCCTCTGGAGATTTGCATCGGTCGGCGTGGCCATAACTTTTTTCTACATGGTCTCTTAGATGATATTCCTCTAGGACTATCAGGATTCTAGCCTTCCAAACTGAAAAGTTGGATAGGCCATCCAATCTTTCCTGACCACACAGTCCATGAGGAGCCATCTGAACAAAAATCTGTCGGAGCTCCTCTTCTCTCTACCAGCGATCTAGATCTAAGGTCCTTGGTGAAACAGGCACCTTATGCTCCCTTTGACAACTGATTTCCCTCCTTGGAAATCTGCTAAATCAACAAAGATTCAACTCTCTTCGACCCTCTGATCGAGCTGCAAGTTTCTTTGGCTAGAAACACTCTGAGAAGTTGATCTCCTCCCGCTCTTTGTCACTAGTTCTTAGGCTAAAAATCTGAAAACTTCATAAATTTAACCCCACCAGCACCTTTTGAAGTTCTGCAGCTCTGCTTCAGGCACTTCTGGATATGACAGTTTTAGATCTGCATCACCCTGGTTGCCTTCTGACAATCCTAGCGTTGCCTCTACGCAGTAAGTTCGTGGGCCTTTTGGGAGACAGCGTAAGACTGCGTCACCCTGCCCTCTACATAACTCCTCTCTGAAACTGCAATGTTCTTTCAGATTTGCCCTTCTGCTGCTATTGCTACCCTTCCTGCTGCTTTCTGCAGCAAGATCCTTCAGCCTTCTGCTGGTGACCCTCCTAGATCTGCATTTTCTCTGATACCATGTGAAAATTTCTGAATGCAACTTATGTAGAAATATACTGTTAGATATTATTATTCTCCTCCTACTTAATTAAGTTGTTAAGATTAAAATTCAGATTAATATCGAAGAAAAACACATAAAAAACATTCACCAATTCATATCTAGAAAAATTACATGCACACATAGACAAAGTAACAGTGATTTTCTGGAGAAATAGTCCCCGGAAAAACATAATGCGGGAAAACCGGTCTGCTGGCTTTTGGAGGGTTTTATTATTAAGAGTATTTCTGAATACAGCAAATCTGGGTTCGAGATCTGGAAAACCCAACAGAGAAAATATATATTTGCAACTCACTAGCTGTTCTAAAGCCAAAATATTGACTGATCCACACCCTCAAATGTGATTTACAGGACTTAGCCAAAATTAGGCCCGAGAAACCCCAGCATTGCCCCTGAAGCCCCTGCGTCAGACTGTGCAGCCTCTGTGTCCCGCTGCGCTCTCCTGGAAAGGGTTGCGTAATCCCAGACTGGGTGACGCAGTCCCTATGTTTCCCCTAAGGGTCTCTCCGTAACCTCTGAGGGTTTCCAGCTGCCTAACGCTGCCCTGGGAGAGATTGCACATCACCTGCATAGCTAAAGCTGCCCCTACGTTGCGCAGCTGCTGCCCTCTATGTTGCCACTGCTCCTGCTTCTCTGCACTGCCCCTTTGAGCTGATCTCTCCCTCTCGCTGATTCTAGGCACTGGGATCTGACCATCCCCTTTTCCTAAACTCCCCTCTCTGTAGGTGAAACACTTCCGAGTATTCTTAGTAAACCCTGCCCTAGAATCTTAGCTTAGCTTCAGTGCTCTGCCTCTGTGTGTCTTTCCAAATGACCCCAAGCCTTTCCTTTATATTTTTATCGTTGGGAAACCAACGGCCATGATAAGATCTTGAATCAATGGCTAATATTAAAAGAAAGCTTGATCCGTGTGACTTAAGACAATTTCATCACATGTTTAATTTAATTAACTTTAATTATTTAATTTTCCTAAGTTTAGACTTAGGAAATTCCTTAAAATAATTAATTTATTAAATATCTCCCAAACCAGATGAAATTTCCCAAATCCCTTTTTGGGTCTTGTAGATCATGTGTACTCTACTCCCTCCACAAATTTTGGGAGCTAGAGCACATTCAATGCTACCCCCACTACACAAAATCTCAACACTGACTATTGGTAGTGCGTCTGCTAAATACTCAGTGTAACAAAAGGAGGATTTGGTTTTGCGCGCATCTCACTTTACATTCATTGCGGGTCAATTGTATAAGTTGGGAGCGGATGAAGTGCTAAGAAGTTATGTTTTGGAACATGAAATACAAGACACCTTGGCTAAAGCTCATGGAGGAGTGGCAGGAGGCCACTATGTAGGGAAAGCTATTGCTCAGAAGGTGTTGTGTGTTGGGTTATGGTGGCCCACACTGCAAATTGATGCACATGCATATTGCCGAGCTTGTGATGCATGCCAAAGAACATGGAAGCCATTGCGCAGAAATGAAATTCCCTTGCAGCCACAGATGGCCCTACAAGCTTTTGATAAATGGGCCACAGACTTTGGTTGACCTATTAATCCTCCTAGGAAGAAGACTGGCGCATGCTACATCATCACTGCAACAGATTATGTATGAAGATGGGCTAAAGCTAAGCCAGTAAAATATTGTAATGCAGATACTTCTACGCATTTTATTTTTGAAAATATCCTGACTAGATTTGGGTGCCCAAAGATATTGATAAGTGATAGGGGTACACACTTTGTTAATGAGGCCATTTAAGGTCTGACAAAATAATTTCAGATACATCGTCAGAAGAGTACTCCCTATCACCCTCAGGTAAATGGTGCAGTGGAAGGCTTCAAAATTATCTTGGAGAATGTACTCACAAAAATATTTAATGCAAATTGGAATGATTGGGATGTGTGCATCCCTTCTGTGTTATGGGCTTATAATACCACATGCAAGAAGTTGACTAGTAAAACACCTTTCAGAATGGTTTACGGCCAAGAAGAAATTATGTCGATGGAATATATTGTCCCAAGCATGGCATCGTTGCATTCACTAATATGGGTGAACCAGACATCATGGAGGAACATCTGTCTCAGTTGATTGCATTAGAGGAGGACCGATTTATTGCTAACTTTCATCACCAAGTTTAGAAGGTGCGTGAAAAATCCTAGCATGATAGGCACATCAGGTAGAAGGTGTTCAAGGAAGAATATTTGGTCTTTTTATACGACAGTCAGTTTGTGCGCCACCCAGGAAAGTTCAGAAGGCATTGGTTGGAGCCATATATTGTGAAGGAAATCACTAATGGAAGTGTGGTGTGTTTGGCCACGTTGCGCGGCGAGAGTCTTCTTGGGTACATCAATGGAAGCTGACTGAAGCCGTATAGGGATAACCCTGTGCCTACCAAACCACTATATGGCCGCAGAAACAGAATCCACTTGTTTGTGCGTTGCGCAGAGGATATATGCAGAGAAGTGTGACATGAGCGCAGAGGTAGTGTGTGGCAGGAGAAACTAGTTGTTGGAACAGTAAATCTGAGTGAAAAAGTGATTTTACCGTTGAATGGAACAGTTTTTATGCATTTAATGAGGAGATATTACGGGATTTTTGACCGTTTTTATGGGGATAAGGTGCAATTAATGAAATTCCAGTCGTTTTTACCATGGATCGCCTATAAAAGGAAGCGCGCAGGTAACATTCGGTTCCTTTGTTGTCTGAGTATATTGCTCCTTGAAATTATATGTGAATTTCGCCTTGAAATTATCTATGAATTGCGCCTTGGATTTATTTCTATGTCTGGTCGTGAGACCCCTGCATCTGATGTAAGTAACCCCAAGTTCATCTTCAATCCTAGAATGACGACCACTAACCCTGAGAGCGTGTCGCCTGAGGAGCACTCTGCGCCGATCACAACATCTAATGAGCCCGGTTCTGATGATGTCCATGAGGTTGCTCCTGAAGTGCATGAAGTGGTGTCCACACTGGCTAAAGGAAAAGGAAAGATGACCAAAGGGTCATCCTCAAAATCGCGAACATCGCTAGACAATTCACGTCCCCGCGTCAGGCAACAAATGATAGGTCTCCTATAGGTGACCCGACCAAGAGAACCATGAGCGCAACTGAGGAGGTTGCTCTCGTCGAGCCCATCTCATGTCGCTCGAAGTATGTCAAGCCATGCAAACCCTCTGTTCGAGCCCCGAAGGATGTATATGTGGTGCGCGACTATCTACAAATGCCGCTAATCCCGTAGGTCGTCCCTTTTGAAGGGGATATGTTCAGAAAAATCCCCCTGGTGAAGTTCGATGACTATGATCTGGCAAACGAGGAGACGTTCCCCAAGTTAGTGCCTGAATATTACCTGGAGCGAGTACTATATGATGGAGTTGTGAAGGTAGAGCCCATGCCACGGGCGCGCAAGTTGAGTAACGTTGGGATTCTCAATTTGTTGAGGATTCCTCACTTCAGCAACTACCCCATCACAATCGTCTGCTTGCACCAGTTGTTCGCACTGGTGCACGATGGGTGCCTATGGATCCAGATTATAATTCCAATTAATGTCGCGCTGACCCATCGGATCACCGACCTGCCCAAGAAGGGGCCCTGTATGGAAAGAGCTAGGAGCTGAAGGTAGCTGCCAAGGTCAAGAAAGACTACAAGGTATGACGTGACTCTAGGGGGCTCCTGGTGCAACAGCGAGAAGACCCGGCAATACGCCTTGGAATCTTAGTCCTAGGATGTAATCGGATGTGCAAGTGTCGACCCAAGGTAGTCCCTGCGCATGTCATCGCGCTAGCAGGACAATGCGAGAAAGGGGTGAGCTATAATTGGTCCCAGTACCTGTGCACAAAGTTCCAAGAGAAGTGAAAGAGGCGCAGGACGAAGGGAAGAATTTTTATTATTCGTGGTTGCTTTTTTTAATTTCTTTGGTTGCATTGTAGATGCCAGAGGGCGCAGTCCTCTTGGAGGTTGAACCTGGTGTTTGTGAAGGGACGCGCTACGCCAATTTATGGGATTCACCAGACCCAAAGAGGGTAAATGAAAATAAGATATTTTGGGTCTTATTTGAAAGAGCTTTGGAAGTATCTATCCACTCGCGACCCCGACTGTCCCCAACTGCTTATGAAAAGTACAAAACCATTTGAACCTTCCAGTTGACAATGCACCATGTCCATATCTGTGCGCACAAGGATGTGGTATGGTACAACCTCCCTTATATGGTCACAAAGGCGGAAATTGACCAGTTCATTGCAACCTAGCCAGAAGCATGGAAGGTTAGGCTCGGCTACACCCAGCCTGTTATAGCCTCAACATCTGGCAAGGAGACAACAACAGCTTAAAAAGACAAAGAAAAAGAAGTAGAAAAATAAGCAGAAAAGGAATTTGAGAAGGAAGTGGAAAAGGAAAAGGAACCTGAAGAGGAAGCTGAGGTGGATCTCGGAGGCACAGATGCCCTCGACGATACAGAATCTGAATCCCCCATAGGTACAAACCACGGCGCAGAGACCCCCAAGGGCCTGCGCAAGGAGTGAAAAGGATCCAAGGTAGGAGGTAAGGAGGAAGTCACTCTCACAGAGGAAGATTTGGAAAATATCGCAGATGTGGTCACATCTGCCTCTGAAGATAGGTGGACTGCGCTTGAGGAGCAGTACAAGGTTGCAGTCGAGTCACTATAGACTGGATTGCAGGTGTTGCAGCTCAAAACCGATAACATTCAAGCGAGCGTGAATCAAGCGAGGTCGATTCAAGCGAGCGAGAGCATAAGCATGACCCTCAGCACATCAGATAGAAGGATCTGCCCCTTCCCAGGAGCAGCAATTACCATAGAATAGCCAGCATTGCGCACGCAAGTGAAAACCTGCTCAGAAGTTGGAATTGATTTATCAAGTTTCCTAGTGGTAAGTTAAATTCCATTCAAACCATCATCACATATCAGCTGCAGTGCAGGGAGGCGCACATGCACCAGCAACTTACTGAGGCAGAGCAGAGGGTCGAAGCAAAGACAGAAGAGTCTCTCCACGCTCAGACAATGCAGCAAGAAGCGGTGGCACAGCGCGTGGAATTGGAAAATCTGATTGACCGAATTCATAGTGACCTACCTAAGGTTGCCATCACTGATTTAGTTGCGCCGCAAGCCAAAGTCGAAGGTCTAGTAGCAGCTTTGAAGGCCTCCAGATCCAAAGTGCAGGCATTAAAGGCATACTTCAGGGAGAAAATCACATTGTTGCAAGCCAAGCTGCAATCTAAAACTTTGCCATAAGTGCGAGCACAACGTGCTGCTTTAGTTAAGGAAGTGTCAGCAAGTATTGCAGCAAAATTCACCAAGGGAACTGAACTCTTAGACGAATCGATGGGCTTGTGGACTTCGGTACAGACCGATCCACTCGTGAAGAAAATTTCACATGATCTGTGTGCCAAGGAGCAAGCCTTTGATGATCTTCAGGAGGCACTTTCCACTTTTGTACCTGCTCAACGAATGGCACGCTTACAGACAAGCTAGATATTGCGCGACGAGGTTGAGGACCTGCGGAGAAAGAAGCACACCGTGACCAACCACATGAATCCATGGGCAGATGAAGCGATGAAGATGTCACAGGATTTGGATGTTGTTGTTAGATATCTGAACCAGACGTACCAAAGTATCAATCTCGCAACAGAGGGGCTGACATCTCAGAAATTGGTGAATACATCACAGAGTGCAACCAATTAGAGCGTGGGCGTCCTTGCGCCCTTCATCGCTGCCATCGAGGAATCGAAGACGAAGATGAAGACCCCAGTACCTTGTGACTCGGGACGAGTCACAAGTTTGTGTTGGGGGATTGTTGGAGCAGGGTCCCTTAGGACCGCATTTTTTAGTAAATTATAGTATCTTTTTGTAGTTTTGAGTTGTGCACGCTAAGAAATGCACAATCAAGGGGCTTTGGGGTGGGTCAAAGCCCCTTTATGAGTTTTAATGGGCTAAAGGGTAAATCTAGGAGTCTCAAACCACAGTTTGCGGACTTTAGTATGAGCACAGGCTAAGATATAAATAGAAATCTAGATCGAGTCGGATATGACAGCTTTTGGTAATATTGTGATATGTTTAGAACTTTGAAGCGAACCTGTGTAAGTGTCTATGTCTGGAAGGCTCTTGTTGGCTGTGTGCACGGAGACCTTAGTCTGGCTGTGTGCAGACCCTGTTGGATGTGTGTGTGGATGAATCTGAAGGATTGTAAAGGGTTTTGTGGCTGTTGGTGAATAAAGAATTATTTTGGGATCATTCTGAGTACTAAATGCATCTATGATATGTTTATGTGATCTGTTTTGCTTACTATTTATGTTATCTATGATTGGATCGGTTGCGTACCTGTTTACTGCTTAATATGAATTTTAGTTGCATAGATCGATTACTACAAGACCTGAATATCACTTTATTAAGACTGTTGAAGGGATTGCAGAACCATTACCTATGTGTGCCAAGGGTAGCCTGCGTAAGTTGACCTAGATTATTCCTGGTTAGGGTTTCTAGTTATGGTTTCTGGTGCGTAATACAGTCTGTTATTATTAAAGATCGAAGGACCCCCACATCATTTAATTCTCTCTCAGGGTGTGGAAACCTGGTTCCAGTGAGACTTTGGCCTGTGCAAGTAGGTCACTGTCGAAAGGGCCAGTAGTAAGAGGGTTTTGTTGGTTACGCTTAACTCTGAACCTGGGTCAAGACCCTTCAAGCCAGCAATAACTTGTATAATTAAATCACAAGTAGGATAAGTAAATCGAGATATTGCAATAGGGTTTCTATAATTTTGTGTTCATAAATTTTCACACAAAGGTCTGAATCAGGTCTTGAAAATACTTGTGGCTATGGAGAAAGTGACCAATAAGAGCCTTTAAACAGTCTTCCAAAAACAAGATCAAATAAAAATCTTCTCAAACGATGAATAAGGGTTTGTAGGAATTTAAGGGTTAGTTGTAAAATCAGAAGCAATAAGTTTCCAACCTTATTATGCTAGTGGCCACCTTATATTCATACCTTGCCTCTCAAAAAAATTGTGTATAAGCCTACAATGGTGATTCAAGGTTATATCTTGATGAGAAAATAATGGAATGACTACAAAAAATTTACTTGTGATACTTTTATGTGTCAAACCCTTGCCAAAATTTGAAATTGGGCCTACATACAAGAAAAATATGGCCAATAACCATAGTGGCTACTCCAACAGGGTCTGCAATCCCAAAAAAAATGCAAACAATCCCGCTAAGGCTTGCACCCATGGTTCTATAGCCCAAAAATGGACTTTGTCTAGGGAATTTTAGCCTCTTAGGGCTACAACTACCCCAAATAGGCTCCAAATCAGTGTTTTTTGGGGCTCAAAAAAATTCTTCTATTAACCTGCCACCAAAAACAAGTTGAACCTATGCACTATAGAAAAAAAAATTGCAAAATAATTTTTACAATTGAAACCCTTGAAGAAACCCTTATTTAAAAATGAAATAACCCTTTGTATAGTTGTGGCCTCCTTAATGCTTGCAATATTAGTCCCAAATCCTAGCCTTTTAGGTTGGGTGAGGCTAGGACCTTCAGAAAATGGGTTTCTTCCTTAATTTGAAAATAATCAACCTGCAAAAAAAGGCTCAAAAACCCTAGAAGTCTCACTAGAAAATAGAAAATAAATTCCTAAATGGCTATATATACAATGAGAAATAATTTCAAGGCTTGCTAAAAAATTAATTACAAATTTATTTACAATATTCACAAATAAAATTACAAGCTCTAATAAGCAAATCTAGATTTATTTTCACCATTAAATTTTGAAAATAATTTGATTGGAGAAATAAAATTAATTTAGTGCCATGGCCAAATTACTACATAACAATCGTTAGATAAGCGAACGAGCCTAAAAAAGTGAAGCCACTTAAAAGTCTACGTACTTGGGGTTTCAAAAGGCTAAATAATCTGATGATTTCTCTACACACTTAAAATATACATTTTTAGATCATAAGGGTTTGATCCACACAAGAAACGAAGATCTAGAGATACCTGCTAGATCGACTAGATTTAGAGTGCTTGTTGTTGATTTTTGTAGCATTTGGAAGTGTTCCAAGTCTCAAACCTTGCAGGGAGGCTTGGACAATGGCATTCCACTTGGTTAATGACTTATTAAAATAATTAATTATTTTAATGAAGACCCTAAGTCTAAAATTACGGAAATGAAATAATTAAAGGGTATTAATAAGTCAAAGTGTGAATCTACTAGAAAACAAGGATCAAGTCAAGTTTTAATCTTAGCCATTGATTAAACTTCTAATCTAGGTCGTTGGTTCTCCAATGAGAAGATTATAAAAGAAGGCTTGAGGGTCATTTGGAAAATAAATCAGGCATACACTCAGTATCCGAAAGAGATCGCTTCTGAAGTAAGAGAATTCGATTTCATTGTGAGAGTTGTAGGGCGAAAAGTTTGTAGAAGCAGGAGGAGGGAGTCAGAAGTGATCAAGGTCAAGGATAAAGGGAAGCAGTGGGCCACTGGAGGCAGCTCTGGGCTGCAACGCAAAGAACCCACGCAGACCCTACGCAGATTTACGCATTATAGCGTTGGGACTGCGCAAAGAAACACACAGACAGGCACAAGAGCCAGCAGAGGCAGATCAAGGTGTCAGAGAATTGTCCGAGAGAGCCAGGAATTCTGTCTCAAGTATTTCAGATTTTATCTGCCAGTATTTTTCCTTGTAAAGATATCATTTGTTGAAGAAATAATAAAACCCTCATTTTTTGCACGGGTTTTCCCGCACTGGGTTTTTTCGGGGACAATTGTCCAAAAATAATTGTGTACATGTGATTGATTCGTGTGCTTATGTCCTTTACTATTCATTTCTCTGCATATGTATTTTTGAATGTTGCAGTAGTATTTATTTCGATATTTTCCAGAATATTTCTGAAAAATAACTTATTCAAATAATAAGTAGGAGGAATAAATCTATCACTGCAACTGTATAGTTTTCAGATTGAAAATTTCACATGGTATCAGAGCGAGAGATGAGTAACAGGAAGGGAGAATCGACTAGTGAACAAAATTCTATTTTTGCAGCAGCAGTGCAGAAGGGTTCACACAGTTCTCCAGGAAGGGAAAGAAGCATGACAGAACAGATGGATCACGATGTCTCTATTTTGGCATCCATACTTGAGGAAGAATTTTCTTGCGTATCAAGCATTGCTTCTTATGATGTCTAGTATATTGACAGTGGAGCCTCTGCTCACATGACTGGAGTACGGGACTATTTTTCCGACTACCAAGAAGAGTAGATGAATCTTAAAATAACCATGGATAATAAAGCAAAATGCACTCCTGTTGCGAGAGGTACCGTAGTTTTTCAGACCGAGGCTAGAAATAGGATTCGGGCCACTAATGTACTGTGTGTCCCTGGGTTGGGGATGATCTTGCTCTCAGTGTCTCAACTTCAAAATCAAGGTTATGATGTCTACTTTATTGGAAATAGAGCTATGTCAAACACCCCAGTTGGAAGAAGAAGGCACAGATCGGGGTAAGAAGCAACAAACTTTACAAGTTGCAGCTTGAGTCTCCAATGGCATTGGTCAGTAGCGCAGATGAAACGAACCTGAATGAGCTATGGCACAGAAGAATGGGGCATTTTCATCATGGGGCGTTAAGAATTATCCAGAACATTGTCACAAGTGTTCCAGAGATGAGCACTAAACGAGATGATGTCTGCAACGAGTGCATATAGGGAAAATATGCCAAGGCAGCGTATCAAAGAAGCAACAATAGGGCCAAGAGTGTATTGGACTTGATACACTCAGACATATGTGGACCAATGTCCACTAGAGCTCTTAGTGGTGCTGAATACTTCGTCACCTTCATTGATGACCATTCCAGGAAAACCTGGATCTACCTTTTGAAGACCAAGGATGAAGTCTTCAATCGGTTTAAAGAGTTTAAGGCTCTGGTTGAAAATATGAAAAGAAAGCGGATCAAGGTATTGAGATCAGACAATGGTGGTGAATACATATATAAGGAATTCACTGGTTTCTGTGCAAGGGAAGGCATCAAAAGAGAGTGCACAACTCCATACAATCCGGAGCAAAATGGTGTAGCAAAAAGGAAAAACAGGATTATTTTCGACGCAACAAGGGCGATGCTCTATGACCAAGACATGCCCAAATTCCTGTGGGTTGAAGCGTGTAACAATGGTCTACATTCAAAACAGGACTCCTCACGCTGCATTGGGAAAGATCATAGGGCCAAGGGTGTATTGGACTTGATACACTCATATATATGTGGATCGATGTCCACTAGAGCTCTTTGTGGTGCCAAATACTTCGTCACCTTCATTGATGACCATTCCAGGAAAACCTGGATCTACTTTTTGAAGACCAAGGATGAAGTCTTCAGTCGGTTTAAAGAGTTTAAGGCTCTGGTTGAAAATATGACAAGAAAGCGGATCAAGGTATTGCGATCAGACAATGGTGGTGAATACATATATAAGGAATTCACTAGTTTCTGTGCAAGGGAAGGCATCAAAAGAGAGTGCACAGATCCATACAATCTGGAGTAGAATGGTGTAGCAAAAAGGAAAAACAAGATATTGTCGACGCAACAAGGGTGATGCTCTATGACCAATACATGCCCAAATTCCTGTGGGCTGAAGCATGTAATACAGTTGTCTACATTCAAAACAGGACTCCTCACACTGCATTGGGAAATATCATGCCGGAAAGTGTCTTCACTGGCAGTAAGCCTGAAGTAAGTCACTTTAGGATCTTCGACAGTACAACTTACTGTCATGTGCCCAGTGAGAAGAGGAATAAGTTTGAGCTTACTGCAGAAAAAGGGTATCTGGTAGGATACAACGAGAATCCAAAGGCATATCGCATATACATTCCTGAGAGTAGGAAAGTCGTGGTGCAGAGGGATGTGAAGTTCAAGGAGGAGAAGGCCTTCAGAAGATCCCATGAGTTGCCTTCCGCTACGAATTATGAGGAGGAGCCTCTAGTTCAGCCCCAACAACCAGCAGCAAAAAACTCAATTGCCTCTCCAAGGCAGAGGGATCCAAGGGACGTGTCTCCCGAGGATTTGCAAGAGGGAGAGCCGGTAAATCCACCCACCATTAGTGGAAGAATGAGTAGGGAACTTCGACAGATTCTGAAGGATGCAAAGGAATTTGTCGGAAGCCCCCAGAATGAGAAGAGACAGCGTAAGCAGCCTGAGATGTATCAAGCCTTAGTTTCTCAAGTCGGAGAACCTTCCAGTTTTTGGGAAGCAACTCAGCACCAAAGTGTGGGTTGATGCAATGGTGGAAGAGTACAGTTCCATCATGATGAATGATGTCTGGGAAGTGGTCCCCGGACCTCAGCAGAGATCAGTTGTAGGATCCAGGTGGATCTACAAGATCAAGTATGTTGTAGATGCCAGCATCAAGAAATTTAAAGTCGAGTTTGTGGCTAAGGGGTGTGCTCAGAAGGAAGGGATTGACTATGAAGAAACCTTTGGCCCAGTAGCCAGATACACCTCTATCAGATCCGATGGGATGGGAAATTCACCGGATGGACGTCAAGACGACATTCTTGAACGGGGTGATAGAGGAAGAGGTGTATATAGAACAATTGGAGGGCTACGAGACGCATGATCAGAAGACTCATCTATGCATATTGAATAAAGTGTTATATGGACAGAAGCAAGTTCCCAGAGCCTGGTATGGTCAAATTGACAACTACCTGTAGAAGATGGGATTCGTCAAGAGTGATGCAGATCCAAATCTCTACTATTTGAGAGTAGGGAGTGAGCCGTTGATACTAGTTTTGTATGTAGATAATATATTTTTGACAGGATCATCAAGGCTCATCACAAACTGCAAGAAGAATTTGGATGAGGAATTTGACATGAAGGATCTAGGACGGATGCACTATTTTCTGAGGTTGGAGGTTTCGCAGCAGAATGGGGAGATATTTCTTGGTCAAGGAAGATACTCTACAGAGATTCTTAAGAGATTTCATATGGAGGATTGTAGACCCATGAAAAATCCAATGATCATCAACTGGAAGAAAATCGACACGTCCGAAGATGATGAGGTTGATCCTACGTTATATAGGCAACTCATAGGATCGTTGATGTATCTGGTAAATACAAGGTCGGACATAGGTTATGTTGTAAATACCCTTAGTCAGTTCATGGTAGAACCTAAGAGGGCTCATTGGGCAGCAGCCAAGCATGTTCTCAGATACCTTCAAGGAATAGTCGAGCTTGGATTGAAGTACATCCATAGAAATGATGTCAGGTTGAGTGGTTTCACCGACACAGATTCGACTGGAAGTTCAGTAGATCGGAAGAGTACTAGTGGGTAATGTTTTAGTCTAGGATCAGTAATGAATCCCTGGTGCAGCAGGAAACAGAAGTTCGTAGCACTGAGCTCAGCTGAAGCAGAGTATATGGCAGCCAGCACAGCTTCGTGTGAGGCCATATGGCTTTGAAAACTGTTAGTGAACCTACTCAAGGAGAAAATGGAAGTGACCAGTATCTTATGCGATAATCAGAGTTGCATCCAGCTCTCTTAAAATCCTATGTTTCATGATCGGTCGAAACATATTGACATCAGGTGTCACTTCATCAGGGACTATGTACAACGTGAAGTTGTTCAGTTGCAATACACTCCAACAGGAGAACAGGTGGAAGACATCCTCACAAAATCTCTAGGGAAGACTAAGTTTGTCTACTTTAGAGAGAAGATGGGGATGATGATGAATCCCTTCTAGTGGCAGGAATGGATAGGATCAGTATTTAGAAGGAGCTATTGTATAGATGCAGCAGTGACAGTGGCAGTGTCAAAGGCAGCAGTATAGAGGACAGCAACGTAGCAGATGAGGGGCAGCGTCCAAAGATCAGCAGCGTAGAGGGTGCTTCAAAAGCAGAGCAGCATGCAGCAGGCATATTGTTGAAAAACCTTCCTCGCTAAGAGGGAGTGATGATTTTTGTAGCATCCGGAAGTGTTCCAAGTCTCAAACCTTGCAGGGAGGCTTGGACAACAACATTCCAAAGAACCCAGAAACCGTTTGTGGAAATTCCACTCGATTCTTGACTTATTAAAATAATTAATTATTTTAATGAAGACCCTAAGTCTAAACTTAGGGAAATGAAATAATTAAAGGCTATTAATAAGCAAGAGTGTGAATCTTCTAGAAAACAAGGATTAAGTCAAGTTTTAATCTTAGCCATTTTTTAAACTTCTAATCTAGGTCGTTGGTTCTCCAACGAGAAGATTATAAAAGAAGGTTTGAGGGTCATTTGAAAAATAAGCCGGGCATACATTTAGTACCCAAAGGAGATCGATTTTGAAGTAAGAGAATTCGATTTTAGTGGGATAATTGCAAGGCGAAGAGTTTGTAGAAGCATAAGGAGAAGGGAGTCAGAAGTGATTGAGGTCAGGGACAGAGGGAAGCACTGGGCCACTAGATGCAGCTCTAGGCTGCAGCGTAGAGAACCCACGCAAACCCTACGCACACTTACGCATTCCAGTGCTGGGACTACACAGAGAAACATGCAAACATGCACAGTAGCCAGAAGAGGCAGATCAGGGTGTCAGAGGATTGTCCGAGAGAGCCGGGAATTCTGTCTTAGGTGTTTCAGATTTTATCTGCTAGTATTTTTCCTTGTAAATATATCATTTGCTGAAGAATTAATAAAACCCTCATCTATTGCACCTGTTTTCCCGCATTGGGTTTTTCCAGGGACAATTGTCCAAAAATAACTATGTACATGTGATTGATTCTTGTGCTTATGTCCTTTACTATTCATTTCTCTGCATATATATTTGTGAATGTTGCAGTAGTATTTATTTCGATATTCGCCAGAAGATTTCTGAAAAATAACTTATTCAAATAATAATAAGTGGGAGGAATAAATCTATTTGTCAGTATTTTTCCTTGTAAATATATCATTTGCTGAAGAATTAATAAAACCCTCATCTGTTGCCCCTATTTTCCCACATTGGATTTTTCCAAGGACAATTTTCCAAAAATAACTGTGTACATGTGATTGATTCTTGTGCTTGTGTCCTTTGCTACTCATTTCTCTGCATATGTATTTGTGAATGTTGCAGTAGTATTTATTTGGATATTCGCCAGAAGATCGCTGAAAAATAACTTATTCAAATAATAAGCGGGAGGAATAAATCTATCACTGCAATTGTATAGTTTTCAGATTGAAATTTTCACACTTGCTCTAGCCCAATACCTATTACAAGATACAAGTACAAATAGATAATCCAACCAGTGGCTAATGAAACAACAATCTTCAAAATGAACCAATTAGAACATTAAAACATATTTAGCACATACCATAGATCATTGAATGAGAGACAACATGAATTGAACCCCAAAGAATTTATTATTGCAAAATAAAATACATATAACAGCTTGACTCAATTTTCTTAAGATTTTTTGTTACAATACATCATGATCAAATGAGGAGCAAATAGTTTCCGTGTATAGATAATGAGAGTATCAAACCCCTCCAAGTGGAAAATAACATGGCTAGTTTTTTTATCCATGGCTTGATCCTCGTCAAAATAATTTGATCTGTTGATCTTCTTGAAGAAATTTGATCTCCTTAGTTGATGGAGAAAAATTCCTTGATCCCTATCAAAATTTGAATTTTGTCTCTTCATCTGGAGGAAAAAATTGAATTCCATGATAAACCCTTTTTTCTATCCCAGAAAATAATATTTTGAACTTTTAACCTCAAAAATCCCCTTTAACTTAAACCACCATGGTCCAGAGGGTCATTTTTTCTTAAATTTTTTATTTTTCCCTTGATGGATGACCCCAAAAAATTAATTTATTTTGGACCCACGAATTTTTGAGGGATTTTTGATAATTTTTCACTTGGATAAAATTTAATTTCTCTCAAATTAATTTTTGACACAATTTAATTAATTTCCTAGCTAATTATTTTATTTTATTTTTGCTAGAAAAATTAATTAAAAGACTAGAGAGGGAAATTACACATTTTCCGCCCTCAAAGTAGGTCTAAAAAAATATTTTGGTAATGGTGTTCTAATTAAGAGGAACCATTCACCAAAAATATTCCTACAAAACTTTTACATCAAGATATTATAATAATTACCCATAGATGGAGAATTTGCAATAGACACAACTTCTTAGACCCAACCAAATTCTATGACTCAAGACACATGATAGTATGATAAAAATGCATTGAATCGATAACACTATGACTCTCCTAAGACCTTATCAATGAGTTTCACCCTAGCTTTGGGTTAAATCTGGGATAAAAACTTGGACTATTATTCGTGTTTGCAAACACAAATAATTTGGGGAAGTTAAAAAACCCCCTACAGTGAAACCCTTTGACAAAAAACATAAGCTTACCTAAGTGTTGTTACATGTCTTAATAGTTATACTAGAATCATTTTTACAATAATTTGTAGAATTTGGAATTACAATTACGACAATGACTCACAAAATTTTATCCACTCCTTTGCACTCTACTTCTCGGAACTGTTGACATGTACATGGCCAGTTGGTTGAATTCTTGCAAAGTTATATATTTCTTCTAAAGCATAGATCTAGAAAGTCAAACAAAGTTCTAGATGCTTTGGGTAGGATTGTGTTACAACTCAACACTTTGTCAGTAGAAGTGGTGGGTTTGGAAAGCATGAGGGAGGTGTGTAGAAAATGTTGATTTTGGAGAAGCTTGGATAGCTTGTAAAGCACCTTGGAGTGTAAACAAAACCATGTTCTTGGATTACCATATCTAAGAAGGGTTTTTATTTAAAAATCGGCAATTGTGCATTCCTCAAGGGTCAATGAAGCCGAATCTTATTAAGGAGCTACATGGTGGCAGCTTAGGTAGACATTTTGGAATGGATAAGACCGTGACGTTGGTAAAGGAGAGGTATTGTTGGCCTAACACCAACGAGGATGTCGTTAGTTTGTTGAATGTTGTAGGGTTTGCCAATTAGCAAAGGGTAGAAGTCAAAATACAGAGTTGTATACTCCATTGTCGGTAGCAGAAAGTCCTTAGGAAGATGTGAGCATGGACTTTGTCTTGGGGCTACCAAGCACACAAATGAAGCATGATTCAATGATGGTTTCTATAGATCGGTTTTCAAAGATAACACATTTCAAAGCATGTAAAAGGACAAGTGATGCTACTAAATTGACTATTTTGTTCTTCAAAGAAGTAGTGAGACTTCATGGTTTACCAAGAACCATTACTTCAAATAGAGATATAAGGTTCCTGGGTCACTTTGGAAAACGCTCTGGAAGAAAATGGGATCTGAATTGTTGTACATTTCATCTTATCATCCACGGGCAGATGAGCAGACTGAAGTAGTGAACATAAGTCTTGGAAATTTGCTAAGAAGCTTGAGTGGTGAAAATCCCAACCGGTGGGATATGGTCTTGGCACAGGCAGAGTTTGCATATAAAGATTCAGTGAATAGATCCACTGGTAAGATTTCATTTCATATTGTTTATGGTTGTTCACCAAAACGTGTTGTGGACCTGATACAGTTGTCATATTTGGAGGAAAGGAAGAGTGTTGATGCATGTTATTTTGCACACAGCATGAAGGAAATGCATGAACAAATGAAAAAAATGCAATAGAGTAATGAACTATATAAGGAGAAAGCAAATTTGAAAAGAAGAGCAAAGGTTTTTGTAGAAGGAGAACTGGTAATAATGCATCTGCGAAAAGAAATATTTCTAAGGGTTGCCTATGACAAGTTGAAATATAAGAAAATATGCCCATGCAGAATTCTTCGAAAATTTTTTGAAAATGCCTGCAAGCTAGAGTTGTCGAGAGACTTGGATATCTCTCTGATATTCAATGTGGTTGATCTAAATGAGTTCCATGAAGGAGAAAACAATGAAGAGATAAGTGCGCCCATTGAGTGGAAGAAACAATTACCCGTTAAACCTGTTGAAGTGGACGAAATTCTGGCCACAATGGTTGGAAAGAAGACCCGCCAAAGAGAGTATCTAGAGTATTTGGTGAAATGGAAAAATAGGGGATTTGAAGATGCGTCATGGGTGACTAAACAAGAGCTAGCACACCTACGATATATTTCAGTCTCTGAAGGAAGTACCACATGAGTTGGTAGCTCATATTTTCTTATTGAGGCTGTCTAATGCAGGGACATCCTTGGCCTCGGGAAATCTTCATCAACCAAACAAATTTATGTTTGAGTTCGTAATGTAGAAAAATAAGTGTTTCTACTCCCATGTATTTCGAGTTGCTAACATTCCTATTATGTAGTTGTTGATACACCCACTGGATAGTTGTTGCTACCCCTGTAGCTACAGTTTATCAAAGCAACGATTACTTTTGAGTTGTTGGCACTCCCAGGATCGCGTGTTGATACTCCTATTGCATGGAGTTGCTAACACTTCCAGAATCGTGTGCTAATACTCATGTTGCGTGGAGTTGTTGACACACCCAAACCAACTATCATTGCTACTAGACGCGCTACAAGAATGGAATGTAGGTTACAAAATTTTCTTTGTTCACACACTGTGAGGAATCAAATTGATTCAGTTCTTGAATGTGAAGAGGTCGACAACATGGTAAACGGCTTGGTTCAGTTGGAATGCGAAGAGGTCAGTGGCGTGAGAAATAAATTACAGGAACAAGGAAGAAAAGGGGATGCTTTGGCTTTTTGGCTTTTGGCTCTTAGACTTTTGGTTTTGGCTTATGTGCGATTTGGAGAGTGTGACTGGTTGTTGTACGACTTAGCAAAGGTGTTTTGGTTGTTGTGTGGTATCACCCTGTGACAGCACATGTATTGCAAGTACTCTGAGGATTCACTCTCAAACCTAAATTTCTTGCATGTAAAAGCACATTCTGAATGAATAAAAATATTTTAAGTCTATTTTAAGTTCTTGTCAGCAAGCCTAAATTACTTTGTGTTTATGCTCTCTGATTTAGCTATTTGAATTAATTTAATACAGTGACCAAAACCAAATCGTTGGGGTTGTGTGCTATGTAACAACAATTCTGGTTCTGTAGTTTGTGGCTTGGCTGCTACAGAACCCCGGGTTGCATCACTAGCTAGAAGGTTGATGCTGGGAGGTGCGTAAAGTTGGTCTACATTTCCAGGGGTGGAGGGGAGGAGCTTCGGGCTTTCCTTAAATCCATCAATAGATCAGCATTGGCTACTTGATGGTATGTTCTATATTCCTTTAATAAATAAAATTAGGCTTTTGTATTCTTTGATGCTAGGAGGCCATTAGAGGCCTAGACTTAACTTAGTAGCAGTTTCCTTTTGGTTTTGATGTTTATTCGTGTTCCTTTTGGTTTTGATGTTTACCCGTGTTTAATGTAATTTTATTGTTTCTATTAAAGAAATTTCGACATTTTTTCTTGGCAAAAAATATTATTTTTGTAAAGAAATATTGTTACAATGCAAATATAAACATCTTAACAATAATCAAACTTGTAATTCTATATATCTATATCTCCACCAGTTCTTAGTTCTGCAGAGTTTAGTGAGATTGAACCAAATTAAGTACATCTTGAAGAATAACCAACTTAAATACATCTTAAACAATAATAATAATAATAATAATAATGGTTGATAGATACAAGGATAAGATGGATCTACTTTGGTAATATACAATTGGATATAACTTGTTTATCGCTACCCATGGAGTTGCCATCGGTGTTGCCATTTTTAGCATGCTCACCAACAAGACCACCATTGCAAGTGGAAATTTGTGACAACATTTAGGGTCAACTGATCCACTCCATCATTCTGTAGATATTTAGCTCTAGCCAATTACTTCGCGTCATCCGAACCCACCTCAATTGAGGTTTTCAGCTTTACTTCGCTCCTCGAAGATTTCTGATTACGAGTATTCATCATGCAACACGCAAGCATCCGAAGCTCTGATATCGACTAATCAATACCATGACTTGCCACTTAAAGCTCTGATAGTAGCCTTGATCAATTATGATGATTCGGAGATTACGGATACTCACACAGCACCAACAAGCTCAAGACCATAGATCTCAACTCTGATAACCCATTGTTCAAATTTTGCTCCCCACAAACTGGAACTAAATTGTAGTGCATATGGCCACTCACATCCCCTTTCTCTCTCGAATACACATAATAGTAGGATTACAAGGTTACATTGAAACAAATATAGAACATCCACATACATAGGGTACTACAAACTAGAAACGGCCAAGTAAAATGAGTACAAACGAACAAAATCTCAATACAGAGTGAAGAACCCTATTACATAATTTATTTTCAAAAATTAACTTATCCTATTTGTGTTGTCGACACCTTTTCTCTTCTGTGTGATTGGATTTTCAAGATACCCACTCAAACCCTGTCAGCATTTGTAAGCAGTGAGCTTGCACATCTCCGATCCTGATTATGGGTCCCTCTTCAGTGCTCTTTTCGCAAAGATTCAACCATTTTGGAAATGTGTCCAGGCCAATTAGCCACCATTGTATTTTGATGGTTTACTCTTTTTGTACAAATATTTTTTCAGTATGTTCTGCCTCATTTATTGTTGTCAGAAAGTTTGTCAATTATCATCTTGCTTCACATCCATAACTTAGTGCAACTCTTATACAATTGAATTGAGGCAACCTTATCTTGGTGTGATTGCATTCGGAGATTTAATTTGGAAGCTCTTGAGAATGTTCTTTATTTGCTCCCAATTTATTGTGAGTGCAATTTTTCCAGTAAGAAATCAACAAAACCATCTATCTGAGAATAGCTTATTTACCATGATATCACTTGTCTAGCTAAGAAACATGCATAGGTTATGTTGAATATAAAACTCTCATAGTGATCATGACAAATAACATAACATGGTATCTCTTCATAAAGAGAACCAATTAAACCAATTATAGGATATGCCATTCCATTCTGTCAGCCACATATAAACTCACGAGTGTCCTATATTTTTAATCCTATATAAAACATGTATCTTGCATTGACACAATGTAGGCCATCATTCCCTTTGCATAATTAGTTCTCTATGCAAAAACCTTCTAATGTCTTAACTTTCATTAGGAAGTTATGTCACTAACACCAGTTTGATTTACAGGAGTTTTGGATGGACATAATGCAGAACATAATAAGCAGGCATTAAATTGTTGCAATTCACATTGAAACAAATTACATACAGAGAATGGTATGGACAAGTATTTCTGTAAACATGTCAATATGCAGTCACGTTTATTTGTACCTTTCTACAGTAACCTGAACTTGGTATTCCAAGCTGTAGGGTTGATGGCTGGAATTATGAAAATGACAAAAGAATATTAACAAACAAAAGGAATGATGGACCACCGATAACGAGGATAGCTATCAAATTTATGAAGATACCATTTGTGCATCTCAGTGGCAGCAAAAGTGAGGTTGGCAACCTGTAATCATATCAAGAAAAAATATGCATAGATCACCTTCAAGTTCATACATAACCAATAATCGAGTTAAACTTGCATCAAATGTAATTGTTTTAAGACACAAAGTTAAAAAATCTGATGTGAACATAGGCTACTGTATCAGTACTGTCCTGTAGTAAAATAAATTGTGCTTGACACAAAAGAGACACTAAGGAAGGAAGCCATCATACCACATATCCAAAAAGAAGCCACACTGTGAGATCAGAAGCTCCACTAGCAATTAAAATCCCTGCGTAGATGACCTGCAAGAAAAACACAGACATACAAGCAACCACAGGTAAAAGGAAAGCATATAAAATGTTATCAAAAGCTTTCAGAATGTAAAACATTCTCAAAAGCATTCAGATTCATTCTGGCCATCTTACTCTGAACCAGCTATTACATGATTGAATTTAAAAGCAAGAGGCATTAAAGAAAAGAAAGAATTGAAAAATTACAGATACTTACAATCTCAGCCAAATAGTGTGGGCAAGATACAATCTCAAACCAATCGCCATATGGAATAGCATATTCATTTGTCTCTTCTTGATTTCCAGTTCGTAAAGATCCCTATATATTCAGTATTCATATCAAACTATATAAAAAATTCAATCGTCCATATGTAGCAGTAAACAAGACATAAATTTTCACAGAAACGCATACAAAAAAATCTTGAAGGGAAACTAAATATTACCACACAACTAGTACAAGAGAACAGAAACACTGAAACTCCTAGGGATAAGTTTTAAACAAAATAAAATGATAATTTTAACATATCTGAATTATCAAAAACAACTTCAACCATAAATCTGCAACTGAAGAGCCACATACGAACACCTGTCATGGAGTGGAACAGAACCAAAGTATATTATGCCGAGCACTTTTTGGAAAATGTTATCGCATGATAAGCCACTCACTGATAAAACACTACTAAAGAAGTAGATGGTTGGATCAAGAACACCTAAAATCATAAAGACATTTGTTTGAAGGAGATGGAATTAGGCAGTGCAACATTAAAGAAATAAGGGATTAAAAAAGCAGAAGCACACTAGTAGGTTCACCAAAATTTATGTACGAAACACATTCAACTGTTTTTACAAATTTGATTACTGTGATCTATCCAAAACACAAAAACACTAGGATGTAACTTAAGGTTTATATCGAAATTTGTTGCCGTGCTTTTATAAATTATAAAGGCCTGATCCAAGGGAGATAGTAGCTGGACCCTTCTACCCATCACTTAAGAATAATTCTCAAGAAAAACAAACAAGAGAGAGATAGGAACATATAACAAAGTTTGTGTAGGTCCATAAACCTAGAGAACAAACATATTCGCTTTAATTTTTCAGGTATATCCACAAAAAAAACTGGGCAAAAACATCACAGTTTTCAAGTTTTACTGTATAGAAATCATAATAAAAAGATTAGAAATGGTAATGGGAAAATCAGATTCCATTATATACAACAAGATATCTTTAGCAACTTGATGGAGCACCCAATAGATAGTCAAAATAGCCCAAAGCCACATGGAAGGCTTGTTTCTCATACAAATGAAATGCAAATAACTAAGATGTGCTTTATTTCTTGTTACTGTTTCCCCCTATCTTCTTTATCAACATTGTAGAGAGTGAAGTTAGAGCTTTCTCTTCCTAAAGGAGTTAATACTCTTAGATTTTAGTTGCAGACATGTATGCATAGCTATTTGGAGCAGGAGCGAAGAAGGAAATATGTGCACAAAGCACCAATTTCCAGAAGGCAATGGGAGCAAAGCATTCCGGGAGCAATTTTTATCTAATATATATTTTGATGTATATATATTTTTAGAAAAGGCATGCAGAATGGCAAATTAATTGCAGAAAATGAGAAAGATTTTTGAGGTTGATTAATGATAACCATTAAAGCATCAACCATTTAGTGCATGTTACCCACCAAAGTGGGTAACCCATAGGAGTAACTTTTCTTCCCTTCGGCCACCCAGCCAGGAGCCCTGCGATGACCCACAGATAGCTTTATTTTAGAGCTCTTAAAGCTCTCCACCTATGTTCTGGCCCATGCTCTGTCCCATCTAGCATGATCCTTGAAGGAAAGTGACTCATCTATCAGAAGGTACACTAACCATTTCTGCAATCACATGCTTTCATTTAATGTTAAGGGAATTCTAATAGGGATCACATGTTAAGCTGGATGATTGACCGCTCTTGATTGTAACCTTGTTCCCACACTTCACCGAGGACATTATCCTTCAACACTACTCTAGTGTGACCACCCCTAAGGCCTTTTCTTTTAGGAGGCACTGAGTGATATAGCATGCCCAAGGTAATAGATACTTGTCATTTTCCATTTATTCTTGATATTCAATTCCATTCCTTGGGTTGATTGTCATTTGTGATTGGCACTGGCACCCTATATCCACATCTCTAAGTAAGGGCCCGGAAAATTTTCCCTAGGAGGTTGATGCAGCAAAGAGAAGGATAAAATCATATATGGCCACAATTGAGAGAAAAT
The DNA here is from genome assembly GCA_034641835.2 of Pinus albicaulis. Lineage (NCBI taxonomy): Eukaryota > Viridiplantae > Streptophyta > Pinopsida > Pinales > Pinaceae > Pinus > Pinus albicaulis. The sequence goes on along the minus strand of CM076584.1, from coordinate 760,245,513 downwards.
GAAAAATGTAAAAGATTGCTTGGACTAATAATAAGCATGTGGGCATAAGCCTAGCCTAAGCTCTACCCCACTTATCAATCATTGTTAGAAAACCAGAAAGGCAGAAAAATTTTCTTATGCTGATAATTACTTGTGATATTCTTGTATTCTTATTAACTTTCTTTATGTTCTTCTTTTATCTTCTTTTCATCAAGCAATCATAAAATCAAAACATGAAGATCAACGACACCAGATGTAGGCACTTAGCAAGAGCTAAAACCCCTCTCTAGGGGAAAACCCAGTCAAACTCTTCCACTAATCAAATTGAGATAGACCAAGACCTTAGACCAAACCTAAAGGCCTTCCTCCTCCACCAAGTCAGCCTTCCCAGGTGATTCCACAAACTTCATAGTCTCCTCTTTTCTAGCAGCTACAACTTGTAATATTCCCAATTAGCAGCAGTTAATTGGCAATATTAATTTTTGCTCAGATTTCGCCTCTCTAAAGTCAGTCATGAAATAAAGGAGTTGATGGGACCCATAACCCAGCTTAGAATAAATAATCTTCCTAAAGTCACTTAAACATTATTCTGATTATAGCGTGGGGCCCAGGGGAGCCAAGTGACAACGCAAAGGTAGCGTGGGCTAGGCAACACAATGGCAGCGTGTGCCAGGACAGTTCAGTTTAGTAGGGATAGCGTGGCATGAGGAGACAGCGCAATTTAGTGGGGCCCAAGGGAGAGCTAGGGTCTCAAGCATAAAAGGAGGGAGAGGCTAGCTACTCACTCATTATATTTTGCATCTTCAGAATTTTTGTCTAACAGATATTGAACACACTTACGTTGTTTAGCTAAGTCTGCATGTGTTGTTCAGCACACGGGTGTCTCTGAGCGGAGATCCCAACTCAGCCTCGGGGGACTTCGAGTGCCCGCTCAGGTGAGGAGCTTTACCTTGAGATTTCATAGCAAAGAACGCAACATCAGCCATCCAGGAGTTACACAGTCTTGAGGCAATGCAGTCTCCCACAGGAATTACGCAGTCTTTGTGGAGGGCAGCTCCGGGAGAGAGGGATATTTAGTAGCTTCAGTCCGGGAGAGGTGTGAGGGGACCAGCCCTTCACTAGTGATCTTTTGGAGCAGTTTGTGGCCAGCATTTCCAATCATTCATCTCAGTGGCCAGCGTACTCGCCAAGAGTGCATAGTTTTCCCAAGGGGGTCAAATTTTGGGGTCAACCTTTCTGGAATCCCTTGTAGGGTTTTTCCGGGTTTTTGGAGGAGAGTCTGTACCCAAGGTTTCATAATTTTCTGAGCAGGGGAACAGCCCCAAAGAGCAACTCTATTCCAGTCAGAGGCAGCAGTTTCTAGCAGCTCAGGGAGTAACGCAGTCCAGAGAGAAGGCAGTCATCCAGAGCAAGGTTTTGAGAGTGATTTCAACTTGCCTTGAGCAAGCCAAGGTGCCATCATTCTGATCACCTTTTGTACTCATTCCCTCTTTTAGATTTATAATAAAATGGCTCAGCTTTTCTCCATGTTTGGAGTGTGTTCCATGATGTCTCTCTATTTGTTGTAGTTTTTTTTTATGTTGCTTTATATTGTTGTTTATTTCCTATTCAAAATATTATAGTGGTATCAGAGCTCATAGACTTGGCTCAACCTATGGAGCAGATCAGTCTATGACACCCGAACGTAAAGAATACATCACTTACCGGACGCAGCAGTACAGGAGCCGAGAGCGGAGGCTCGGGGCCACATTTGGAGAGGGGGACTGCATTCCAGTTGAGGACGCAGAGGAGGAAGTACCTATGGCAGAAGAGAAGAATGACGGGAAGGAGTTCGGGAATCTCCTCCTGAAGTCTGTGCAGGAGCTCTCGAAGAAGATAGAGGAGATGGATCAGAAGATTGCTGGGGAGAATAGACAGCGTGAAACCCCAATTCCTTGGTCGACGTGGGGTAATTCCCACTACAGTTAAATGAAAACAGTGGGCTGAGAGCCCACTACCCGAGTCATCCACCAAGCTTGTTTATCAATGAAAAGTCGCGAGAACAAGCCAAGGGAGAAGCCCAGAAGAGGCATGCATGTTTGCACTATGAGTCAAAATGCCTCGAGGGTAGTCGATGATATAGAATATATTGTATATATTTTCTTGTTGTGTGTGGCATAAAGTTTATGCAAACTTCCAAGTGTCACTCAAACAACCAAGTGCCAAACAGCAGACATTTTTCAGTGCCTTTTACGTTTTAAGAAGCTTGTGGTTTTTGGGTTAATCTATTGCAGGAGTTGCTATAATAATACTCCTCTGGGGTCAACACAAGCACAACCAGAGATTCAAAACAGTGTCAAATATTATCCATTTAAATGTCGAAAACGCCAGGGAGGGTTTTAAGGTTTTAATGTCCCCTATTAGATGAAAACATTCTTATTTTTCAATCCGTTGCTATTCGAATCTACAGAAATTATTGTCAGAGTTGTTCTGTTTATTCTTTATTCAAATGATAAAGAAGAAAGCACCTCATATTAGTTTGCATTAGGCTCAGTTTGTAATATCCCTGTTTAGGGCAGCCTCCCTGTTGAGGGTCCGGTGGGCCCTACCACGTTGCCGGGGTCTGCGTAATTGGGGGACTGCGCGAGGGTCCCCGTCCCGAAATGCTCCGGTGGGCCTTAAGACCCCACCCTTAACACCCTGGGATGCCGCCCTCACTAACAGTTCGAGCTTTAGGTGTAGTGGTTGGATCAACGTGGTATCAGAGCCGAGGTCTCGAGGTCGAGACTCGCGGAGCGTGGTGGGTTGTAATATCCCCGTTTAGGCGCCCTCCCCCGTTGAGGACGGGGTGGGCCTTGACACGCCGCCGGGGTCGGCGTAATCGGAGGATCGCGCGAGGGTCCCCGTCCCGAGATGCTCCGTGGGCCTTAAGACCCCACCCTTAACACCTCCCGGGATGCAGCCCTCACTGGGTCAGCCTGAGCTTTTGGTGTAGTGGTTGGGCCTTTGACAAAGGCCCAACCACTACACCAAAAGCTCGAACTGTTAGTGAGGGCGGCATCCCAGGGTGTTAAGGGTGGGGTCTTAAGGCCCACCGGAGCATCTCGGGACGGGGACCCTCGCGCAGTCCCCCAATTACGCAAACCCCGGCAACGTGGTAGGGCCCACCGGACCCTCAACAGGGAGGCTGCCCTAAACAGGGATATTACAGCCCACCACGCTCCGCGAGTCTCGACCTCGAGACCTCGGCTCTGATACCACAAAGGCCCAACCACTACACCAAAAGCTCGAACTGTTAGTGAGGGCGGCATCCCAGGGTGTTAAGGGTGAGCTCAACAGCCCACCGGAGCATCTCGAGGACGGCAGCTAAACAGCCCCGCAGCTAAACAACCTCGAAGACCCCGGCACCGTGTCAAGGCCCACCGGACCCTCAACAGGGAGGTCAGCCTCTAAACAGGATATGCCCCACCACGCTCCGGGGCGGCCCGACCTCGAGACCTCCCGCCTCCGATACCACAAAGGCCCAAATCCACTACACCAAAAGCTCGAACCGTTAGTGAGGGCTGCATCCCGTGTTGGCGGGGGTCTTAAGGCCCACCGGAGCATCTCGGGACGGGGACACTCGCGCAATCCCCCAATTACGCAGACCCCGGCAGCGTGTCAAGGCCCACCTGATCCTCAACAGGGAGGCTGCCCTAAACAGGGATATTACAGCCCACCACGCTCCGCGGGTCTCGACCTCGAGACCTCGCCTCTGATACCACAAAGGCCCAACCACTACACCAAAAGCTCGAACTGTTAGTGAGGGCGGCATCCCAGGGTGTTAAGGGTGGGGTCTTAAGGCCCACCGGAGCATCTCGGGACGGGGACACTCGCGCAATCCCCCAATTACGCAGACCCCGGCAGCGTGTCAAGGCCCACCTGATCCTCAACAGGGAGGCTGCCCTAAACAGGGATATTACAGCCCACCACGCTCCGCGGGTCTCGACCTCGAGACCTCGCCTCTGATACCACAAAGGCCCAACCACTACACCAAAAGCTCGAACTGTTAGTGAGGGCGGCATCCCAGGGTGTTAAGGGTGGGGTCTTAAGGCCCACCGGAGCATCTCGGGACGGGGACCCTCGCGCAGTCCCCCAATTACGCAGACCCCGGCAACGTGGTAGGGCCCACCGGACCCTCAACAGGGAGGCTGCCCTAAACAGGGATATTACACAGTTGTTGTGTGTTAAAGAGGATATCAATGTCGAAGTCCTCCAATGCAGAGCAAATTCAACAAATATAAAGACAAGACATCACATAAATTGCAAGCAATTTTCAACGTGGATCTTAGCAACCAGAAATTAACGGTTTCAGTTGGATTACGCACCCCCCAAGTCATCCGACATTTAATGAAAGGGGGGTGGCACAATAGGTTGTTTTATGGAAACAAATTTTTATATGTGGCACAATCTAGAGCAATCTACGCCCCCAAGCGCTAAACTAAAAAACACAGGGTGCCCCCCCCCCGCCGCAAACCACTTGAGGTTTTCTTCATACCAGTTTTGACAGATGAGTATGTGTCATCAAAGATAGAGAGTGGGTTTAATCCTCGGCTTGGTCTAGTTGATTTCATGTCTCAAAGTTGTCAGAAAGTTGATCTCAGATTGAAGGTTAAGAAAGCTTAAAGGAATCAGTGATGGTGCATTCAAGAGCTCATCTGATTTTATAGATGGGTATAACAAACCAATGAAAGGTAATAACGCTTGTCATAGAACATGTCGGCTTTAGAGTTTGCAGATAAGAAATAGACTGAAGGAGGTAGCAAAGAGAGTCAAGCAAATTTTGTATGATTGTGAAACAGCCTCACGAGTATGCTTGACAGGAGGGAAAGCAAATCTCCTTGTAAGACATGGCCTAGACCATGATTTGCAATGCTTAATGCTTGAATACCCTAGTAATCTCACCAGGGACACCTCCAAGTATCCTTCATTGCGCAAAGTTGGAAAGTTCTCACAAGTATCTCGCTAAAACATTATTAGGGTATAGGATACAAAATGGTCATCATGACCCTTGTGAGGATGCAATAGCATTAATGCGCCTCTATAAGAAAATGTGTTTTGAAGTTCATGAGTAGAAGGATGGCGAAAGTACTACAGAATCCAATAGACACAAGATCTTCAATTCATTGAGACAGTCAAACTTGCAAAAAATGACACTTGAAGCTCTATTGGCAATTTCAAGACCTAATTACTACTGTTGGTGCTTTGATGCAAGGCCAAATTCATGCTAAGCTAGGGTGACGAAGAGCTTGATGCTGCGAGTCTTCGTGAACACGAAGAATTTACAAAAGTGAAGAACATTACAAAAATCGAGCTTGAAAGATTTAAGATTGAATCACGATACTTTTCACCATTTCCATTTGAATACAATAATTGTGAGAAGTTGTATTAATGTGAATTTTGCCTCAATTTTATGAAGCAGAAGGAGCAACTTCAACGGCATATGAGGAAGTGTGATCTTAAACATCCACCTGGAGATGAGATTTATTGAAGTGGAACACTTTCTATGTTTGAGGTCGATGGAAAGAAGAAAAAGGTGTGTTATGAAACCAGCTTCAAAAATAGAAGAAAAGAGAGATCAACGCCTTAGAAATCAGCCACTTCGAGGGGGCAACCTCCAATACATTACATAAATGAACAATTCTTGAATGATTCAAATGACCAAACCTCCTTTCTATATATAGGAGTCCATGGGGCCACAATGTAATCCTAGCCGACCTAACAATAATAATGTAAGGGCACAATAATAACAATATGGGAGTTACAGGGGTACAACAATAAAAATAAGGGGGTTACACTAACAACAATAAGGGACTATACTAGTAATATAGGGACCTAACATGCACGTCTCCTTCAAAAAAGTGTTGTCCTCAACACTTGAGTAGCTTCGGGTGCTTCTATATAAAATTCTCATCCTCCCATGTAGAATCTTCAGTGAGTAAGTTCTTCCATTTGATGAGATACTATGAAATTGATCGATTTCGTAGCTATCGAGTTCTTGTTTCCGTGACTGCTTCAGGTTCCAATATGGTTTTTCCTTCCTCATCAAGTTCTAGCAATATTGTTTGAACTGGAAGTTTGTTCCCTATAACCTTCTTTAAGCATGAAACATGGAAAACTGGATGCACTCGCGAAGAAGCACGAAGCTCCAATTTGTATGCCATAGTACCAATCTTTTGCAACACCTTGTAAGGACCATAGTACTTTGGCGATAATTTATTATCCTTCTTAGCTTGCTTGAGGGACATTTGTTTGTATGGTTGTAGCCGTAAAAATACCCAGTCTCCTACAAAATGTAATATCCCAAAATAGGCAAAATCAACAATAATGGGAATATCTTATAATATCCCAAAATTGGAAATACAGCAATACTTGCACAGAAAACGCATTTTTCAAAAATATGAGCATCAACAGAAAAATGCGACGCATGAATCCATTAGATCTGACATTATTAAACTTGGATCTAAGAGGAAATCAGAAACAAATGTCTTTAGCCTAGTTAAACAGGCCTCCCATGCTCAAAACAGCTTAAAAATGATGAAACCCCAAGACTGCAACACATAATTACTGCATAAAGAGACAGCGCAGTTATTTGAGGGTTATACTCAGAAAATGGAGAGACAAATCAGATCTTCTATTAGATGACTCAATGAGGCATAAAAACAGAGATCTAGTCTCTTTTTACATAGATTCCAAGATGACCCGGCAAGGGTTTCTTGACGGAAATGATATACAAGAAATAATTGTTGCATATCTATGGCTAAATCACGCTATATCGCTGACCCTCTGCATAAAAATGGCTGAACATGCAAAGAAATGGCTGTAGACTCTCCTACTAGCTTTCCAGGAAAAAATTTATCCTCCTCCTCGAAAACTAGCTCATAAAATGGGGTTTTAACCCCTCCCACTGCAACACCTTAAGAAATAACGAAGTTTCTGGAAGGGACTATGTTGTTGTTGAAGGTAACTGCTTGGCCTAACACCAGATAGTGGAAAATGCAGCTCAGAAAGCTCCTCTTAGATTTCTTAAACAAGATCTCCAAGAAAGAGTAGGGAATCCCTACATGAGAAAACCCTTGCACTTAGCAGTGCAGCGAACTTAGCTAAACAGCGAAAGTATGCAAAGAAGTCTAAACAGACCACATACAATATAATCTTCAATCATGCCCCATATGGTTGCCATCCTCTCCATTATATAGTTGATGAGCTTCCTCACCAAGGGTCCCACCCCATTATGAGGTTGCTTCCATGCAAAGGCTCCTCCACCAAAATTACGTTGTCTCCATTAGTCTTGCTCATCTATTTACAGCGTTGTTTGATTTAGTAAATCTTGACTAGATCTTCATGCCTTGTCTCCTTTCACACTCAAGGTGTCTTCATTTTGACTAGCTAGATTGATCTTCATTCACATGGAGTTGTCTTTATTTAGGATCCACTCTTCATATAAAAATGTTGTTGACTTGGTCAAACTTGACTTTGTCCACACATTTAAGACCCTCTTCACACATGTGGATGCTTAATCTAGTTACTACATGATCCCTTTTCACATTATGAGGGATTTTATTCCTACTTAAGTAATCTTATGAGCCCCCTTGCCCATTTATTCATCTAACTAGATTTTAAGAGCAAAATTAATATTCCTATTAGATGCATGCTAATTTAGGAATATTACAATCTTCCCTCCCAAATGTTGCTTGTCCTCAAGCAACTGCAAGGGTGCTGCAAAATCTCCCCTCCTCCTCTTGGGGCCTCTTCCTCCAATAGCTTCCACCATTGCTTCAGATTTTCTGCAATAATTTTGTCTCCCAATGGTTCCTCCCAAGTGTGCAAGTTGGCCTTTGGTGAATAAACCAAATGGCTCTCATCATGAAAGAATGGAAGGTCTATGTGGAAAACTTCTTGCTTATCAATGGCCTCCTCAAGATAGAAGTGATGACAATCATGGGGAATTTCATCATCAATGAAGGACTCCCACCTCCATGCTATCATCCAAATGAAATGAATCACCTCCCAGCTTGGTAATTCATAGTAAATCTCCTCCCAATTGCTCATGAGAGGCATGTCCCAAGTGCTCCAATCAATCATATGGTCCGCCTCATAAAGAAACAAGTGATCTACTATAGTGGCCATATATTTTCTCATGCTCCCCTTAGAACATGTAGTGCAAAAAGTATAGGAAATTTCTTTCCCCAAGGACACATCCAACAAATGTGTCTCTCCTACAACCATGTTCCCAACAAAGATAAGAACATCTTCAGCATATGGGATCATAATTAAGGTCATGCTAGCTGCCATAGGCAATAAGGGAGAAGGAAAATGGTCCCTCATGTGCAACCAGCGCAGTTTTACTCCTAACTGCCATAGGATATGATATGACAAGTGTTTTCCCCAACACTTGTTTGCTGCCCCATCCTTCTTGCGTGCTTGGAGAAGGTGTATGATGGTTAGTGTTAATGAATCACACCATGAAGAGTACATCATCTCTCCAAGATCTCCCAAGGAATGACCAACATCACCATTGTTCATAGCCCAAAGTGGCTCATGAAGCCCATAAGAAAAAGTGCCCCCTCTTGGAGCCAAGACCTGTACATGAGTGTTAAGAAAATGCAAGTATATAACAAATACATCATGATGTCCAGCAATGCAATGTTTATCATACATTTGTTTTAAATCAGCAAGGTAGCTCATGGATGAGCTCCTTCTCACACTCAATGAATAAGGAGGTGGTAATGATAACTCTTCCCAAGAGCTATGTTCCTCCTCAACCAGCAAATGATTCATGCACTTCCTCATATGAGAGTGCACCTCCTCTTTGAAGTTTTCCCACATGAATCCATCTAAGATAGTATGATATGCTCTAATGAAACCAGTGGGTTTTGAAAGCAAGATCTCATAGGCTACATTAAGTAGTTTCTCCTTGAGCTTGGAGTCTCTAGCCAAATAGATCTGATCATGGGAATAAATGACTCCCTCAACTACTTTATACCTCCCATCCATCACTTGCCCATCAAGAACCTTACATGTGAAAAGGTCCTTGGAGTATTCCATCAAGAGTTGGGAATCCCAATAAGGATCTAGGCTCCCCAACAATGACAGCGCTGTAGAAATCTGAAATGTAGCCCCTGTCATAGCATGGCTCTCCTCTTTGACATGCTTGATGTCAAAGTCACATGTTGGAGTACTATCAAATTCCTTTTGCTGCCTCCTTTGCAGCTGATCTTGCTCAAGACAAGATTGAAGTAGATGGAAGTCAACCTCCCCTTGGAAAATCCTTGTCTTCCAAAACTTCCTCAATTTGGCCCATGCATGCAAGAGTGTTGATATCCTCTTGTCATTTTCAAAAATCTCTTTTGTGAGTGGAAATATCATTGGCTGCCCCAAGGATATGGAGGTGCCACATGACATCATGTCTATGCCATCATAGACTTCTGAATTTCCCTCTTTCAACGCAAATAGCTGAGTGGAAGATAGCAATGTCCATTTCAGAAAATTGCTTATCTCTTCTTTGAATCCATGAAAGATTCTCTGCGCTGTGCTAGTTTCTCCCAAAGCTCCCTCCTTTGCCAAGTATGTAAATGCTGCCCATAGTTGAGAGAACACTTTAGTTTTCCTCCCATCAAGAGGTCTCCCCGGTGGAATGCCTCCATGTAAAGAGGCATCAAGGCATAAAGCAGGATGTGTATGTGTGTGGACAGATTTGTCCTTGCCTTCATTACATAAATCCGCTTGCCTTCTTTGTGTATCATCCTTCTGAAATAAAGAGGGGTGTATTCTCCTCATCATGTGATGCTTGCCCTCCTCTTTTCCTTCTTCCAACTTCAAGATCTCACCATTTGACACTGATGGCACATGCTGCACATAGATTGTGCCACAATCTCCATATGTGATATTCTTTGGAACTCCTTGCAAGAGTGCAAGAGTTTCCTTCCTTGGAGCAAGTGCTCCATCTCCCTCTTCATGAGGTACTTGATGTGCTCTTTTCATCACTGCGTTATCATCTCCAGCCTTCTCTTCCACAGTTGAAAATGCCTCATCATTAATAAGAGAACTTAGATCTTGGTCTTCTTTTGAAGGAGGAATCTCCATGTCTTCCTCTTGAGAAGAAAGATCTTCATGCAATGGGGACTTTGCCCTTGGCAATATGTCATACAAGTTTCCATCCCCTTCAATGGTTTTCTGAAATGGAGCTGAATTTAGGGACCCTTCCAATCCATGCAAAAGTTTTGTTTGATTTGGTTTCATAGAAAGTGTTTCATAAGACCTTTCATCAAACCTTTCCACTATTCTTCTAATAAACTTTGCATAGGTAGATGTATTTGCATTGTTTAAAGAAAAAGATTCAAACAACCAACAAGCATAAGCCTTACCCTCAAGATGCAGCGCTGCTACTTTGATGGCTTCCTTTTTTGAAACTTGATGTTGTTGCACATAAGTGTCTAGCTCCTTCACCCAAGCCCTAGCTGGACATTTAGGTGATCCATCAAAAGCAGATAAGAAGAATCTACCCACTCCATGCTGCTTGCTCCTTCTTTCCTCCCTGATCTTGCAAAACCCTTGGAAGTTCAAGTGATCTTTGAACTCCTTAGATTGAGCTTCATACTCCTGCAAATAATCACCAAGAGTCTCCTTCTTTGGCACATCTCCTTTCTTCTTCTTCTTCTTCTTCATGAAAAAGTGGCTGATAGAGCGTTGTAAATCTGATGATGTGGTTGAATGCCCACACCCATAAGATGAGGAATTAGAGCTTTCCTCATGTATAGATCTTGTAGATCTTGTTGAGGGACTTCTATGTCTTTCCCTCCTCATTTCTTTGATGTCTTTGCTTCTACCCTACAAAGTTTGAAAGAGAAGTTTTGAGAACCTCTTTCCTCCAGACAATAATGGTTTTCTTTGATCTCTCTTGTAGATCTTCTCCTCCCCATGAGAAGACTCCATGATGGTTGAAGAACACAGGCTAAGCCAAGATTAAGGCTCTGATAACACTGTAATATCCCAAAATAGGGAAAATCAGCAATAATGGGAATATCTTATAATATCCCAAAATTGGAAATACAACAATACTTGCACAGAAAACGCATTTTTCAGAAATATGAGCATCAACAGAAAAATGCAGCCCATGAATCCATTAGATCTGACATTATTGAACTTAGATCTAAGAGGAACTCAGAAACAAATGTCTTTTGCCTAGTTAAATAGGCCTCCCATGCTCAAAACAGCTTAAAAATGATGAAAACCCAACACTGCAACACACAGAAATCACTGCATAAAGAGACAGCGCAGTTATTTGAGGGTTATACTCAGAAAATGGAGAGACAAATCAGATCTTCTATTAGATTACTCAATGAGGCATAAAAACAGAGATCTAGTTTCTTTTTACATAGATTCCAAGATGACCCGGCAAGGGTTTCTTGACAGAAATGATATACAAAAAATAACTACTGCAGATCTATGGCTGAATCACGCTGTATAGCTGAAGCTCTGCATAAAAATGGCTGAACATGCAAAGAAATGGTTGTAGATTCCCCTACTAGCTTTCCGGGAAAAAAGCTAATCCTCCTCCTCGAAAACTAGCTCATAAAATGGGGTTTTAACCCCTCCCACTGCAACACCATAAGAAATAACACAGTTTCTGGAAGGGACTGTGTTGTTGTTGAAGGTAACTGCTTGCCCTAACATCAGATAGTGGAAAATGCAGCTCAGAAAGCTCCTCTTAGATTTCTTAAACAAGATCTCCAAGAAAAAGATCACCAAAATCACCAAAATTACATTGTCTCCATTGGTCTTGCTCATCTATTTACAGCGCTGTTTGATTTAGTCAATATTGACTAGATCTTCATGCCTTGTCTCCTTTCACACTCAAGGTGTCTTCATTTTTACTAGCTAGATTGATCTACATTCACATGGAGCTGTCTTTATTTAGGATCCACTCTTCATATAAAAATGTTGTTGACTTGGTCAAACTTGACTTTGTCCACACATTTAAGACCCTATTCACACATGTGGATGCTTAATCTGGTTACTACATGATCCCTTTTCACATTATGAGGGATTTTATTCCTACTTAAGCAATCTTATGAGCCTCCTTGCCCATTTATTCATCTAACTAGATTTTAAGAGCAAAATTAATATTCCTATTAGCTGCATGCTAATTTAGGAATATTACACAAAACTTCTCTCGCTGCGATGTTGATCTGCCTGTTGTTTCATTCGATTTTGTGCCAAATTTAGATTATCCTTTAAGAGTTTGAGAACTTCTTGTTGATGCTCGATGTGATCTCCCACTGCTTGAACCCTAGAATTTTCCCTTAAAGAAGATGTGATGGACAGTGGATGATATCCATAAAGTGCCATAAATGGGGTCATTTTTGCTATAGTATGGAAGGAAGTGATATACCACCATTCAACGAGAGGTAACCACTTGACCCATTGTGCTTGCTTATCCGATACAAAACAACGAAGATATCCTTCCAAAAATTTATTCACTATCTCAGTTTGACCATCGGATTGAGGATGATAAGATGAGCTATGAGTTAGTTGAGTACCCAAACAAGAAAATAATTATGTCCAAAAATTTCCTGTAAAAATGGGATCTCTGTCACTTACAATAATCTTCAGGTTTCCATGTAGCTTTTGAATTGTTTCCATAAATGCAGTAGCAATTGTACTTGCATTAAATGGATGAGATAATGCACAAAAGTGTGCATACTTGGTAAGTCTATCAACTACCACCATGATGACACTCTTTCCTTCGGACTTAGGTAAACCTGTGATAAAATCCATTGAAATCTCCTACCAACGTTGACTTGGAATGGATAAAGGTTGTAGAAGACCTGGGGTCTTAGTTGTCTCAACTTTATTTTGCTGGCAAACCAAACATTCCGCCACAAACTTTTGAATATCAAATTTAAGGCCATCCCAAAAAAAAAATTCTTCACCCTGTGGTAAGTTATTAAAAATCCTAAGTGTCCCCCTAAAGGAGAAGTGTGCAATTCCAAAGAATCTTTTGTTTTAGTTGGGAATTCTTGCAAATATATAAGCAATCTTTGTATCATAAGAAATCATTTTTCCAACTAAATGTATCAGATGTACTAGGATCTTGTTGCAACTTTTGAATGAGTGTCCACACTTCTTCATCCTTCTTCCATTCATCCCTTGCTTCGGTTATCCAATCTGGTTGGATAATAGAAACGGCACAAAGCAATGCTTCCACCTCTTCATCCTTTCTTGAGAGTGCATCTACAACAACATTTAGCTTCCCTTTTTTGTAGATGATTTCAAAGTCGTAACCCAACATCTTTGTGACCCATTTTTGCTGCTCTTGTGAAGATACTCTTTGTTCCAAAAAGTGTTTAAGACTATCATGATCAGTTTTTACCTTGAAGTGTCTTCCCATTAAGTAAGGGCGTCATTTCTTTAGTGCATGTAGTATTGCCAACATTTCCTTCTTATAAATAGCCTTTTGTAAATACTTTCCTTTGATTGGACGACTTTCAAAAGCAATGGGTCTTCCTTCTTGAATTAAAACAACACCAATTCCATTTCCTGAGGCATCACATTCCACAATAAAGGTTTTTGTCAAGTCTGGCGTAACTAAGACTGGTGCTAGGCACATTGCCTCTTTAAGATGTTCAAAGGCCTTAGTTGCTTCAAGAGTCCATAAAAATGCATCTTTCTTCAATAATGTTGTTAGAGGTGCTGCTATTCTCCCGTAATTCTTAACAAACTTGCGATAATATCCTGTTAACCCGAGAAATCCGCGCAGCTGCTTTCTGGTTGTGGGGACTTTCCATTCCTTAATGGCTTTAATTTTGTTAGGGTGTCTACTTTAACACCCTCGTGAGATACAATATGACGCAGATATTCCACCTCTTGTACTTCAAAGAAACATTTGGATGTTTTTGCATATAATTGTTTCTCCTCCAATAGTTTAAGCACCCTGTCAACATGTTGAACATGATCCTTCCAAGACCTATTGTAGATTAGTATATCATCAAAAAATACTAAAATACCAACACAAATTTTCTAAGGAAGGGTTTGAAAATGGAATTCATCAACCCTTGAAATGTAGAAGGTGCATTGGTAAGGCCAAAAGGCATGACCAAAAATTCATAATGACCCTCATGAGTTCAAAACGCTGTTTTCGGAATATCTTCAGTCTTCATTCTAATTTGATGATATCCTGAACGAAGATCCAACTTAATAAAATAAATTACTCCATGTAATTCATCCAATAATTCATCAATCATAGGAATGGGAAATTTATCTTTAATAGTGAGCTTATTGAACTCCCTATAATCCAGACACATGCGCCATGATCCATCCTTCTTGTGCACCAATACTACTGGAGCAGAGAAAGAACTTTGACTAGGTTGAATTATACCAACCTCTAACATTTATGCAATCATATGTTCAATTTCTCTCTTTTGGACATAAGGATATCTATAAGGCCTGATGTTTGGAGGAACACTTCCTGGAATCAAATGAATAGCATGATCATGATCACGAATAGGTGGGAGTCCTTTGGGAGTTTCAAACACCTTGGAATGATTGTCCAAGACTTTTTGGAGATCTGGAGAAATAGATGATTTTGATGTTGGAACTTCTAGCGAGCATAATTGTACAATTACGCCTCATTGTTCTTTCTTCAGAAGCTTTGTCATGACATTAGAGCTTATTATCTTTCCTAGCTTCCCTGCGATACCCTATAATTCAATTTCCTTTCCTTCCGAAAAAAATTTCAAGAAAAGTTCTTGAAAATTAAAAGCTCTCTTCCCCAAAGATTGTAACCATTGTACTCCTAGTACAACATCAGCACCTCCCATTGGAATGGAAAGCATTGGACTATTCAATACATATTCCCCCATGGTTAGCTTGATATTATGGAATTTTCCAGAGCAATTTATAGTTCCTCCATTTGCAACCATCACTTGACATTCTGGTTCTGGGTATAGGAAACAATTCAATTCCTTGGCTACCTTACAATGAATAAAATTATGGGTACTACCCGAATCAATCAACACTATTACCTTTTTCTTCTTGATATGTCCTTCTATCTTGAGAGTTTGAGGAGTGGTAATTCTTGCCAATGCATTACATGATATGGTCGGACTTGTTTCTTCTTCTTCTAGGGTTGGTTCCTGGTGTATATCCTCTTCTTTTGAAGTTTTTTGTTCATTTTCTTCCTCCTCTTCACAATCTATGTAAAATAATTTCTTCTTAGCACACTTATGACCTTTAGTGTATTTGCTATCACAACTGTAGCAAATCCCTTTTGCTCTTTTTCTTCCAATTGTTGTGGTGTCAACCTTGTAGGTTGTGGAAGTCTAGGAGTAGCAACACTTCCATCTTTATAGATGTGAGTGGTAGGCTTCCTTGTCGCCATAATTTTACATTCAATTTTTCTTGCCAACCTGAATGCCTTCTCCAATGAATCAGGTTCCCAAATGCGAACTTCATGTTGGATGTTATCCTTTAAAGTCCCTATGAAGACATCAATCCTGTGTTCCTCTGGAATATCAGTTACCCTTATATTCAATTTTTGGAAGTCCTCAATGTGCTCCACCACTAAACCCTTTTGTTTGAGATTTATCAATTGACTAAAGAAGGTGTTGCTCTTTGTATCCTCATAATGTGCTATCATTTCCTCCGTAAAAATTGACCAAGTGACAATTTTTTTACGGGAGCAAAGCCATCGATACCATACAAATGTATTTTGTTCTAAATGTAAAATTGCAATGTGTACCTTTTGTGTGTTTTGCACATTATTGAGATCAAAATATTGCTCCATATGTAGTATCCATGTTACGGGATCCTTGCCATCAAACTTCTTCATATCCATCTTTGGAATATGGTGGTTCTTCCATCCAACATTAGAGTTTATGAAATTATGATTAACATTTATTTTGTTCTTGTCATGAGTTTCCTCTACTATCTTTTCGCCATTAGAAAACATTTCTTGTATCAACTTTGTCAAACCTTCCATGTCTGCTTTTAGATCATTCTTCATGTTTTCCATGTTGTCTTTCATATTTTCTTCCATGTCATCCATCTTAGCTTCCATGCCAGCTTCCATGCCATCCATCTTAGCTTCCACGCCTTTCTTCAAACCATCCATATTATTCTTCAAACCATCCATCTTTGCTTCCACACCTTTCTTCAAAACTTCCATTTCATTTTTTGTTGCTCTTTGCGAGAGCAAAATTTGGTGCACTTGCTCTTGTAATTTTGATAGATCATGTTGCAATTCTTCATCTTCATGAGTCATAGTAGAGTACTCTGAGGGCCTAACAGGTGTTGAATTCTTTTTAGGAGGCATTTTAGAATCCAATACTGATATCTATGCTCAATAGGCCTTTGGAATCACTTAAAACTGATTTTTCAAACAAGACTTATGCAATTGAAAAAAAATACGCACATTTTTCTTGATTTTGAGGAGCTCGATATTGAAACTAGATTTTCTCTGTGATTTCGGATCTTCAATATCTAAAATTTGGCCCTTTAGTAGCCCTCTGAATTGTCTTTCAAATGCCAGAGGTCTGACCTGATTTGGATTCTTCAAGACAAAGTTATGCCCAATCTCCCACAATGACCTAATTATGGACTGGTTCAATAGAGCTAACTTGTACGGCGTACCACGTGTCACTGTTTCCTTCTTTGGCTCTGAAATTGATACAAGGGAAACTAAAGTCCGTGTACTTGCAGCCACTTTTTACAAGATTCCAATCCAGAGAGAGTTATGAAGATTTTCCCACAGGCACCTCTTTGAGATGAAATTCAGGAGCCTGAAAAATCCCTAACTTCCACAGACCCTATCTCTGCCAATATTGCAAATCAAGCTCTGAAATTTTTCCACGACGTTCCTCTTGATTTCGGCTTCTCTTTAAAAATTTCAGCTTCGGAACCCTTGTAGAAACAAAGTTATAGCGAAATGCCACGATGACCTGTTTAAGTTAAATTCAAGAGCCTGCAAAAAGCCCTCACTTTCACAGATCATATCTCCAAAAATATTGCGAACCAAGATCTTAAATTTTTCCACAACTTTCTTCAGGATTTCGGCTTCACGCTGTAAAAATTTCAGCTTCTGAACCTTCGTAGAAAAAATGTTATAGCGCAAATGCCACGATGAACTGTTTGGAGCAGGGAAACCCTAGAATCCAAAGCTCTGATACCAAATGTTATGAAACCAGCTCCAAAAATAGAAGAAAAGAGATCTCAATGCCTTAGAAATCAGCCACTTTGAGGGGGAAACCTCCAATACATTACATAAATGAACAATTTTTGAATGATTCAAATGACCAAACCTTCTTTCTATATATAGGAGTCCATGGGGCCACAATGTAATCCTAGCCGACCTAACAATAATAATGTAAGGGCACAATAATAACAATATGAGGGTTAGAGGAGTACAACAATAAAAATAAAGGGGTTACACTAACAACAATAAGGGACTATACTAGTAATACAGGGACCTAACAAGGTGTATGCACAGAATCTCTGATATTTGGCCAAGTTGTACTTACACCACAAGACACTTTACTACGATGTGAATTTGCTCCTATTTATATTCTTTCTTAATGTGATGATCGGGGATGTCACACGGTTGGATACTTTTCAAAGGAGAAACATTTCAAGAAGTCATATACTTTGGCATGTATACTTACACTTCCTCCATATCAACGGAAAGGATATAGAAAGTTCCTAATTTCCTTGTCATATGAGTTGTCAAAGAAGGAAGGCAAGGTTGGGACCCCAGAGCGCTCCTTGTATGATCTTGAATTATTAAGCTACAAAGTAACTAGTCATGGGTCCTGCTGGACATTTTGAAAAAACACGAGCAATATTTCCATCAAGGAACTTAGTGATATGACAGCTATCAAGGAAGACATACAGTAAAGGACAGCTTGGAATTTAAGAGCGTTGGATTGGTTATATAAGAAGTTTTAATTTTTAAGTGCCAATGGTGGATGGGGTGTAAGCATGTAATCATGTGCAACTGGAAAGTGTATTCTGAAAATTACTTAGATGGAGATTATTATGTGCTATGCACATAGAGGACTTGCAGCTAGGTTTAAACTTGGGTTTCACTCAACAAAATTGTTTGAGAAGATGCATGCACAAACTTGCTAGAATGAAGAGCCAGAGGAAATTGCCAATTTGAAATGGACAATGGGGTGAAAAGATTGTGTCTCATTCTCTATATGGTTTGGGGTGGTGTAGCAGTTTTTCTCTGAAATTTATGAGAGGAGTTTTTCCTGTTTATGATTATGGGACATTGAAGGTCTTTATATTTGGACTTAATACAATGGCAGATTCAGAGGGCCTCGTCTGACAGGTTTTGAATGCAGCTTGTGATGCTCATATTTCTGTGGCTAGTGAAAATGTCGTTCCTTGTTTTGATAGAGATTGCTACTATATTTGGGATACTTTTTAAAAAAAAAATATTGGGACTTAATTACTTCATATGTTCTCAAAACAGATTCAGGATCAGCATCAGCAGTAAAGTGATTTAATGCAGATTTCAAAGAAGAAAGACAATTTTTCAATTGTAGCACAGTCAGAGATAGGCAGCTTACAGATTTTTATAGATCTTGATGTGCCACTACAAGCCAAATATGTCAAATCCAGAAATGAGATGACAAATTTTCTTTATAAAAACAATCAAAGGAAAAATGGAGGAAAGATACAAAAATGCAAATGTTTGAATTGAAGAACTATGACAAGAAGTGACAGAGCATTTGGAGACGGGAAATTAGAGTTTTTATCAAATGCCTGTGGTTCCCAATCTCCAGTCACTATATTTACAAGAAAATAATATAAATGGCTTTTGCAAATTTAGACTCAGAAAAATGCACTGTTTTTAGCATTATTGACAATCTAAGAATCCGGATTTGTTCCCCTAGCCCCTCGTGTCGCGAATCGGGCGAATAGGACACCGATTCGGTCGGATTCGTGTCCTTCCGATCATGTCCGATCAGGACACGATCGTGTCCAGATTTTCAGACACAATTCCCGATAAAGGGACCTCCGCGCGGCTTCAAAAGGCCGATTTGGCCATTCTTTTTTCACTTTGACATTCTCTCTTGGCTGTGGGTTTGTTGTGGGTGTGTGAGAACAAAGAGCAAAAGTTGTGGGAGCATTTTCAAGGAGATTCAAGCAACAGGTAAGTGCATTTTCTCTCTATTTTTTGCATTTTTATTACAGCAGTTTGCATGTGCATTTCTTTTACAAATTTGTGCATTTTTTGTTTATTGTTTTACAGCATTCATGGCTCAATCAAACGCAGCAGGGAAGGGGCAAAGGAAGGGGAAGAATGTCCCCACTGGAGATGACCCTCCTATTCCAATTTCATCAGGGCCTGCAAGTGTTCCCTCTATTGGAAGTGGGGCTGCAACAGCAGCTTCAAATGTTGAGGGAAGATGACAACCTCAAGATAACAAATACGCATTGTGGAAATATGTCACAAGAAAGTAAGGGCCAGGCAGTAAGATGAAGGGATGAGGCAATGTTGCTTGGAAATGCAGCGATTGCAACCATCATTTCATGAGAACATATTACTGTGTAAAAGATCATTTGTTGGCTTTACCAAGTTGTGGAATTGCAGCTTGTACACAGATGTCTTTAACAAAGAGGAAACAAATTGAAAGAGATGTCAATGTTGGTGTGGCAAATGTGGCTGCAAAAACTATAAAAAAAAAGAATGATGACCCCCTTCCATTCTTGAGGAAAAGCAGCGACAAGTTCCCATTTGAGAGTTCTGGTGGGGGACAAGCAACAAAAAGAAAGGAAATTTGTAAAGTTTTGTAGATGTTCTATGCTAGTAGCAATTTCACTTTTCTTTCAGCAATCATACAAGTAGTTAAGCAAAATGCAGATAGAACATATAAGTAGATCTTACAGAAGACAAATCAGAAACAGAAAAAATGTGTGTATTCGTTTCGGCGGTCAACAGGATGCTTCAACCAGCAAAGTCTCCTTTGGTCAGCCAGCCCAGCATGTGTCACAACAACCCTTCAATCCGTAGATGAGTCAACCCAAGTCAACTCTGCAAAAGTCAACGCTGTCCTGAAAAGTCAACGCAGGGGCAGCAAGCTAAAAGTCAACGCAGCAGCAAAACGGTCAACCCTTTGACCTCGATTTTTGTGCCAAGTAGTACGGCCTTCATAAATCGAACCTTCCACCAAATTTCAGCTTGTTTGGACCAAGCGTTGACCAAAGTCAACGCTGGTCAAAGTTTCTGCGAAACCCTAGCAGCAGCAAATCCGTACTTTAGCTTAGCCGTACAGTTTGTCCTCTTCGTCCTTCACACGTGTGGCTGAAACTTGTCCTTCTTGGTAGCTCGTACTCTAAGATGAGAGAGGAATATGTGAGTTGTGATGATGATGATAATCTCTCCAACTTTTCCTGTATATATATCCATCATGAGGGTGTGTGACACATCTGTTGGGCATGCGAGCCTACATTACAAAGCTGGCCGACCTTGCACATATAATTTATTAAAAATAATAAATTCAAAATATAAGTTCTGCTCATCGGATTAAGACATATTTTATATGGATTTTACACCTCTCAGAAAGAGTAATCCAACAAAAATATTAGCCTCTTAATCTGAGCATCTTAACATGGAGTTTGGACCTAGTTGTCCAAATTTAACACTCCCTCTCAACTAGGGAGAACTCCATCTATTAGTGCAATCAACATCGTGCGTCATCCCGCCGAAACTTGCTTTGCTGGCTTCTTTATTTCAGAATAGAAGTGGGTCAGTCACAAAGACATCATCCCCCGACTGACATAGTCAGTCCAGAGGTCCCAGACCTCACAAATCTTGATCCCAGATCAAGTGGTTGGACCGTGCCATCCTAGATGGAGAGTACGGCAATCTCTGATGCGTCCATCAGTCTTTGCTAATAGTCTCTAACTTTTCCACACCTCATTGGCCAAATGAGAGGTACTTCCCATGAGCCCTGAACTCAATGGGTAGGATGCATACGGGGCACAGAAAATGAGGGGTGAACCAACTCAAAATCACAACAGTGGGGTCCAAGCACACCACCAAGGTTGGCAAGCCTAGCCTTGTGGTTGCCCATAGCTCCAAGAAGCTCTCCCCACAGCCCCCCAGAGCTCCCAGAGCTCATCGTCCAACAGGACCCACATCATAGGGTCTTTCCACGACACCAAGACTCTCACGGAAGGTTAGGAACTTGACCTTCCCCAGGGGCTTAGTGAGAATATCCGCGACCTGCTCATCAGTTCCTATATGATCGAGCCTTACGGCGCCTCGCTGTGTATCCCGGATCTGCGTGCATTTTGATATCAATAATAGCAGATCGGTGTGGAACACGAGGATTCTCGATCCATACGAATCCCACTGCGATTATCCCGCAGTATCACGATTGAGTATCTGGCACATGTCCCGCGGCTCAGAACAGGCTTCCGCAGCCAAGCTGAATCTGACGGACGCTGCTGGCGACTGATATGTGTTCGACCTCCATGGTGCTCAGCTCATAAAACACCGC